>JALPCC010000003.1:0-498347 GCA_026538405.1 Cryptococcus sp. GC_Crypt_2
CACCTGATCTCCATCCTGCTAACGAACCTCCTTCTGCCCATGCTGCTCCTGGTATGACACGGGCGTTAGGGTCGTATACGTATTCACGCCATCGACCGTATCCTGCTGGTAAGGCTGGAGGTGGACCTGCGCGGGTTGGATCAGGGGTAGGTGGATTTACGTAGAGTGAGGGATCTGGACGTTCTGGTTTCGGGCTGTAGGTCAGCAATCCGTTTTAATTGGTGTCAGCGGAGAGTGGTGAGATCGTGCAAAGTGTCACTGGGGCTGGGGGAACGGCCAGCTCAGACTAAGCAACGAAGGAGAGTGAGACACAAGGACGAATGATTGTATATAGATTTTGAGGATAAAAATAAAGAGACTGGACTCACTGAGCAGCTTTACACTGCGGTCCATCTGGACAGAAACCAGCCATATAGGCTCCACAAAGTACCCTCCTAACATGTCTCCTACTACAAGTTGGCCCTTCAACACAAAACCCCCTCTTATAATCCGGACATTCCACCCGTCTATCTCGATCATGATAATACAAACATTCTCCACCCAATTCACATTTCCCTTGCATTTTAAACCAGACACATTCAGGCATTGTCCTTAAATTAAAGTCGTGGGTGTATTCACAATTATCTCCCATTTTACATAGATTTCGAAGGTAATGTTTACATACTGTAGTCTTCTTTTCTCTTTCTCGAGGATGTTGAGGGAGGATTGGTGGACCTTTGAAGTTTTGGATTGAAGGGGTTGTATGGCGATATGGGCATTCTTGGGCTGGTAAAGGACATCCAAGGGGTAGGAGAGATAGGCGACATATTTGATTATCTGCAAGTTAGCTGACTTTCAGAATCAGTAGTCAGCTTCAGAGAGCACGGGAAGTTGACTCACCCTCGTCGAGTTTGAGATTACGTTCAGTCTTTAGGTATCCTTCAATATCAAGGTTGACCTGATGGAAATCCGGTCGAACGAAATCGGCCGCTCTGCCCAGATAAGAAGCAGTAGAAGGTCCAGCTACTGCAGTCATGTCGTATTGCGTATTGGAACGGTAATATAGTGATATGTAAAGTAAAGAGAAAGCAAAGTGCGACAGCGGTTGACTATCAATGTGGCTGACTAAGCATAATGATGTGATGTAGTGGCGGAATGCATTAATCTACCGTTTACTTTTAACATTATCCTCTTCATCACTATCGCCCACTGCGAATTGAACTTCATCTTTGTCCATACTACGCCGATCCATGCGTGGGAGCGTATCGTCCTTCGTTTGTAATTTCATCGCAGTCATCAAAGTCATCATCATCTCGTTCTGCTTGTCCACTGTCCGTCTTAGGGATTCTATCTGTTGATGGAGTACCTATTATCAGCTTCCTGTTTACCTCGCGAGGAAGGTAGAGATTAGGAGATGGCTGAGGAGGAGTCCACGTCAGCAGACAGTGAAGAGAGTCCGGGCGATATGAGCCAAGGGAGGGCAAGGTGAACAAAGAAGATCCCCTGATGAGGCATTGAAGATGAAGTGTGTAGCAAACCGATATCGACATGACATGACAGATGAAATTGTAAAGCGACATACCAGTTGATTCTTTGCCAACTTGATATTTGTAAGATCTTTGGATGTTTTGTTATCGGCAGGACCATCAAGCGCACCATCCCACATCCGGGGTTGAGATTTAGTCGTATTCGTTAGAGCGGTACCATTAGCTCGAGGTGGTGGTGGGTACGAGGGTGGATCGATCAATGTGGTCGGTAGTAGCGGGGCTGTTGATGTATTTGGATATGGTTGATCGGGTGATTGTGGTCGTTCTCGCTCGTGGGAAGAGCGAGGTGTCTCGTTAGGGCTTGGCTAGTGGTCAGCTCGTTCTTTCGGGGCAAGAAGGACGTACCGCGATCAAAGCTTGATTGTTCATCGCATCAAAGACTATCGCAAAGTTCCTCCCTAGGACGAAAGATGGTAGAGCGATGAGCAGCAATCCAAACATCAATAGAGGCATGGTCAAGAGTTTCCCAAGGAAACTACGGGGTACCACATCCCCATATCCAACCGTACTCATTGTGACCAAGGCGAACCATGCTGTTTGCGGGATCGAATCAAACATACTTGGATCCCCATCCGCATCGACGAATCCACCTAAATTCGCATCCCATGATCCTCTCTCTGCGAAATAAATCAATGTAGCAAAGAATACCAGGACCAGCAGTATGAAGAACGATAATGCGACCAGAGCGTCTTTTGATCGTTGTACGGCCACATACATGACCTCTATGGTGAGGAGCATTTGATTTTGATATTTAAATGACCTAAACACTCTGAGTAGTCGGAAGGTTCGTAGAATGGAGAATCGGAATAGGATTGATGTATCGTCATTACGAGCTACTTCGATATAGTAAGGGAATATCGCTATGAAATCTAGGATGGCGAAGAAAGACGTTGACCAGCGGTAATATTGAGACCAAGAATCTGAGTGAGCGAGGGATCGGGCTAAATATTCGAGAGTGAACAAGACTACTACCGTTGTATCGAGGCCGAAGAGGAGTCGAACGGTTTGGGGGTTCGTGTGATATGTAGGTAGGGTTGATAAGATGGTTAGGATCGCACTGGATGTCAGCTGTGTTCCAACATACATCTCCTTTCTTGTGATTCGACTGACCTAAAGATGATACCTCCCGTTACACCTATATGTACATAGAAAGCCTCTCGCCCACTCGAAGGTTCTTCCATCAACAAATACAACCTCTTTTTCCAATCACTTCTCATCCCAGCTGCAACAGCATAATGATCCTCATCATCCGGATTGAATCCAAGCATATGCCCAAGATTAGGCATTTGCACTTCTTCGCTTCGCCTGGATTGTGCACCTCCGAAATAATCTAAATCTTCATCTAAGAAATTGCTCTGGAGTCCAGAGAATCGTCCACTACCATTGTCGGGATACGATGAAGTGCGATGGTGACCATGACCATGACCGCTGGCTCGGCGTTGATGTGGTGATTGAGGATTGGCGGAGAAGAGGACAGATGACGAAGGTCCCGCATGAATTGTTAATTTGCGCACAGGTGTCGGTTTCCGGCGTGGTTTGGAAGGTCCAGCTTCCGGTAGATCGTTCACTTCGGCAAGCTCATACTCTTCGGCTGGTAGTGCTCCTGAGGGCGTGGTCGGCGTCCTCCTGCTCATGTCTCATGAGTGTCTGTAAAGCTAGTCAAGATTTCTGATTCATTCAAGCGTCAATGCTCTACGCGTCAGACAGGCGCGCCTGACTTTATAAAAGTGCCACATCTGGTTATAAGGGTTATAGGGTGTTAGAGTAACGCCGTATTCCCGTTAGAGCGTACTCTTTAAGTCTCTGAGCATGGACATACCTCACCTAATCTGTCATTGTCTATTATCCAACACTCGACAATCGCGCTTTAAGAACCTGGCAGTGATCAGGAGAGAGGATTGTGAGATTCGTAAAGCTCCTTTGCATTGGGAACATCGAAACGTAAACATACATACAACCAGTAACGACAATCAAGTTTACGGATCGGCATAATGTTTGGTGGAGGCTCGACATGGGGGCAGAACAACAACAACAATAATAATCAGCAGCAGCAGCAACCTCAGCAGGGTGGGCTGTTTGGTGGTGGGGGAGGATTTGGTCAGCAGCAGCAACAACAGCCACAGCAGACTGGTAAGTTGTTTTCAAGAGACGCGACGTGACATGTCACATTGCACGATCTAGGCGAAGAACTAACGACCAGGGTTCGGAGGTGGTGGATTCGGTCAACAACCTGCTGCTACTGGTGGTGGATTATTTGGGGGAAACACACAGCAGACCTCGACTTTTGGAGGAGGAGGTACGTTGTCTCGGATTGCTTGGAAATGGGGCTGATAAGTAGGAGGTTTCGGTGCCGCCGCTCAACCACAAAGTACGTTTGGAGCTGCGCGTCCGACTTTCGGTGCGACTGGTCAATCGACTTTCGGTGCTGCACCAGGTAAGCTACTTTGACCTTTTTCGTATTGCAAGCTGACATGACAGCAGCGACAGGAGGCGGACTATTTGGCAACACAAGCTCAACGTTCGGCGCGACCAACAATCAATCGACATCAGGAGGGATGTTTGGTGCTAAGCCCGCTCAAACCAATACCTTTGGATCAGGCGCTACATCCGGTCTATTCGGTGCTAAACCCGCATTCGGAGCTGCCAATACCACCAATACCCAGGCCCAGAATCCAAATACTTCCAACCCTTACTATGGTGATCGTCCCGCTCCCGCACCTCCTACGACAGGTACCGCCGACCCTGCTTATTTCCCATCGTGGCAGCAAGATCCATCCGGTACTTCGTCGACATCTAATCTCCCTCCACACCTGTTCCACGCCATCAGTGCCATGGAGGCTTACCGAGGAGCTAGTCCCGATGAATTGAGAGCAATGGATTATCAGCAAAGTCGAAAGAATGCTACACCTCAACAGCCTGCTGCAGGTGGGTTCGGTGCTCCCGCCACTGGTGGATTTGGACAGGCCGCACCAACCAATACATTCGGTCAACAACCCGCTACCTCGACTTTCGGCGCTAAACCGGCTGGCGGATTGTTTGGAGCTGCACCAGCTACCAATACTGGATTTGGGCAATCCTCAGGTGGATTCGGCCAGTCTAGTACAGGAGGAGGGATGTTTGGTCAAACTCAGCAACAACCTGCAACAACCGGTTTCGGGCAACCCGCTCAAACGGGCGGATTATTTGGTCAACCTGCGCAAGCTCCAGCTACTGGCGGTGGACTATTCGGGAACACCTCGACTGGATTCGGCGCTCAACCAGCTCAACCTGCTGCTACCAATACATTCGGTTCTTTCGGAGCTGCTAAACCCGCTACGACCGGTTTTGGAGCACCTGCAGCCGGAGGATTTGGAACAGGCGCAGCTACCAACACATTTGGTCAAACACCCGCTGCTGGTACTGGATCGACTTTTGGTGGATTTGGAGCTGCCCAGAATCAACAACAACCGGCAGCTTCCGGTGGATTGTTTGGTGGAGGTGGATTTGGTCAAAACAACCAGCAACAACAACAACCTGCTCCTGCTGCTGGTGGTCTGTTTGGACAACCTGCTCAGCAGGCTGCTCAACCTGCTGCTGGGGGTCTGTTTGGCTCCACTGCTCCTAAGCCTGGTGGACTCTTTGGAGGTGCTTCGACGACTCCAGCCGCTGGTGCTTCTACGGGATTCAGTGAGTCAACAATCCTGATGAGCAGGACCGAACGCTAATGACAGGCTTCGGTCAAAACAACAACACTCAACAACCCGCTCAGACTGGGGGATTATTCGGCAGTACCAGTAATACTACCAACAACACGACTGGAGGTGGACTATTTGGTGCTCAGAATCATCAACAGCAGGGTGCGCAACAGCCCGCTGCTGGTGGATTGTTTGGAGGCGGAGGAGGAATGTTTGGAGCTAAACCCGCCGCCCCCGCTACCGGTGGCCTGTTTGGATCAACTACTCAAAACCAGCAACAACCCGCCCAGACTGGATCACTGTTTGGCAACGCTGGACAGACTTCTGGTGGACTATTCGGCTCGACCAATAATACCCTTGGTCAGCAGAACCAGCAGCAGAATCAAGCTAAACCCGGTGGACTTTTCGGGGGTGGAGGTGGGTTGTTTGGTCAAACTCAACAGCAACCTCAGCAGAACAACACGGGCGGAGGTCTGTTTGGTGGTCTCGGTCAATCCCAACCCGCTCAGACTTCGATGTTCGGTAGTCAAAACCAGCAACAACCCCAGCAGAATGGAATGAACAGTTCCCTCTTTGGTGGTCTTGGTCAATCGACCAATAATCAATCTCAGCAGCCTTCGCTCAATGCTTCCATCGACCAAAACCCCTATGGCCGAAATGAATTGTTCAACTATACCGGTCAAAAGCTCGAGTTTGGCAGTGTGAACAAGAAACCTGCTCTTCCTCCACTTACTGCTTCTTCATACCGAATCACACCATCTAAGAATCAAATCAACAAATTGAGAGGATTCGCTACTCCCCAATCCCCCGGTCGAGCTTCTACGCCTCTTTCCAGCTCTAGCCGGAATGGGCTCAATTCGCCCGCTTCGGACAGGTACAAGGGTCTGACCGATACTGCCCTTACACCCAATGCATTCATACCCAGGCCTAGTATCAAGAGGTTGAATGTCACCCCGAAAACCAACGGAGTCAACGGTGATGATCACCTCGAATCTGTTCTCGGCAAATCTGCTCTCAAGAGCTCGACTTCGAAATCGAATTTGAATGTATCGCAGAATGGGCTCTCGAATTCCGCTACCCTTGCATTCAATCCGCCATCCAGCCTCACTGCGACCAACGGCAACGGCAATGGAAACGACGATACCCCCACGCGGCGGCCCACGCCCTTGGAGTCTAGTCGGCCACTTGCTGTCGCTGGATCCGAACGTCAACCCAGCCAAGGGCAGTACTGGTGTAAACCCCGAATGGAGAAATTACGACAAATGGGGGAAAGCTATCTCTCTAAAATCCCCAACTTCACCATTGGTCGTAGTGGATTTGGTGAAGTTACGTTCTTGGAACCTGTCGATATCACCGCATTCGACCTCAATGACTTGTTTGGAAAAGTCGTCGTCTTTACCGAGATGGAATTAGCAGTATATCCCGATGATTGGGAGGATAAACCCCCTCAAGGCAAGGGGTTGAACCGACCTGCGAGAATCACTCTGTTGAATTGCTTCCCACGTGATAAAGCCACCAAACAATTCATCACTGATCTCAATGATCCTCGACATGCTCGATTCTTGAAACGAGTCAAGAACATCCCTGAAACTGAGTTTGTCAGTTATACAGATGATGGAGCTTGGACGTTCGAAGTCAAGCATTTCAGTAAATATGGTCTGAGGGACGGGAGCGATGAGGATGATGATGAGGGGGATGTCGGTGCAATCAAGAGCAAGATGGTCGCCACTCCTAAGTCTGCTAAAGCTCGTGAAGCCTTTAAACGACCTTCATCGCGGACTCCTAGTCGGACTCCTGAATCCGATGAGGACTTTTTACCACCAACCAAATCTATCCGGGACATGGAGGGTCAGGATTCCGAAGAAGAGGATAAGATTGAATCGGAGTCGATGTCTGAGGAAGGAGGATCTGAAACAGCTTCGGAACAGGAAAGTGAATCGTCTGCTTCAGGTTCGACTCGACACGGTGCTCCGCCCGACTACGACAATGTGGATGATCAGAGGGATCAGATTTTCCAGCAAAAACTCGGTCATGAGGGTTTCGCGAAATTACGACAAATGCAATCTTCAGCCTTTGGCTTTGAATCTCAGAAAGTCAGACCAGAGAAGAAGGAAGTGAAGCGAACTTTGAAAGATCATCTAGCGGGTTTTGGTAATGCCGGAGAGGACTCCGTGACGCTTGACAGGGCCGTCAAGGTTTGTTCATCTTCAGTTTGCTCTTCAACGTGTAGAGCTAACGAATAGCGTCCCTCTTTCGGCTTGAAACCCAGCCAGCCCATATTGCGACAACCAAGGAAATATGCCCGAGTCGCTCTTGAAGATAGTGTAGAAAAGGGGAAAGAAGGAGTGAAAGTGGATGCTGGATTGGCGATGGGGAGGAGTTTTAGGTGTTCTTGGGGACCTAATGGGGAACTTGTACATGTTGGACAAATTTGTTCGCCTTCTACAAAATTGTATGTCTGCGTAGAGTTGAGATAGTTGGAAGGCTGACGTGCAGTGTACCATCTCCTGCTGCCGAAATCGTCATCGAGAAGGTCGCACTCCTGGCCGAAGATACCGAGACTGAAGCCAACCGAGCCGAACGGCTGTTACGCCTACACCTCGACCATTCCGTTATCCAGACATTTGACGGGATTCCGCAAGCTATTTTATCGAACTCGATCCGATTTCGCGATTTCGCATCTGTTTTCGACACTGGTGACCGTTCTCACGAAGCGACGATTTTCCGACTTGGTCAAGCCCTCTTTGACGAGATTGATCTCCTTCTTCCCACCAACTCACCCGATGAACTCATTGCGCGGATCTCGCAACTTCGCCGCAAACTCGCTTTATCGAAATGGCTCGAGAATGCCGTTGCTCCATCTGTCGATTCGGACTTACTCAAGAATGGCGAGAATCGAGCTGCCAAAGTCTTCTCACTGCTTAGTGGAAATAAAGTCGCTAGAGCCGTTGATATGGCTCTTGAAGGGAATGATATGCGTCTAGCGAGTTTGATATCGCAAGCTGGCCGTACTGGGGGATTTAGGGATGAGATGTTGCGGCAATTGGAGGATTGGAACAAGTATGATGCCAATCCACTCATTGCTGTCGAGTATCGACGATTATATGCTTTGATTGCCGGTATCATGGATATCTCTCCTGGCAAGTCTGGTGAAAAAGTCATCATTTCCAAGGATCTAGATTGGAAACGCGCTTTTGGACTTTATTTGTGGTTCGGATGTGCTTTCGAATCTACCATTACCGACGTATTCGATGAATTCACCGCCGCGCTCAATTTACCTCACCCACCGGCAGAACCCCTTCCGCCATTCCTTGAATCGCCCAAAACGACCAATAAGTGGAATCTACCCAATCAACCGACCGATATACTTTATCAACTTATTCGACTATTCTCAGACGATACAGTCTCTTTAGACCAAGTTTTATCTCCTAGGAATTGCTCGGCATCGCCGACTGATCTGAGATTATCTTGGCATTTGTATTTGATCCTCGCCAAGGTCATGCAAAAGAGGGACTGGATCGATAGGGATGATGAAGGATATAGTGCACAGGCGGATCGTGTTACGCAAGGTTATGCTGCTCAGCTTGAGCAAGGTGGACAATGGACGCTTGCTGCTTTCGTGCTCCTTCATCTGGAGACTATTGAAGGGTAAGCTTGCCATAATACTGTTCTGGCGGAATTTGAGCTGATGATAAGACGCGAGAAGTCAATTCGATCGTTACTCCATCGATACCCGACTCCCTCGTCCGAGGATTTCGCCTTCCTCACTGATAAACTACAAATACCAGCTGAATGGATTCACGAATCTAAAGCCGCTTCCCTTGCTTCCTCGGGAGATGCTTGGGGAGAATATCACGCACTCATTCAAGCGACATTATGGAATAGGGCACATCGGGTACTTGTTGATAAACTTGCTCCAGAGGCTGTATTGCGGGGAGATCTGGCTTTGCTGGGCAAGTTGTGTGCCCCTTTGGTCGGCAAGGTGGACGGGTGGGAATATGGTGGTCAACTCTTCATCGACTATATCGATACTACTACTCAAGTACCTACACTACTCAAGGAAGCCCTCACTTCCGGACAAACTGCACCACGCCTATCTCAACTCGCAAACGACCTACCTCGCCTCTTGAGATTACTTCCAGCTTTGTTCCCGACAGAGGGCGTGCAGCAAGTTGCTTGTCTCAGCGATATGCTCTCTGCATTACATCATTTAGCGGGACAGCTATCACTTGCGAATCTCGTGACGAGACCGACTGTTCCCGATAGTCTGGTCGATGTGGATCGATTACATTTATTACAGAGCTCCGCTTATGATGCGTTCAGCGCCGCACTGGAGGGTGTTGCTGCTTGATGTTGACGATGCTTTGGAGGAAACGTGTAATGTAAGGAGAAGAAGGCAATGATCAGTAACGTAAAGAAGGGATAGGCGTTATAGTGGAACATACATAGGTATATTAGCATTTTCAATTATCATTAGGTAGCGGTTTCTGTCAGACATATGCATTACCGTATCCGGTTACAAGCTTTGTCGGGCAGAGAGGGATTGCTAAAAGGGGGGAGTTGTAGATGACTTAGAACTGCAACACGTCCACCTGATTTTCAGTATCTCTGAACACATAGCCGGGACTCTGTCCTCTCTGTTCCAACTCCATCGTGAGCTCCTCTTTATTCTGCCACGCCCGTATTTAGCAGTCAGGCACTATTCATCTGGTTGTATGCAATACTGCCTGTTCAGGTGAATTAGCTGGACCGATGTGGTGTTTCACCGCGTACTATGTTACCGGATATTGAAATACATACAAACTATAGAGACCACTCGACCTTAGGACGAACACTTGCATCTCTCTGGGCAAGTACAATCGAACGTCACACTTCATAGTATTCTATCTAAATTATCCCTGACCGACACCAACAAAGCCATCAATACCCTATACTGCTCATCCAGCAGCTCATGTGTCGATGTATGAGGGGCTATGGCTCCATCTCCCTTATTCGCTTCTTCAGATCTTTCTTGGATTCGGATGTTCAAGCTATCCCCTGCGGCAACGATTGCATCGGTCAATTCGTTATAGGTCGCTTGAAACTCGTCTTCGCAACCTAGCTTGATCTGTTCGCAGATCCCAGAGGGGTCTTCCATGGACACAGGCTCACCGGTCCGGGTGGAGATGAGGTCTGTGGGCATGATTTCGAACCGGGATTCGACTGACGAGGTATCGTTTGGTGTGTGATGAGGTTGATCTTGTGTAGGCATAGTGGGATCCATTTTTTTGATCGGTGCGCTATAGCGGGTTCCTATATTCAATGAAATGCTTCTATGAGAGCGTATGAGGAATGAGAGGAGGAATCATGTGCAGTGCCTAACGGAAAAGGGTGTTCTACCGGACGGTCCATCGCTACAGATCTGCAAACATGCAAACATCCCATCGCGCGGTATTGATCGCCGAGTATCCTGTCTATTGAAAGGTGTTTCAGCCATCGGTGTGCCTTTGACCATTTGAAATCGCATTGCATCGCTACCTCTGATTTTGGGCGGACCTGTTAGACATTCAGCTGTCCACTGAGCTGTAATGGAAGTTTCTTCCGAAAGCTGTTTTTGTTTTTGTAGTTCCGTTCGGTCTTTGACCAGGAGAGGATATCCCTGGGACCTGGAGCCTTAATGTGAACACTTGGATGGATTTTTTTTTTTCTCAGATTCAGTCTCTCCAGTCCTTCACAGAGAGTCTGATTCGAGATTGGGGGACCTTCGATGGGTACCAGAACCGAAACGGGCGGGGCAGGCTTCAACCACGTTCATGATGTATGTGTCTGCGTCAGGCGCTGCAGCTACGGGCCACCAAAACAGAACTCTCGATGCCGCTCTTTGGCTCGCATTGAAAATTAAAAGACACAAGGAGAGGATCAAAGTATGAGACTTGATGTTTAATACGCGATTCAGCGTAGTGAAAAACAGGCTTTAGCAGGATATTAAGTTGTTTCAGTTCAGGCACAGATCTTATCTACGCTCTTGTAGATCTTACTGGAAATAGTAATTAGATACTTTTGATTCCGTCGAGTATTCTGGACGAGCAGTTATAGTGAATGGTTCATGTTTCCTATACTATATACCACACAATCCAACCCTAAATAGTGGTCTGCTAGGTTCAGAACATTACCAATGGTTTACTCGGTACCGGATATACCGGGTAGGCAGGAGCTGAATACCGATATCGTAGCCTACCTGAAAGAACATCTGGCCAAATTATGTGGAGACACGAATTTCAAGCCTCGGTTTCCGGGCTCTCAACCGATATCATTTACAACAGACCACCTTGACCTGCTCGAACAAAGAGATTTCTGGGTTTGCGAGAAGAGTGATGGTCTCCGTGTACTGCTCTTCACGGTCATGAATCAGGGGAATGGTAATTTAGAGGCTTGGCTTGTACGTATTGCGCTCTTGCGCGTCCTTGCAGGATATAGAAAGTGCTGATGGAGATTAGGTCGACCGAAAACACCAATTCTACAATGTCACAAGTCTCCCTTATATGGGAGACAAGTCACCCGACACTGTCATTGATGGTGAATTGATAATCGATACAGATCCTGAGACGAAACAAGTGAGCTTCTAGGTTGCTCTTAGCCAAGATCTGGTAAGCTGAAGAACTAGGAAACACTTCGCTTCTACGCTTTCGACTGCCTTGTCCATGAAGGGGAATGCGTGACGGGCAGACCTCTGACCAAGCGTTATGCGGTGAGTGAATGTAATTGCGGGTTATAGGCCTAAATTGACGGGCTAGAGGCTACAAAATTGGGTCAAAATGATCGGAAGAGGTCCAACGGGACAAACAACATTGAAAGATGTCCTTCCATTTGAGTACGCCTTGGATCTGATCGGTGGTTCATAGCTGACAGCTGAACAGGGTTGTGGTCAAGGTACAGGGCCTGCCATATCATATCTCGACAGTGATTGGACCAGACGCTCCTGCGCTCCAGCATGGCTCAGATGGTCTAATATTTACCTGTGCAGAAACTCCATACGTTTTTGGCACTGATGAAAACATGTGTGTTGTGATTCGTTCTATCACGTATATAAGCTTACTCATTCTCAGATTGAAATGGAAACCGGCATCGGAAAATTCGGTCGACTTCAAGTTGGAATTACGATTTCCACCCAACTCGCATAATCCCAATGTACCAGATTACACGGTGAAACCAGCATGTCTACTGCATACTTGGCTAGGTGGAAATGCGCACGAATTCTTCGATTCCATGGATATCACCGAGGAGGTCTGGGAACAGTAAGTCTCTCTCTCTTGTTGTTTTGACTAAGCTGACTGGGCAGAATGAAAACATCGGGCGAACAATACGATGATCGTATAATTGAAGTGGTCTGGAATGCGACTCGAGATACTTGGGAAATGTTGCGATTCAGGGACGATAAACAAAATGCCAATCATAAATCTGTCTTACAGAAGATCCTCGTTAGTATCCAAGATGGCGTCGAGCAGGAAACAGTAAGTGAAATCTCACACACGCCCTATCATTCCGGAGCTGACCAGGAGCTATTGGCTAGATCGGATCGAATCAGGTCGGCATGGAAAGTCAGAGAGGCTGAAGCGAAGAAAAGGGCACAGGCTCAAGCTCAAGCTCAAGCTCAGACTGGACAGGTTAGGCAATCGGATCCTCAAATGACAGGCAGGCAGCAGGTCTATCATACCCCTGTAGGAGGTGCAGGTGGCATTAGTGCATTGAATCGATGAGCTTGTCAAGTGTTGTAATTAGCTTTGTTGTATACTGCACGAAGATGCAACTTATCCGCGAAAGCATTGATATGTGATTGATTATACAATTGAAAGGGTACAAGAATTGAAGCGCCTAACAAGGCGAAGATTACTCCACACCCTGCTCTGTCTTCATCGCCCTGATCATCTTCCACTCTTCCATGGTAACTTGATCCCGGAACACGCTTTCTAGCTGATCAGTCATTATCATCGAAAGTCAAGGAAGGGATATACTAAGGGTATCGATACTTTTTCTCGAAATAAGCGAAACTACCTCGTCTTTTTCGTCGAAACTGATGATTAGATTCTGTGAAAGAAGCGGCACGAGTGGACTGACTGTCTTCCAAACATCCTAGCTGTCTCCCATGGTGCTCGTTCAATCTTGACAGCGACTCCTCCACCTACTGCCGTCTTCTTGACCAAATTGACGGATTTGTGTTCTTTCTCCAAACTCGTACTAAAAATCAGCTGCCCTTCTTGCACCACAGCACGATTGAAAGAGTAAGACTCACATCTTTCCAAGCTTGATGATTTCCCTGACTTTCGTCGCCTTGTCGAATTTCACCACACCAACAGGAGTACCGACACGCATCGTGCCTTCAATGATATCGCACCCGAGGATGATTGGATCACGGTGGGCGAAAGCTTGAATGATTGATAACCGGACGGGCCAAACTGCTGTATCCATAGCATCCCGTTTCCGAGCTTCAATAACTTCCGCTAGGTATTTCTGGAACGCATCGAACAAGTGGTAAATGACCGGAGCTAATCTGTCAGTTCATGCTATTGAATTGAACATACCGTCAAAGATCTTCAGTCCCTCTTTGGCGGCTAGAGCTTTCGCATCTGGCTCAATAGAAACATCGAAAGCCAAAACACAAGCGTATTCAGGTGCTCGTTCCGCCATAGGTATATGTGTTCGGATCGTCTTGGCAAAGACTGGTCCAACTCCGAAATCGTGAATGGGGACTTTATTCGATTGTAGGAAAGTCAACAGTGCTTCCAAAGCTCCCAGTGTCGACGCCTGAACGTAGACTCCTTTACCCTTCTGACCAACGGCGAACCGCTTCAAGGTTTGAAGGTCGTCCATACAGATATCGCTGAAGTAAGATTCCTCATCTTCGTTTTCTGCGACGTAGAGTCGGGCACCGGCAATTGCCTTTTCGAGTCCTGGCGCAAAGATTTTGACACCAAGAGCGGCTTTGACCGTATCGTGCTTGACGTATGTCGACTACTTATGAGCTTATGGGACAGATGGTAATACATACCTTGATCCGAAGCTCCCGCATGGGTTGTGGAGTCAAGAGAGCCCTGACCTTGGTCACGATCGGACCATCGGTTCCGCAGAGCACAATCGTATCACCATATTTCAAATGTCCGTTCGAAAGAATGACATCTAGTGTCGTACCCATACCCTCGACATTCTTGACCTCCAAGATAGTACATGACAAGTCGGAGACATACATCAAGCTCTTGTTCATCCTTTCCTGAGTCAATTTGGCGAGAAGGAGCAACATGTCTGGAATACCTTCTCCAGTGAAAGCCGAAGTCGGGACCAGTGAGACGACACTTCCGAGTTTCTTGTTCTCGTCAAAGATTTCCGAGTTAAGTCCTGCTTCTGAAAGTCTGAGCTTGACGTCCTGGAGTCGATTCTCGAATTCCGTCTTGACAGATTTTGATTGCTGGTCGAAAGAGGCTCGGAATCCATTGTCGGGAGTGGCCTTCCAACCGTAAAGTCTATCGATCTGATCGTCAGCTCGAGATCTCGGAGGAAACTGGATGAGCTTACCTTATTGAGAGCGACGACAAATGGTGTCTTGCCCTTTTTGAGGAGCTCGAGACTTTCGAAAGTCTGCTTCTCGAAGGATTGAGTGATGTCAACGACAAGGATAGCAATGTTACACAAAGATGATCCTCGAGTACGTAGATTGGCGAAAGCCTCGTGTCCAGGTGTATCGATGATGAGTAGACCAGGGATCTTGACTTCGTAGTTGTCTACATTAACAATGTTGGATTTCGAAATGATAGCATCAGATGGGAAAAAGGTAGCACCGATCTGTTGAGTGATACCTCCCGCTTCTCCCTCTGCAACGGACGTTTGTCGGATTTTGTCGAGCAATCGAGTCTTTCCGTGGTCAACATGACCTAGAATACAACAGATTGGGGATCGTAACTCGTTGTTTCCCTCACTGGCTTTGATAGCGGCATTTCGTCGAGCGTTATAGCTGACTCGACCGGCCTCAATACGCTCGTCCTCGCTGTCGACCGAGTCGGAATCAGAATCAGAATCCTCTTCGGAGGAATCATCGTCATCATCGTCGTCATCGTCATCATCGCCGTCCGGCTGAACAGCAGACTTGCCATTGGCTGCTTGCGTCGAAGTCGAAGCGGCGGCCGCAGAAGGTCGAGCAGGGGTCGTACCATTGGTAGCTGGAGTCAAAGTGGACGCGGGAGCGGCAGGTGTTGCAGCGGGTTGTGCTGCCTTTGTGGTGGGTGCGGCCTTCTTTTCGGTCGAGGGCGTTGCAGAGGTCTTGACAGGTGCCTCGTCCTCTGACTTGTCCCAGTCGTCCTCTGACTCCTCGACCTTCATACCCTTGACGCCTCCGGCGAGCTTCTCGACAGCAGTAGCATCCTCGTCACTCTTGTCCCAATCGTCCTCGCTCTCTTCCGCCTTTGCTGCCGCAGCGGGCTCAGGTGCTGCCTCTGGCTCGGGCACAGTAGAAGTCGAAGCTGCAGGAGCCGGAGTAGGAGCTTTTGGTTTGGGTGGAGCTTTCTTCTTGTTGAATGGTTTCTTGACAACGGCACCTCCTTCCTGTAAACCGGCTACCTTGACACCAGCATCCAACAATGCCTGTTTCCTAGCCTCTGCCACTGCCCTTCTCTGCTTCTCAGCAGGGGTAAGGAGTTTGCCTTCCTTCTTCAGTCGTTCCAATCTCTCCTTCTCCTTGGCCTTCTTTGCCGCCTTTTGAGCTTCAGCTTTTGCCTCCTCCTCTTCTAAACGTGCGTCCTCTTCTGCCAGAAGCCTTTGTCGCTCAGCTTCAGCAGCAGCTGCTTCCTCTTCGATTCGCTTCTTCTCGGCTACGGCAGCTTGCATGGCGGCAATGTGGGCGGGCACTTTCTTGCCCTTGGCAGGTGCAGGGGGAGCTTCCACTTTGGGAGCGGCCTTCTTCTTTTTCTTTTTCTTCTTGTCGGCTGCAGTTGCATCATCGGCATCAACATCATCCTCTTCAGCATCGTTTGCTGGAGGTGCGGGTGCAGCATCGGCTGAAGGTGGGGCAGGTGCTGATGGTGTGGCGGGAGCGGATTCGCCTGCTGCAGCTCGTTTGGCGGCAGCTTGAGCTTTCTTCTTTTCCTACATAATCAACCAAGTGGCGACACAATGACAAGTTCAGACTGACCTTTTCTTTCTCCTTCTTCAGCTTCTCCTTCTCCTTTTTCGTCAATAGCTACTTGGTCAGCATCATGACAGACAGAGACTGGCCGACATACCTTGGGCCCCTCATCATCTTCGTCCTTCTCCTCAACCTCTTTCTCAGCAGGCTTCTCTTTCTCAACAGGCTTCTCCACCTCGACAGGCGCAGCCTTAACTTCGGGGACCTCCTCCTCGTCATCATCATCATCATCGTCAACCTGCTGCTTCTTGGCCTTCTTTCCTTTCTTACCCTTCTTGGGCTTGACATCCTCCTCTGGCCACTCATCATCAATGTCTGGTCGGACATCTTCGATACCTGCTGGATTTGAATCGGCATCGTCTTCCATGTCTAAATCGGCAAAGTTATTTCGCTTCTTCTTGGACTTTCTTATACGGGACTAGCTTGTTAGACGAATTTCGACATCAGAAACAGACCAAGCATACCATCAATCCCCCACCTCCTTCCTCTTCCCCTGCCTCTTGAGGTTCAGGCGCTGGAGAAGCCAAAGCAGCTTCTTTTGCGGCCCTGACATATTAGTATAATTCAGTGGCGACTAGCTTGGTACCACTGACCAATACTCATCATCATCATCTCCTCCCTTCTTCCCTTTCTTCTGATTCTTCTTTGGCGGCATCGAGGGATATGTATGCGTCAAAGAACAAGGTATATATGTAGATTTAAGGTGGTGTATAGCGTGGGTGGTTGAAATGGATTTTGTTCATTCAACGGAATCAAATTGGAAAAGTAGATCCAATAGATAGATCCCTCCTGTGTATAACGAGTCGAGGTAATTATCGGGCTATACATCATTCGACGCTGTACATACACCTGTACACAATGGCCAATCAAGGTATCAGATACTTCTCAACTAGGGGAGGAGAGGAGACTCTAACTTTCGAAGAGGTATGCACTATGTCAACGGAGTAAGAAATTAGCTAAAGATCAGGCCGTTCTCACCGGATTAGCACCAAACGGAGGTCTATACATTCCCACTGAAATTCCATCATTACCCGCAGATTGGGAGACCAAATGGGCCAAACTCTCATTCCCAGAATTGTCACATGAAATTCTATCGCTCTTTATCCCAACAGCCGATATTCCATCAGAAGATTTGAAGACAATTATCGATAAATCATACTCCTCATTCCGTGATCCGGTTACTACGCCTATCAGGAAGACTGGGGATAAGGAGTATGTCTTGGAATTATGGCATGGACCAACTTGGGCTTTCAAGGATGTCGCTTTGCAGTTCTTGGGAGAGACTTTTGCTTATTTCTTGGGAAGGAGGAACGAGGGCAAGACAGAAGGCAAGGAGGAATTAACAGTTGTCGGTGCTACCAGTGGTGATACTGGAAGGTAAGCTCGGAGAAACTTCTGGATAATGGACGAGCTGAACCCTAGTGCTGCCATCTATGGTCTCCGCTCCAAGCCATCCATCACCATCTTCATCCTTTACCCTGACGGCCGAATCTCACCCATCCAACTTGCCCAAATGGCAACTGTCCCCGACGCCAATGTTTACACTGTGGCTCTCGAAAACTCGTCCTTCGACGACTGTCAATCTATTGTCAAGACCCTATTCTCCGATGCCAAGTTCAACAAAACCCACCGACTAGGTGCCATTAACTCTATCAATTGGGCACGAATCCTAGCTCAGATCGTCTACTACTTTTCAGCATACTTCCAACTACCCGAATCAGAACGTTCCGATATCAGATTCACGGTCCCAACAGGAAACTTTGGTGATATCCTAGCTGGATGGTATGCCAAGAAATTAGGTCTACCAATGGGCAACTTGGTAGTCGCTACCAACGAGAATGATATTCTAGAACGATTCTTCCGAACAGGTCGATATGAGGCTGAAGATTCTGTTCCACAACAGGCAGTCGAGACGGCAGTAGTCAACGGATCATCGGATGGTCAACAGGCTCAATCAGGTGGTGTCAAGTCCACCCACTCGCCAGCTATGGATATCCTGCTATCGTCAAACTTTGAGAGGCTGTTGTACTATCTCGCTTTGGAGACTAGTGCTGGTGGAGATAGGACAAAGGCTCAGGAGACATTGAACGGGTGGATGGGAGAAATGAAGAAGTCTGGCCGTGTGGATCTGGGCGAGAAGGTCAAGGAGGCTGCCGCCCAGGACTTCTGGGCAGAGCGAGTTTCAGATCAGCAGGTGAGTCTCGCGTCTTCAAGTGTTTCGATGACTTATGACAGACATTGGAGGAGGTCAAGAGGTACTACAACCGAGACGACGCGTATGTTGTCGACCCACATACGGCAGTAGGTCTAGTCGCACAAGCACGCGCGGCAAAGAAAGGGTAAGTTGCTTGTACCATTGTGGCGAAACAAAGCTTATCTTCAGCACCAAAGATACAACCTGGGTGACTCTCTCAACCGCTCACCCTGCCAAATTCTCCTCTTCAGTCGAACAAGCCCTCTCTGCATTCCCAGAATTCAACTTCCGCGAAACAGTCCTACCCTCCGAGCTCAAAGAACTGGAGTCTCTTGACAAGAGGATCTACCGAGTTAAGGGCGAGCAGGGAGTCAGGGACCTCATCGAAAAGGTTAAAAGGGGTGAGCACTATGAGCCATCGAAGGAAGGTGTTGGATCGTTGTAGATGGAGTCGAGTTGTTCATAAATCATGCATTGGTTGAGTCTACATCGTCTCGGTTCTTCCAAAGAATCGTAAAACATCTGCTGCGTCCCAGTACTTCGGCGAAAATGGTTATGCGGAGATGGCCGTCGATCGATCCGATACCCGAGATCGTCGACTTGACTCTCAAATCCACTTTCACTGTCCCCTCTTCCAAGAAGCTCACCTGGATGTCCAGCCTATCAGACACAGCGCGCCTCTCGTCGAATCCTGAACACGACATCATGCTTCAAGATCCTCATCCGGACCTTCTCGATCCCGCTGCTCCGTCCGATAAAGCCAAACCTGCACGAATGACTGGAGGCGGTATGCGCGCAGCCATGACTGCTGGCTATGATCCTTCTACCAAGCTCGCTACGGGCACTACGATGGCGGAATACAAACGGATAAATATGCAGGCTACTACTATCGGGATGTGGGGTGGATTAGTCGCCGGGGGTCTAATCAGTGAGTCAAGTTTCTCAAACAGTCATAGAGTGTGGTAGCTGATATTAGCTATGGCGCTGAAAAGACGTACATCCCTCTCGAGAAACGCTTTGACATTCTCATTCCTGTGTGCGTACATTCTACTGAACCTCCGCGATCCGAAAGCTGATAACAGTCACCGCTTCATCCCTTTCCTATGCGATTTCCCAATCCATGGTTCAAAGTCGATTACAAGAAGTAGTAGCCAAGGCGAATGATGCCAAACTCCCCCGAGCACCAGACGGAGGAGGATATATGCTTTCGGATCAAGCTCATACCGATTCAAGTTCCGATCTACTTCTTCGTAAAACGGAGGAACAATCTTTAAAGGATGAACTAGGGAGTTTGGGTATGGGGAAAGAGAGGTCTAGGTGGGGTAAGGGCAGGGGATTGAGTGGAGAAGTTGAAGAAGAGGGAGAGATGAGGGATACCTTCTTCCGCCCTGGAGTACCAAGGCGGGAGGTCTAGGCTGGGATGGGCGGACGCACGGTAGTGGATCAGAGAATCAGAGAGGGTTTTGCCGTCTTAGGGCGGGACTCGGTAGCTGGACTTTCAAGATCAGGCTGGTTGTGAGCGCGATCTTGCCGCAATACGGGCTGAGAAGCTTGAGACTCCTGCGAATTTCGCCAGAGGAAGCCAATCCGAGCAGGCCTAAAGCCGTGTCACTGGGCGGACTAGGCAGTATGATTTATAGCTCAGAGGAGATATTCATCGAATTAGCAAGCACGTTTAGCTGCAACTCGTCTAGTGACAAAGATGCACTGGCTAGACTATGCATCAAGGGCTGAGTACCGATCTATCAATACTCTCCGTATCTACAGCTGTATCATCCATCGTCCCAGTAGCAGTAGCAGTCTCGGTATCCGATCCTTCCTCATCTCCACTTGCCTCCACACGACTCGTCACCAACCCATGACTCAATCTTGATCTCCTCGCTCTTCGCTTAATTGGCGATTCAAACTCCCCATCAATAGGCCCAGGCGAGAACCTCGGTATCGAGTATGCATGACTTGTCTGCCTTGATGTCATCCTGGAGTTTGGGTTTGTGAAGTGACGGCGTTCAGGTGGGGGGGTCGGTGATGAAAGAGTAAGGAGTAGTGCTTTGAGGTTAGGGAGTGTATGACGTAAATCTACCATTTTCATCGATGCTTCTTGCATCAACTACTTGTTAGCTTTGTAGTCACAGTATTTATACTTGTCGGAAGTGATGTACCATTTCGATATTTTTGTTGAGAAGGAAAACGGCGTATTCGTATCGATACCTCTCTACTCCTTTTGCATACAAGGGAAATCTGCCGTCAGCATATACCGCGACCAAAAGACATACGATCTCGGCCCCTGCATGACAGACACTGTATCTTTCACCAAACTTCGGCTTCCAGCGCAAGTGATTGGATAACTCAATCCTCCCTCCTTTCTCACCCCACTTAATCCCCCAAGCACAGAGACCAACATGCCCACATATCCCAATGCGGCTGCGGTCGATTTCTCATCCACCTTACCCAGATTATCAGGCAGATTCATGCTTAGCGGAGGAGCTGGGTCTTTTGGGCCAATAGGAATGGGAAGGGGAATGTTGAACATAGAGTATAGGAGGGAATTTGCGTGGATGGGTGTAATGGGAAACAAGGAGTCGAGAGCTTGAACGTGTTGAGATCGCGATTGGTGGATTGCAGGAAGCAGTGATGAGCGGTCAATCCTATTTGTCAGCTTGATGTTTTGCAGATAAGGAAGAACACACTCGGCGGTCTCAAGGTCGAGCTCGAGGTCTGATAGTTGAGACTTGAGCAGTACATCTGTACTCTCCGATTTCTTCAGGTTCGCACGCCGGTCATCAAGTACTTTGCGGCGTAAAGTTACTGCAGCATGAACTGCCCATGAGCTCTATCCACCCCTGCAATGCAGATCGACACACCTTCTTCCGACTCTTTCTTGGCTTGGTGTATCGTGTCCTCGATCCATCGCAGACGGGTTTCGCGCTCATTTATTGATCTCCGCTACCTATCAGTATTGATCGAGAGGCAGGACGTACAAGTCCACGCCCATCTATGTCTTTCCGGAGTAAAGCATCGATTTTAGCTTGTACTTCCGCTATTCCTCTCTGAGTATCCGCAATGACAGCTTGCATGTTGACCAGTCTGAAGATCAGTCTAAAAGATCTCGTACGGATCGAGGAAGCTGGAGGGATCCAGGGGGGGACCGATCTGACTCACTGATGTAGCCCACCAAGCCCTACACCCTTCTTCATCCTAGTCTCGCGTCTGGATCTCTCGATAGCGTCACTTGCCTTCGATACACCATCGGTCCGTGCCAATGCATTCTGTGACTTGGGATCGAGGTAGTATGTTTTGTCCGGGTCGCTACTCAGTGTGAACAGGATCGTATTATCGCCCAGGGTTTCCCCATTTCCCAATCGCCTCAAACGAGTGAGATGAATATCACCACCTAGGTTGTCGGCTTTGCGCCATTTGGGTGTTTTCGCGCCCCCCTCACGTGTACTATCCGCGTCTTCATACCATACCTCTAGAATCGCCTGGCTGGACGCTGATTCTTCTGTGGTGAGCCATGGCGCAAAATCCCCCTCTTCGAGTTGTAGGAATCGAGGGTTTGTAGATGGATGATGAATTGGGGAAATATAGAATGGGATCGATTCCGGTGACCCTTTGCTCCGGCATGCATTTACCGACGAGTGTTCCGAGTGTCCACCGTCGACATGGGATGTTGTGATTATAGGTCCCGTCCTGGTTGAATCTGACCCCACTGGCTTCATTGACCTTGAGCTGAACAGCGAATCGGTCCTTTCAAGATTTGGGGTCGCAATAAATCCATTCGAATACGCTCCAGCGGTCTTGGATCTACTTACATCTGCACCCATAGTCGAAGCGGGCTGTTCAGACACAGTAAAGGAATTGACCGATGAACGTGATGAGGTAGTCGATAAGCTCGGACGTCCATTTTCAATCCCCTTGACCGCCCTCTCCTTGCCCTTTCTCGACGGGAGAGATACGGTAAATTGACTTGTACTTGCACCTTCGCCATTTGGATTATGGTTTCGAGGGAGCCGAAGAGCCACAAAGGTCTTTGCCAATTTCTTCTCCTTGACCTCATTCAGAACCTCCTGTTCTTGAATAGCTTTGACGGCTTCATGTGCGTGCTCAAGTGCCTGCCCAGCTAGAGTCGGAGCTCTGGTTCTTCCTGGTCCTGTTGAGCTCGAAGCTGAAGTGGAACGCTCTCGTATATGCTGAAGGTGATTGCTAGAAGGATGTCGCCGGTTTGATGGCCGACGAATTATAGATGGTTGAACCGGGGATGGCGGATTGAACGTGATTTCGGGCTGAGTAGAGTCGGGCAGGGTCAGCTGGTGTATACGTATCCTGAAAGTCAGCGTATTCGCCCTCTCGTGACCTTCCGTGACATCCCTACTTTGCTGGCACTCCACAACCTATCCTGCGTCCCCTTTAGACTGAATCATGGTAGCCGCCCACTTACCCCGTGATATGCCTGATCCTCGGCAGATCCATTCCATCATATGCCCGATGCTTCACTTCAGCATTCCCCTCCGACAATCTCATTTCGTCCCTGCTCATAATACTGTGTTGAGCATTGCTGCCTGTTATGTGCTACTCTTTGTTACTGCAACGACCCCATCGTCATTTCCAGCTACCACTTGAGTTGTCTTCGGCGATCGCCGCTATTGTGCTTGGCCCGTGCCTTATCACAAAGGTCGGCCCCGGTGAGGTGATTGATGCATGTCCGATGTATGGATATGCTAGTCTATTCCATAGTTCATTCATACCTTTTGTATCAGCATAGACAGCATTATACTATAGTACCGGTCCAAGTAGCTCCTTAGAATATATCGAGGTATACAGCGAACATTCCGCATCTACTCAACCAAGTATCATCAACGCTTGACTTGCCGCTTAGCAATCAAATCAGTAATCAATCCCGACGCACAACGAAGGCGAGAGTGGAATATAGCAGCTATGAGCAATGTCCCCGGTCCCTCTAGGGGTCTTCCAATACGTAGGCTCAACGACTTCCTGACCATCTCTGCATAAGCTGACGATCAGTATCAGGTCCTCCACCCATCACAGAGACAGACAGTACGCCCCTTTCTCCACCCTGGCTGACTGCTGACAGATAGCCTGTAGACAATGTTCCAGAGATTTTAACTTAGTATGGCGTCGATCTCATTCATGTGGTCATTGCGGGTTCGAGTATTGCTCTGGTTGCCTCAGCGATGGGCAGGCATTGATGCCACGTCGTCCCGGGCAGTCGAGGGATAAAGGGGCATTTGCAGAGATTAAAGCTGGATTGGGTTTGAGCGAGGATCGACAGTCGAATGGTAGCGGCTATGAGGTGGACAGTGTCTGTGTACCTTGTTTGGCGATGTTACAGGGTATGTGGGCTTCAATCGAGTCTCCAAGAAATGGCATAGCGGAGGCTGACGAGATAGTGACATGTGCACCTGTATCGTCTTTACGAAGTTTACCTCTCAGACGACTCAAGGAGTATTTGGCGGCGTACAATATCCCAAACGTCGGACCAAAGGAGAAAGAGGATTTCGTGCAGGCTGTAATCAAGGCGAGAAATCCCCAAACTGGTGCTTTGTCACCTGAGGCTGAGGTAAGTCGGTCCCTCCAAAGGCACGACTGATCGACAGGCCTATTATCGACGCCACTCTGTTCCCAAGAAAGGGTCCGCATCCAGTGCCAATGGGAATGCACGGTCCCGTCCAGCACCTCCTTCACAACAACAAGCTCGACCGCCCGCCAACAGTAATCACAGCCGCTTACCCCCTCAGCAAGCATACCGCCCGCCACCTCCGACGAATCCGTATCGCCCACCTCCACCGACGAACCAGTACCGCCCACCACCTCCCGCTAATCATTATCGTCCACCCCCCTCTCCAGCCGTTGGACGGACCCCTCAGGCTACAACCCCGAACCCTGCGCCAGCACCACCAAAAGCCAAGACGCCTCCCCCGCCTGTCCCAACAATCATGGGCCTTGTCGCGCTTCCCAACTCGTACCTCTCGGCTTTGAGTATCGGTACTTTGAAAGCGATACTATACGAAAACCACGTCAAGGTCGACTTCAAGCAGGTTTTGGAAAAGTATTTCCCCTCTTTCCCTTCTTACTCGACAGTGCTAATCATCAGGCAAGAGCTCATCGGGCGAGTCGCAGAATTGATTACAGCTGAAAGGAAGCGACTAGAAAGACAGCGATACGAAGAAGAACGTTTAGCGCAGGGTGAATCAGCTCCCTCCGCTGGCGCTGAGGACACGCACGCGCATGTCACGGATAAAGCCCAAATCCCCACTGGCCCTTTGCCTGAAATTGAACGTGGCTTGTGTGTGGTGTGTCAGGATGAAGAGGCTACTTTGGCTGTTGTTGATTGCGGGTAAGTTGTCAAGTTGTCAATTAAGTCAATGACTGATTTTCAGGCATTTGGCAATGTGTCAACGTGAGTCAAACAGACTATTGCTAGGGGGAGAACCTGATTATAGATTGCTCCGAATTGATAATGGCGACCAGTCAAGAATGTCCATTGTGTAGAACTAGAATCATCACTTCGTATGTCCTGCATGTCGTCCGTTGTCGGAGAAAGTCTAACGCGCAGACAACGATTAATCAGAATCTATCGTGTGTAAACTGTCGTCTCCATGTATTAGATGAGTGTATACAGTATATCACCCCTGGTGAAGGAGAGGGAAACGAGGGATATTATACGGGTAGAGCATTAGATGTGTAGCATTACAGTATATCTATTCGTGCAAGAGTACAGTCCATGATCTACAACAGCAGGGACTGTATACAACGTCTGACTCTGTCACCCGGAAAACCCAATCACCAAGGCCTCGTCCGATCTACCATTTCAATAGGACTTTCTACCCCTTTCCTTTCTTTCGAACTTCTCGAACTCCCAATCACACTCGCACTAGCTCTTCTCGGTTCATCAGGCGCTAAACCATGTTCCATCCAGTGATCAACACCCTTCTCCCTTTCGCGCTCTCGACTCAGCACATCCAGATCCCAGAATGAAGGTGACGGTGACGCCTGTTTCTTTCTCGCATCTTCACGATCGTAAGAATAATCATCCGTTGATAATTTGAGAGGCGATAAATCTGAATTGACTGAAGATTGCCTTGTCGAATTATCCTGATGAGTCGTTGATCGCCTTGATGGTCCTCCTTCCTGCCTTTTGAGGTTATCTATACCTTTATGTATAGCCATAGGTGCCATACCGGGGTGACGAGTCGGTAAAGACCTAGGAACTTCTGCACGAGGGGGCGAGGGGGACATGACAGTTGGTGAAGTAGTTAGAATATCGGGTTGAGCAGATTGTTGACGTTGAAGTGGTGGAGGAGGGTTTGGAGTTCTTGGAGATAGAGGACCGGTGTTTGAGTGAGAAAATTGAAGGGTCGGAGTACCGAGATCGTGATATGTCCTTAGATTGAATGAAAGGATACTTAACTTAGTGGTCAGCGATATTCCAGCCTTGTACTACCGTAGAGTACTACATCAGAAAATTAACGCACCTGCTTCATCACTTCATCAACCTCTTTCTCCCTCTTTTCCAAAGGATCCTGATCCCTCTCTCCGCCTTCTGTACCGTCAGCTCGATCCAAGCCCGCCTACTTACTTTCCGTATTCCTCCGTACCCCACTTCCATCTAATCCTTCTAACGCTAAATGCATTCTCCCAATTTCCTTCTGAACTCTCAAAACACTATCCAAATGCCCCTTTAACGCTTTCACCATCCCCTCACTTCCCTCACTCAATTCAGCATTGAAAATCTCAAATATAGGTCGATGTCCCTCTTGCCCTCTACCTCCCTCGGGTACTGCGGTGGGTGTTAGACCTAATCCTCTAAGTGGGATTGCGGATGCTTTTGATCCCATCGGTTGAGATAATGGAATGGGATTAGAGGCAGGGGTGGAAGTTGATCGTAATGGCGTGGGTCGGGTATCGTTCGTATTGATAGGTCCTAGAGGCTGGATATACTTCGATAGGTACTTGTCATGAATCGATTCAGGAGGCATGAATCTTTCCTCATCCCCTTCTTCATCCATGGGCGAATCGGCCCTTCGCCTCGGGGTCACTGATCTCAATGAACTGTCCTCAGTCCCGGTCTCCATTCCATCATCTGGATGTTGTTGTAGAGCGTAGTCCCTTGCGACCAATTGAGCGCCACTCGCACTTGTACCCGTTGAAGGTGTGTCATCCATCTCAGTAACTCTGCTCAACGACTTTCGATGTTGCGCTGTACTTGTAGTCCCGCTCGTCCTTGACGTGTACAGTTCAGGTGGGTATGTTGATGTAGGTGATAGGGATCCGCCGGCGATGGGAGATGCGTTTGGTAGACGAGATGACGGAGTGTATCCCGACCGCATATTGCTGTAGAACACAAAGACGCGATGAGTGGAGGTTGTGATTGAGCTTTAGTACCGTGGGTTGAACCGCTTCCACCAGACCACTCATCCAGCGCCGCACAAATGGCAATTCGCTGATACTATGCATGCCTTGACTTCGCGTCGCCCGAACTCAAAAGAGGGCAAAAGAGTTTGCACCGACCATAACGGAGCGGGGCAAAAAAGAAACTCTCTGGCTGGGAGTCGAACCCAGGTTACCTGCGATTAGGCAGATGTGTTCCATCATGCTGACAAGCAAGTGTACTAACCGTTATACGACCAAAGATTGGTGATAGACCTGTGTCTTATATATATATGATCCTATTGCGGCTGCGTCCAGTCAAGGGGTGCCAGTGTTTTGAACTTCATGGACCTTTCTACGATGGTGCTCGCTAACAAATATGTCTGTAAAGCGTAGTCGAGCAACATTGGCCATTGTAATAGCATCTATTAGCGCTGTCGAGGCCTCTGTTCGTCCAATGTGGAGACGAATGTGTAGAGGACACGAACGGTAGTTGTGACAGCACGAATGCATATCAAACGTCACACGCTACGTGCATCAGTGCATGGTCTGTGTCTCTGATCCTCCCAGGACACTCTGGCCGCGAGGTCATCTCCCTGCATACACGTCTATGTACATAGTATGAAGTAACCTCAGTATACACCTAATTTGCTTCACACCAAAGGCGATTGGCTGCCACGATCCGGCAATTTCCGAACTAAGCTTGGTACCGGCTTTACCCGCCCAACACCTCCTCCTTACTTTGCTCACCTGATACTCATACACTACGCACAATGTCGGTCATACGCCCATCACTACGTCTATCCAACTTGGGTCTAGGGACACGCGCTTTCCATACTTGTACGGCATTCTTTGAGTGGGAAAGGCGAGAACTGACGGATATTTAGCTCGTGTCGCAGCGATTCAATCGAGTAGAGTTACGAGGGATGCTACTGTTTCTGCTGAGGAGACTGGGGGCTTCAAATACATTCCTGGAGGACGTGAGTGGATTCCTGTCCATACAAGCGTTATGGAGGTTATGGACAGCCAATGTGGGAGAAGTGTCCGGTGGAGATCTTCCTGGAGGGGCTGGCGATCGAGTTCCAATACAGGGGCTAGCTGGCTGCTAGGCGCTATCATGCTTGTGAATCTCGGTTTCAGCTTGAAAGCGGCCCATGCGATCGAAGGGAGAAAATGTTGAAAGAGTCTAGCAGGGAGGTCCATGTCGATGATCCTGGGATCCAAAAGGAAAGGGGGGATCAGGGGTAGCGGTCGAGAGGTCCCGCAAGGCTGTCGCGAGGCCATCTTGATTGAGGAGACCGATATGATTTCCGCAGACTCCCCCTAGCTATAGCATATTCTTGCAGATGGACGTGACGCTGATGATCCAGCTATCCTCAAGGGAACGGTAAACGACGCAACCACTTTCCCAAGCCCCAGTAAATCTCACGGATCATACCACTGGGCATTTGAGCGATTACTCTCTGCCAGTTTGATCCCAGTAATGGGAGCAGCAGCTGTCTCGACCGGATCAGCCTACGTACGTTGTCATCTCAGTCTCGGAACAGGAGAGGGATCTGATAAATAGCCAATCCTAGATGGTATTCTAGGAGTATCATTAATCGTCCACTCTCATATCGGATTCGATTCCGTTATTGTCGATTACGTCCATTCTAGGAAATTCCCAATCATGGGTCCGGTCGCTGCTTGGCTATTGAGGATTGCTACTGGATTATCCGTTTGGGGAGTCTACGAATTCAACACTAATGATGTTGGTACGTAATCGTCTATTCTAAATCCTTCTGTTCCCATGGATCGAGACATCGGATCTTTATTGACTTTGCAGGATTGACTGAATTGGTCAAGCGTACTTGGACCGCATAAGTATCGGTGGGATCTGAAAGGAGGGCAAGATTGTTCAGTGGGACCTGATTGGAGAGTGTCTGTATCATCACAACATGCAATGTTCATATTGACCACAGCATGTCCGCTCGAACCATGATCTATATGTTGTATAATTCTAACGCGTACAACGGAACTTGATTAAAGCTACAACTACGTGCTCTAGGTTCAGCCGATCGTACGTCTTCTCTTTACAATCGGTACTGCATTGATCCGCCTGAGCCTCCAACAACGTATTTGGGATCACCCCACGCCCACGTCACACCCTCGTACAGCCACCCCGCCGGGCCCACCGTCCCGCTCACCGCCCGCCCTATGACCTTGGTCTTTTAGCCCCATATTCGCCTGGATCAATACTGATCTCTCCTAAAGCTTGACGAGGTCCACCCGGTCCAGGTTTCGTGGGCGATACACTTCTATCCATCAGCTTTACCTGATTGCACTTGGACTCACCCCTTTCTCTGATCCTCCGATATACTCCTCTTCATTCCCCTAGCACTCGTGAACCCCACAGCAACCGGGCTATTCTCAATCTGTTTCACGGCATCTTCCAATTCCAATTTCTGCCCATAAGTCTTCATATGGGCAGTAGCTCGGGCAGCTACTGCATCTACTCCTCCGCCTGGTATTTGTGGTGAAACACTTCGAATCGGACCAGATGCATCTCCGTTTCGAAGGGCCGACTGGATCGCTAGAGCTCTTGCTGATTGCCCTCCTGATATCCCGCCTGCTTGAGGTCTCTGATCATCAGTTTCTGTGTGCATGGTTCACGCGAGCTCAAGCGTACAGCCAATTGCGGGTTAAAACCACCCCTGCCTCTGACACCATTGCTAAGGGTCGTACTACTGCCACCGGAACTTGGTTGGGGATTACCCATTCCGGCTGCGATGGCAGGAGGGGCTGCATCACCCATGATAGCCGACATCCTCCTCGCAGCGGCATCTTCAGATGAAGCGACACGGGCAAATGGTCTTTTGACCTCAGCCGGTCGAGCGGCAGCACCGGTACCAGCGGGTGGAGGTTGATCCGGTCGATGTCGGTGTTGGTATACTGGTTTTGACGGTCCAGCTTCAGGCTGAATTGGCTTGGTGATAGTCATTCTGCGTGTCAGCTGAGAGCTTCAGGCATTTGGTTCAGCTTACTGATCAACTGAAGTGTCGACTATATCAAAGAATGACTCGCCCCCTACATCCAGGAATTCACCATCGAATCCCTCCGACATCTGAAAGTCGAGCTCTGCGTCCGCTTCTGCCACCGTCCTCAGCGGACTTCCAGCTCGTGGTGGAGGTTGTGGGGCTTGTGGGGCATGCTGATTATTCAAAGGGGGCGGCGGAGGTCTTGAAGGTCCAGCTTGAGGCTGAGGCTGAACTTGAACCTGCGGAGGCGGAGGCGGCGGAGCGAACTCGGGTCGTCGTTCCAGTTCACCTTGATTAAACTTAGGCTGGGCTGGTCAGCTGGAATTTCTGGCGAGGGCATCGGGCAGCTTACCGGAGGAACCCTCATCTTGACTACCTCCTTGGCATAGTCCTTGTCATATAGACAATTACCGAGAACATTCCCGAACGTCTTGAGGGCTCGTTTAGTAGCGTCGGTGACAGCCTCCTTCTTTGCCTATACTGTCAGTTCCACTCTGACTAGAAGGAGAGCAAGTCATACCTTGTCCAAAGCTGCGGCCTTCCCTTTAATGTTTTCACCTGATCCACATCCCACATCCTCATGGTAACACCCGTCTTGAAGTGTGATCCTCACTATGGCAGTCACATTTGTCGAGACCCTTCCCTCTTTGTTGACATCGCACTTGAGATCAGCTGGGGTTCAGGCGCAGTATACAACTTAGCTTACAAAATCGACGGACAGCTGCTGGATCGAAGTGGACCACCCATTGAAACCAAAAACCTCATTGGCGAGATTGATCACTAAAGTCAGCTACATTCTTCCTTCTGTCAAGCATACCTTTCCACCCCTCAATATAGCTGCACTGTCAGCCTGGTTTCCCTCAGTGGAGAAGGGGAAGAGCTCACCTCAATTTCGGTCCACCTCCCGGCCCAGGTCTCTGGGTAACATACTCCGGCCCCAACTTCCTTCTCAGTCTAGCTTGCAGCTGTTCCACCCTCTCTTCAGACCACGAAGTCACCCTACTTGCATTACTCTGCATACTTGTATCGCCATGATTCGAATACCATGATTGATCCGGATCTTGCTTTATTTGCATGGGGTTTGGGTTCTGAGGCTGATTCGGTCGGTAGTGAGGTGGTATGTTCGGCTTCTTATCTTCCAACTGATCCACCAGGTGAGCTGAGAGGGACATTGTGTACCGAAGAGGAGGAAAAGAAGTCAGAAATGGAGACCAAGCTAATCGAGAAAACAAAGTCAGTCGCGATCTAATCACCTAATGTCTTTGTTTACGTAAGTGCTCTTGACGCGTTCAGCAAAGTAATGTCTGATACCCAAGAGTGCTTGCTATACACCTTGATACTAGAGCAACTATGGCAACAGAATTGTCAATACCGGACACCATACCACCACAGAGGCCAACAACGGCGTATTCCTCGATGTCGGAACTCAGTAAACCCTTTTTGATCGATCCCAGTCAGCGGAGCTACAAACATCAATATGCCAATATCTACTTTGTACGCTTGGTGGAGTTGAGGCCTGTAGTAGAGGAACGGGCGGGGGAGCGCTGGGGTGGAGTCAGAGGTATGCGGATGATTATGGTCTACAAAGCAAATTGCATTGACACCAGGCAAACCACCTTTATTACCACGAATCTTGAATTTACAACGATCACAATTATGTTATATTGTAGGAACGATATATCTCGATATGCCAATGAAGCCAAATGTGTTGGAAGACATGGCTAGAGATGTAAGCCAGCGTCCTTCTGAAGTGTATCAAGCTGAACACTAGCACTGGCTCGCTCCACCTGCTCCCCGACCTAAATTCTACTCAGCTCAAGACGCTGTTCATCTTGAAGATGAGTCTGGTCGAGTCAGGCTAGTTGGAGAACGTATACGAAGAGAAAGAGAACGAGAAGGTGGAGGTCTAGTAACTGGTGAGATATATCTTGTTGAGTTCGTGTAACCAAGCTGATCGATAGGTGTAATAATGGCTGTCCTCGGTATGGAGACCTCCTCGGGCGACTTCGAGGTCATTGATCTCTGTTTCGCAGGACTGCCGGATATCTACGCTCCAAAATCTAGCTTGTCTACGAACGGAAGGGGCAAATCCAAAGCTATGGAGGATGACATGGCGGTAGAAGGTGAGATCAGTCGTCTGCTGATATCTCGGAGCTCATGATTGCAGTCAACGGGTCCAGCAAAACTTGGGTTGCAATGGCATCAGGATTATCTATGGGTGCGCAAGAGGCTCCAGCGGATCTCAAAGCGGAGATGATGGTCGAATGGCTCACGGGAGAGGCTGGTAGTCTGGAGGTCAGTCCACTCGTTTACTCTTTCTTACGGGTCTGACATGCAGGACCAACTCGAAGGCGGACGTATAGCCCGATTGATACTAGCGGGTAATACACTTACGATGCCAATAAAAGGCGAAGACGATCATAAGCCAGTGAGTCTAACGTACTGCCTCGTCGGGGTGGGCTTGGCTGACAACTAGAAACGATTCAACGCCTCCGTCCGAGATCCTCTGTTATCACATCCAACCAAGACAGCCTCTCTTCTCATCACCGATATACTCCAGTCATCACTGCCTGTCAACCTGATACCCGGTCCGTCAGATCCGGCAGGCTCAACATTACCTCAACAGCCATTACCAAAAGTGATGTTTGGTGGGAAAGGCAAGACGGAGGGCATGGAGAGTATGACGAATCCTGCTTGGATGGAGATTGGAGAGCGGAGGTAGGTGGCTATCTAGCTTGATGTCATTTGCAACACCTGACACTTAGCTTCTTGGGGACTGGTGGTCAGACGATCGACGATATCTTCAAGTATCTGCCCAGTAACTCGAGATTAGCGATGGCACGACGGACACTGGAGTGGCGTCATATCGCCCCGACCGCTCCTGATACCTTGTGGATATACCCATTCCCAGATGCTGATCCGTTCATTATACACCACCGCCCGCATGTTTACGTCATAGGCAATCAACCCGAATTTGAAACCGCTCTAGTAGGCGGTGAGTACCTAGCCACGTCTGCAGAGACGTGGAGCTGACGACTAGATGAGAATGATCAAACCCGGATAGTGCTACTCCCTTCTTTCGCAAAGACAGGGACGCTCGCTCTAGTCTGTCTGGAAACGCTAGAATGTAAGACTGTGGAATTTGAAGTCCCAGTCTGGGCTGGTGAGGCTCTAGAGAACGGGCTTAGTAAAGGAGAAGTAGATGAGGACGTGAAGATGGAATAGAAGTAGAGAATAGAGATGTTGTTGATGGATATGTATCTCTTGATCTACCGCCAAGATGCCACTCACCATCGCCACTTTAAAGATGGATCAACTAATCAGACATTTTGGACTTGAATTTCGATCGGTTTATCAATCATTTGTACATAACATACAGTAGAGGGCGTGGTCAGTCTCAAGAGGACCCGAGCAGAATCGGTGTGTTGTGGTATGGCTATCTCGGGGAAAGGTGCTGTTGAAGGCGAGGAGAATACATCTTTATCGATAATCGAGACTATACCGGACGATATTTTCTCCAACATCGTCTCTCATCTCGATGCGACTTCCTTACTTGCTCTAGAGGCTAGCAGGACATTGCGCTCCAGGGTAAGCTTTCTCTCGTTCGGTTCAAGGCAGAGCTGACCCACACGTAGGTCCGAAGTCTAGGTATACCGACGTACCTCCTAAAACACCCTTTTCCACATGTCACTACTATCCAGGCCTCGGTCCCGCCGTCAAGTCTGTTCCGACACAATCACCGAATCAGCCAATCAATCAGGAAAAGGCAGTGGCATTCCGTCCAAGTCGGACCGCAATGGCCTCAAGCCGTTATACCCGTCATGGAGCTCACACCCGATAATCTTTTTCTAGGAGTTGGGGGCAGATTACATGTACATCCGCTCGGTACACCTGAACGAAGGGGGTTCAGGACAAAAATAGTGGAGAGAGAAAGAATATGGAATGTTAGCAAGAGATCCGACGGGTCTAGAGGAGATATTGTGGGAATAGCACCTCTTGCAGATGGACAGGTCATCGTTGCTCAATTCGATGGAACTATTCAACGACTCGATCCGAACCGGCCTGAGCCGGGAGGAATGCTCAAATCGACTGCACACTATTCATCTGGACCTGCTAAGGGAAAGAAAGATGCTCTACATACTCTCGCTTACGATGCGGATACATTCATGACGACTACTTCATCTCAGAGCCCCATGGCTCATGTTTATTACGCTCGATCACCTTGGGTACCTCCTACATCGATGTCACTGCCGACGGGCGAACCTCGTGCTTGGGCAACTCTGGTGTCGACCACTTCAAAATACTTGACGCCTACTGCTATGCTGGGTCTATCCTCTTCGATTTGTCTTTTCGACCTACCTCTCTCATCCTCTCATACCGGAGTATCCCGCCGGCTGACAGGTCCCGACTTACCAGCCCGATCCTCAGCGTACGACATTCACCTCCCACCTCCTCAGTCTGTACATCATCCATCCACCCTCCTTTCGGCATGGTTCGATTCCCATCTACGTCTTCACGATCTTCGCTCTCCTTCTTCTAGTCCCGTTACTGAATTCTCGGATCCATGGATCTGGGCAGATGGAAGTGCCATGTATTCATCAACTTGGTTTGGTGAATACGGGATTGCAGGTGGTGGTGCACGTCACGGTACCGTCTGTCTATTCGATATCAGATATCCCAAGAAAGGGTGGTCAGTCTTTTCACCCGGTGGGAAAGGTAGTCCTGTCTACTCGCTTAAGGGGGAAGGAGGGAAGATATGGGGAGTCACCGAGAAAAGAGCGTTTGTTCTAGCGTTCGACGGAAGTGGGGATCAGGATCAAGGGATCTTGAGTCCCGAAATCATGGCAGGCGTAAGGCACGATAGGGATATCAAGTCGAGGGCTTCGCGAGGAAGGGAAGCTCCTGGCAGCTGGAAAGGTCGGGGAGGAAGGCGGACAACGACTACAGTCCGAGTAGATGAGGATGACGGGAGTGGCAGGGGTTATGAGCATTCCCAGAGAAAAGTCGACTTATTTGACGGTCTCCCATTGCCGTGATTCAATTGTGGTGAAGTCAAAAAGATCTCCTCCGAACTACTACGTCCGTTGATCGATGATTTCTGCCCTCATGTGATTTCACGAGGCGATAGCATTTTCCAGTCTTTCGACGGACGAGACTCGACGTTCACCATTGTGACATCGCCCAATCTGTATCAATATACAACATAATGTGTAGCGCCTAGAAACTTAGAATACAATGCATATTGTCTTGAAATTCAAATAGCTCGATAAACATGTGAAAGATGAAATGAAAAGCAATGGTGTGAAGTGAAATGATATGACTCAAAGATTCGGTCGATTTATTGACAAGCGTATGAGAAGGGGATCGGAATTGGGCGAAACCAGATTACTTAAGTCGACATCCAGGTCACGCTTCCAGGCGTAGGTACTGGAGGAGCCATTGCTCCCGACATGTCGTTCTCGATGGTCTATACATTAGCATTATTGAGTCGATACAGGAAGGCACATGACTTACCTCTAGCAGCTGATCGACCACACTATCTAGATCGTCTCTTGGTAAAGCGCCTTCACAGGCTGATTCGATCAATTTCCAATACTGAGCAATCTTGTCTCCAGTTCCAGACTACTGATTAGCTGTAATCAGAGAATCAAGTGAACGCGAGCATACCTCAGCTTCAGATTTCACCAACTTGGCGACAAGATCCCCGCGTCTACGCTGTTGATCCTCTATTTCCCATCTCAACGCCTCTTCCTCCCCTTCTCGGGCTGGTGCAGTGGTGTTTTGCAAATCACTATAGTCTTCCCCATTGGTAGAAGGGTCTTGCCCAGAACGCCATCTAGCTTCACGCCCCTGTTCACCCTGTAACCATTGCTCGTACCCGGACCTGAGCTTTTCCAATATCGTGTTCCTCAATTGCGTCCGTAATTGCTCCAATCCACGGCGTGATTCTTCCAACGGAGCGATTTGTTCACTTATTTTGCCTAGCGCTCTTGAAGATTCGGTAATTTCAGCATGAATCGAGGTGAGCATAGCTTTGGCTTGTGTCGTTTCGCGATCCTTGGCTAAAAACTCGGCATCCATAGATCGGGCGAGAGCTTGCATGTTGGATGCGATATCGCCCATGCCGCTCCCACCTGCAATCCGGGCCGCTTCGGAATTGTAGAGGACTTGGTCGTTGTTGACGCCACCGTTTGTACCTCCAGGTGCTGTTGGTGAACCTCGAAAACGCTCATCTTCGAGAATGTAATCCTCGGTCGACTTGAAATCTCGGTTCTTCATTTTTGGATCGGCTCCATGATCAAGTAGGCACTTCACGAGTCGACGACTACGCGCTCGAGCAGCTAGAGTAAGAGATGTTTCACCTTCTTCGTCCTGGAAATTGATGACATCCGCTAGTTCTTGAGGGTAGTCGCTGAGACGAGATAAGATAGTCTCCATGTAATAGCGAGCAGCATGAGGTTTGCCTTTTGTCAATGCCAAGTTGGCGATATGGTGAAAGACCGTTCGATTGCTCTTGTCGATGTTGAGCGTTGATCGATGAAGAAGTTCGTAAAGTTCTGGGAATTTCCGGACGTCATAGTTGTTGGAAAACATTACACTTCGCATTAAAGGTGTTTGCTCTGCATTGTTGGTGGCAAAGATACTAGCGCCAGCCGTCAATAGTAGCTTGACCACTCGAATCCGACCCATGGCGCAAGCCCAATGGAGGGCAGTATGACCGTCTTCGTCGATGGTGACATTGGGATTGTAGTCGGCAGGTGGGTTGATTAATAGCGCTGGGACCTGTGATGTCTCCGAGATGAAGTAGTTCAAAATGATATCCGTATATTGTTCGGGAGTCATACTTTGGTGTGTCAAGATACGTGGAGAGGATTTAGGTGTATGGACTGCCGATTGACCCCTCGCCTTTACCAATTGCGTGTACGGATCATCGTCCATTTCTTCTGCCGTCCGTTTTCGTGCTCGTCCATTCGCGTCCAAGTCCATCGGCTGACCCAATTCATTCCCGAAAGCGACTGGCGAATTGATTGGACTTGGCGTGAGGGAACTATCGTCGTCGTCCGCTTGAATCGCGCCTAGCAATCCACCAAAGCTATCCTCTGCATCGACACTCATATCATCCTCCACATCCGGTGTCGAGTTGTGCAATTTACTCTTGGATGCGCCTAGATGCGCTTGAGCCTGTAAGGCGGCGGATGAAGATGGTCCAGTCTTGCTTGGCGTGGCTGTACCTTCCTTCTTCTCCTTTTTGGCTTTCGAAGGTGGTGCGACCGCATGTTTCGGAGCAGGGGGGGGCGAAACGGCAGTGGCTTCATAATCGATGATGGGTCTTAGTAGATCCTCTACACCATACTGTTTGGCGAGGGCTAACCCTCTTTCTATAGGGATCCAGGTACCTACAATCAGCGTTGGCCACTACGAAACGACGCGCAACTTACCTTGATACTTTCCGTAACCTCCCTGCACTTTCTCATGTTCACCCTTTTGGACTTCCCGCTCCAATACACGCGTCCTTTGTGGTTTATCAAACCCCGCGACTTTGAGGATCTGTGTAGCATTTAGGTAGCCATCGGCACGACGCCGCATGACAGCGACCTCTCGACATAGCATCTCATAGACTGGTCTAGTTCCGTCAGCTTTGACATAGGAGAAGGATGACAGCACTTACACTTGACTGTTTTAGGGAAAGAAAAGTGGTTAGTCATCGGGATCAAGCGGGAAGATGTCTTTACATACCTATACGTCGCCTAAACATGATCAGCGCATAGTCAAGGCGAGAGTCGATGCTGGAGCTCACCTTGTATATCGTGTTCTCGCCATCATTGCCTTGAGCACCATTGACAGCCTTCTTGACCATCGCGTCGTACTCGTCGCTTTCAGCGGTTATTATTCGATCCTGATCGAAAACGAGCCAATTTCCTCAGATCTCAGACGGATATGATTGTATTCTGCAGCTTTCTGAATCTAAGCAAGCTAGATATAGGTGATATTTGAAGGTAGAATAGCAAGTAAAAGTACGGTATAAAGAGTAGAGTATACCTTTAAATCGCGAAAGTCAAATCGAGCGCGACGCGACTGAACGGAATCAATTTTCTAGCAACCGAAATCGCTCGGAAATCTACCCAATACACCTCTGTCTCACTGGTAGGTACTTGAGCCAAAACATACATCGAGTGGGGCGGGATCTGAACCGTGGATTGTTATGGAGAGATGGGGATGTGGTGGACAAGACAAAAGCCTCCATTCAATTCCCGAAGACAATGATCACCGTGGATCGACAATTTCGGCCTGAAATTGACGTATACAATGCATGCTCAATCCTGATCTCATCATACTGTCATCTCTCTCACACAAGTGCCATGACGTCTGAAGGGTATATGGTGAAGGCAGGTTCGCAAAAAAGCGAATCAGGAATTGAGTATGATCCGGGCAGTCAAGGACTCGGAGAGCGCAACCACATGTCGTAGAGTTCGAGATCGACCCACTGGGGCAAGCATGCGGGACAGGCCGACTCGCTGTCGCCCCATTCTATCTCCCATGCATCATCCTTCCAATCGTCGGGAAGGTCAAAGCTCTGGAGCTTCTCCTTGAAGTCATCTCGGAGGTTCTCAATGTCCGACTCGAATTCCATCGTTTCTTCGTGGGTCATCGTTGAGAAATCATGGTCGACGGGTCGCGATACCACGAACGTAATCATCGTACACGAGAGTGCGTACATTCGCGATGGATACATCTCCTCCCATCGGCGAATGACCTGTGCGAATTCGTTTGCGACCAAGGAGACATCGCGGCTGAACCAAACGTAAGGTAGTTCGTCTCCCACTGGATCTTCAAAAAATACGAGGTTCTCCGCTCCGAACTGGAGATAGTTTCCGAAAGTGATTGGATTGGCTTCGTGAATGGCGTTGACGAGTAACGTCCTCGATGGCGCTGGATACTGGGCGAGATACCCTTTGCAAGGATAGTGACAAAGAAAAGCCGCTCTGAACTGGTATATTTTATCGACGAGTAATCGCTCGAAAAGCTCATATGCCCGGAGAGTCGGTGATCCGGGCCAATGCTGATCGGTGGTATTGACGACAGCGTTGATGTCGATGTTGTCCGAAAGCCAATTGGCAACCGTGAGTCGTTCGAGACAGGGAAACAGGTCGCCAAGTTCGCCCGTTTCGACACATTCTGGTATGTTCAGGTATCGTCCGACATCTACATGATTGAGTATTTCCTCGTCCATTGTTCCATCTTCATTGACCCAATCCTCGAGTCGAACATCCCCATATATGTCTCGGTCCGCCGAGGTGTAGACGACATGTACCGCTTCGACCATTCGCAGAAGCTGCTGCTTATGGAATATCTCGGAGTCGATCTCATCGTTACGCTCGCCGGTGTTGCAAGGAACCTCAAGGTGTCGTCGGCAATTGTAATTACTGCCATCTTCTTTGACCAAGGCGTGACAAATCTTAGTCTGTGTCGATGGTACTTCTGAGCATCCTTCTTGATGTGGTCGTACATCGTTGTCGACTCCGAGAAAGAAGCTAGCGAGATTGTTTACGACTACCTCTTTATAAAGAAGTGGAGCGGCGATGAAGTAGGTAATCTGAACGATCGTCAGTGTGGCCTGTAGTTGTGATTGAGTACGACCTACCCTAGACGTCCTCATCAGAGTCGCCAAGTCCCGCTGTCGAAGGTCATCCCACGTTACACAGGGATCTCCGGGAAACGGGAGTGGCACCCGAACCATTTCGATGATGCGAGTCATCAAGTCGAGTGGGAGGCGACACATCTCGACAGTGTCGTATCCGAGAGCTAATGCGTCAAGATTCTATGAGTGATGGGTAAAAACAGTAAGTTAGGGGCACAGTTTCGATCGATATTTCAGGTCCTAATTGTACGTGTGTGTGTGTTGTGCGTAATATGGTATGTATTTCACATGGTCGACCTGCTTGGACATGATAGTCTATCATGGTAAGATAGTGCTGTCCAACTCTGCACATGTAATGGTCGAGGTCTCGTGATGCAATGTGATGAGGGTCCGGGCACATGTTTTGTTGCATAACCTACAAGTGGCATTCGTCGATGCAAGCCCCCTCAATACTTCTCATATTCATAGCCTCCATGTAAACCATGTCAGCCCAACAACACTGTGTCCGACCTTGGCAAAGCCATCGAGCGTTGTGCGCGTTTTCGTAGTCCTGCCTCGAGCACACCTAATCGATCTTGTATGCTGGATGACAAGTGTCAGGCTGACAAGCCGGACAATCCCCTTCTTCCTCCGCCCAGCATATGCTGAATCGTTGCTCAAGATCAACTCCCATATCTGAGCCCTGAAGGTGCGAAGTGAGCTCCCTTCTGAACATTACCCAGAACTCCAGCAAAGCGGTGTCTATGTTAATCCCGTACCTATTGTTGAATTCTTCGTTGTCGCTGTATTCGGTCTCGTCATGATGAATTACATATCTCACAAAGGTCGTTTCAAGCTTGTCAATGTCGAAAACTTCGCTCCAGAACTCGAAGAAATTAAAAAAGGATTCAACGATATCTTCATAATTGTCGAAATAGATCTGTTCGGCAGGCAAATCATCGGTTGGAATGATGTGAATGATATTGAGTGCGCCGACTACGAGGCTGCGGCCATAATCGCGGAAGACGGGGTTGTGCAATACGTTGACTTCGATGTAGTCAGGTAAGTGCGGATAAGTGGCGAGAGGGCCAGTAGTAGCTGATCGACAGGTATAACGAGGCGCAATTTGAGGCATGTCGCGAGCGAGATAAAATCCGAATTTGCCCATAGCGATAGCTAAGTCGGTTCCTTCCTGATCTCCCCACGATACAGATCTTGGACTTGTATTCTCGCTCCAGGCTGTCCCCATCCAGCGACCGATTGTTGCTCGTTTGAGGTTGACGAAAGGATTAGGCGCAGGATGCCAAAGTCGCGGATTCACCACACCTTCCGGCACATCCGGCACATCCATGTATCGTCGAACATCACATTGTCCGAACAGAACAGAGTCTGGTAGGGGACTGGATAGATTGTTGTCAAAATCGATGCCGGTGAAGACGAATTGATCGGCCGATGAGTACACGAAGTGAAGCGCTTCAACCATAGCGAGAAGTTCCTGTTTATGGTATGATGGGTATGGGGTAGGGGCAGGAATAGGAGTGGACGTGATAGTGTTTTGAGCAACCTGATGAAGGTGTCGAGGACATTTATATGACGTTCCGTCTTTGTCTTGACTTTTTGACAGAGGTGGGATTGGGTTGTAGATGGAGCGGTACACGCCTGATGATGTGGATGAATTGGGTCGGCTACGCCGAGGAAGAAACTGCAAAGATCATTGATCACTACTTCTTTATACAGTAGCGGACCCGCTATGAGGTAGGTCATCTACAAGGTCAGTGTGCGCATGTTCGAGGCAACGAAGAGCCGTACCCTACAGACTCGCAACATTGTCGCTAGATCCTTCTGATTCAGCTCCTTCCAGGTAACTCCGACTTGATCTACGCTCGGCAGTGGCTGGTGTAGAAATCCAATGATTCGGCGCATGACATCGTCGGGAAGGCGCGACATCGTAAGTCTGTTATCAAGGCGAAATGGTCCGGTTTGATTATACTGGATGCGTTGGTTGAGACTGATGAAAAGGACAGAAAGACGCGATGAATTTTTGAAGCAGTGTGTGTGTGTCTGTTGTATTTCTTCCGAGTAGCCGATCCTTGTCAGGTTGACTCAGTCACTTGCACCGCAACATGGACAGACAGGAACCTCGTCTCCAATCAACACTTTGATCTTCCCTTTCCACAATCTGTCCTTGCCCTTTCTCTTGACCACCTCCTGATGAAAGTCCTCCAATGCCTGCTTGACCTTGACGGCCAAATTTAGACCTGCCGCATCTCCGACCTTTGATACCAGACAGACTTCTACACTTGCGTTTCCCCCTGCCATCTCTTTCTCGCTGAGTCTCTTCCTGTTCAATGGGTAGAGTGCCCAGTCGTACGATTTGAATGGTTCCACTTGTTCGGTCATATTGCTCAGATCGCTCTCGTGGAATTTGAAGAGCTCGATGTCCAGATAGAGTCGGACAGGTCCAGCGTATGGCTTATAGAGTCTGATGTTTTTTAAGGTGGCAGCATGTACGATGATGATACCAACAGCCTGACCCGCCGAATTTGTACCGCAATTAGAAGGCCTTTTCGAGTATAGTCCGTACTTGAGTCGCCGACAGGTATTCTTAGAACGCAAAATATCAAGTGTTGGCTCGTATTGAGTGAGTAGAGATCCTATTTCATTGTCCGGGAGCACGCTTAGTACGGTGAAGTCCGTTGTGTAGGGCACAATATAGGTTGTCCAGCGTCCGTCATCCCAAGCTCCCAGCACAAGGTTTTCCACATGTTGGAATATCGGGAACGATTCGCCATGCACCTTTCGAGCTCGTCTGGTAAGATTTTTGGTAGCTTCCCATCCGTCCAAATCAATCCTAGCGAGAGCATCCGCATGACATGTTTCGCTACTTGGAAACTCGTAGGCTTTATTGGTCGTCCGAAGTTCAGGCTTGACCGGCAGTCGCGACGAAGCATGGACGAGATATAGTCTCTTGACGAGGGAAAGCGCATGTAGTTTATGTAGAGGTACTTCTTCATCTGACGAGATCGAATATGCGTGTTCCAGAGCGATTCCATCCGGCAAAGGTCGTTCAATCCCCCTCAATAAAAGGCCTAGACTCTGCACAATAGGCTCTCGATACAGTATAGGAGTAACGATAGCGTATAACCGCTGACTATAAGCTGAGATCGCGGATCCAAGAGAGACTGACCTTGTTAACTCGCTGTAGCGGTAGAATGGATCCCTGATTCAGGTGGTCGTTCCAGTTGGCTTTAGTGCCCGGAGTGGGTATTCGAGGCAAGAGCTCTTGAGCGATCATGGACCATATCTCGTCTGGAAAGTCCTGCATCGTTATTGCTGGCTGGCAGAGGCAATGGAGAAAGTGAAGAAGACATCGTTGAAGGACAAGCGATTATATACTACTGTGTGAAACACTCGGCGCGACATGACCCCTTTTTGAGAGTTCCGAGTCGTAGAGCGTTTTGACTGATATATATTCAAGAGGCCTTCCACGCTCCCTAGTGAAAAGATACTGGGCAGATGGATACATTGATTCCATAAGTGCGGAGTGGATAGCGTAGATAGTATGCACGAAACAGATAAATTCCGGCCAGATTAGGGAACCCCACCTCCCCATGCATCACAACTGCAATTCCGTAGCCCTACTACAGCTAGTCCACCGACCACACACCATCAACTCCCCAGCTGACTACTGCTTCCCTCCACAGCACGGACACGCTGGAATCTCATCATCCACCAGAATCTTCAATTTGCCCTTATAACCATTGGTTCCATCCTTTTCCTGAGAAGCCTGCTCGTACCTCTCCAAAGCATCTTTAACATCCCTTGCGAACTGGAGTTGTCCCCTGTTGCCATTTACGTCCGGCCTTAAGCAAATTTCCAACTCTTCCCCATCTCGGTAGGCCTGATTGCCGGAAGGTGGCTGGAAAATGAGCTTCACTTGATCATCATACTTGAGAGATAGAGGGCCCAACGGGAGTGTCTCCCCAGCTTCTCTTAGGTCGTCCTGTATCGGGCTGGTGGTGGCGTAGATACGGGTCCGATTGCAGTCACTCTCGCCACAGTAATTCGCGTTGTGGATGACCGTGAAACCCACACGATGGACGATATCGATTCTCGAGAACGCTTGGGCGTGATGACAGGTACTGACCAACTCCATATGGCGAGCTCAAGTCTTGTCTAAGACCGTACTGAAAGAGAAAAGAGAACAAGCCTTTTCGTATGGCGACATCTGGGCATTTGTTTGAGGCGCTATCGTTTCCGCATTATTGTCGCTGTCGAGTCCGCTCTCTTCGACATCATCTGATCTGCTCAAGCGACTGCGCATACACTGGCTATTGTACGTATCCAGCGGTCCTGACTCCAAGCGAACATAGCGATAGTCTCCAGCTGGATGAATACGATTCGAGGTTCGATACAAAAGTGTCAACAGCAACCAACACACACGTGGCACTACCTTTTGCCCACTCGGGCAGACAGAACCCTCGACCGGGAGGATGACGTGTGGACTTTGAAATGACCTGCAATACCTGCATGACTACAAACATCTCACTACAGACAACTCTCATCTCTTGCCCCCGCAACAAGGACAGGCTGGGATATCATCCCCTACGTAAATCTTCAAATTGCCCTGATAACCTTTCGTCCCATCCTTCCTCCTAGAAGCCTTTTCGTAGATTGCCAGCGCATCCCTCACCTCCATGGCCAACTGAAGCTGTCTGCCGTTTCCTTCTTCTTCTGGAACCAAGCAAACCTCGACATCTTTTCGCATGAGTAGATGCCTGAAATCGATGGGGTCTGCCCCATACGCACGCCTGATTCTGGCCCGACGTATGGCAGCATCATAGCCGCTATCGTCCTTGGGAGGCGAGGTCTTGCGTTTGAATATAGGCTTACCCCGGAACGGACAGTGCAGGCGTAAATTGTCCATGACGAACGTTCCCTTGAAAGCTGTCCGGAAGACCTTGGTAGACACGTAAAGGCGAATACGTCCGGTGACGAAAGCGTTTCGCAGACTCGCGTTGTGGATGATCGTCATGGATGAATCAGATGGTTCGAAACTATCGAATCTGCCGTTGACGCTGACCATTGCGCGAGCGTTGTGACATGAATTGACCGGGCGGCTCCCATGAATCAATTTTGCCATGACGCCGCTGATCTCGATTCGAGGGCATGTGATCCGGTCCCGACTTGTGTTTCTGGGTCCCCCGATGAAGTTTGCAACAGCCTGTTCTTCGTAAAACTCCCAGCGGCCATCATCCCAAGCTCCAAAGGAGAAAGATTCGAGATGACTGAAGGCGTTGCGATGCGCGTAGGGGTAAAAGTTTACAGACTGCCGTCTATTCACTCGACTGATAAGCCCGCGAGCCAAGATCCATCCCAGGAGATCCGCATTACCGAGCTTGTCTGCAGAACATGTCTCCAATTCGTCGACCTCGTTTAGCCTCGCCCTCGAACGCATGTATAGAGAATCTACCGGTACATTCGATGACGAATGGATAACATATAGCTTCCTGACCTTGCCGAGAAGGTTTCGTTTATGTTGGAGGACGGAGGCGGGCTTGCTGATTGATGAATTAGATTCCGGATCGTATTCGGATTTGATGGGAATAATAGGCTGCTCGATCCCCCGCAAGAACAATCCCAGGTTCTGAACAATGGGAGAGTGGTAGAGGACGTCAGAGACGACGTGATACAAAGTCTAGAGGTTAGCGACATTCTACTATTCCCTGTCTCCTCGACCTCACTTCAACTGCCGGGGGAGGACAAGCATGGCGAGACCACTCAAGAGTAGCGGAAGGAAGATATTGAACTTGAAACTACGCCACTGTACTTACCTGGTTCACTCGCATCAAGCTAGTAAGATCCTGCTGATGGAAATGGTCATTCCAATTACCGGGTTCTCCTACTGGTGGCGGATCCCTCTTGAGGTGCTTGGCTACCATGGTCCAAATTTCTGCTGGTAGTTCTGACATGTTGTTCTGTGATGTTCTGTGATGTGTATGAGTAAGAATGAGAATGGAGAAGTAGAATAAGAAGAAGAATTAAACATCTCTAGTTGGGGCAAAGATATAGCTGAATTCGAGTCGATGAAACAAACGCGTGACAGGTGAACGTGGGTAAGAGCTGTCACATCCCATAGCATGGAGCTGTGCGTTCTTGACTCTGTCGCTTACCTGCAATATGTGTTGGGAACCATGATACCGCCTAGACCTACCCACGGTGTAAGTGATAGAATACAGCTTGTCTGGCTGGAATCAAGCATTGTGACGTCAGAAATTTAGTTCCGTTTCCGTTGATCCGCGCCAGCGTCTCTTATTCAAGTTGAGCTGTAGCTGTGTTCAATTAATAATTCATATTAAACTGTAAAGGTGCGTAGCGTTTCCACAAGAGTCAATGTTGACCGCTGACTCTGTCAGACTTAATCAATACATCATCAATCACCATGGTCAAAGCAAGCGATGTTGTCCTCATGCTGGTGGCTCTACTATTCCCACCAATCTCGGCGGCAATGATCACCGGGTGTAGTTGTGATTTACTCATCAACGTCGTACGTCCATCCATCGGTCGAAACTGTGCATGTCGCTGATTCATAGTGTCTCACAGTACTTGGGTTCCTGCCAGGGACGATACATGCTTTCTGGTTGATTTACAAGGTAAGTCACCTCCACCTCTGGGTGCAGGACGAGCTAATTCCCCGCAGCAAATGAAGGCCGAAGAGTCATTCGGAGCCGGGGGATATACATATCTTGGAAACGGAGAGTTCCAGCCTCATGGACATATTGGTGGACCACCAGGTCAGGGTGCTCCTTGTAAGCTGATACTCATGATGTGGGTACCAGCTGACGTTCAGTCGCTCCTCAGCACCCTCAGCAGGCTCCTCAACAGCCTTACTACGGAGCTACTCGGGGGTAAAGCAAGGAGAGATAATCAAAGGAAGAGTCTGATTGATGTATTAATCGTGTACGTATGTGCCATAGAAATCAAAGGAGAGGAGATGCAATACATGCGAAATACAACCTTGAGACAAGACAGTCAGAACATACAGGCAGGCGCTACTCCCACTCGCCGGTCTGCATCAGCTGAGCAAACTCTCCACCCCTTGCTACAAGCTCCTCGAATGTTCCATCTTCTACTACCCTTCCCCCTCCCAGGCATAGAATCCTATCGCATCGCCTCATGGCCTCTACTGAATGCGTAATGAAAACTGTTGTACGCGACTGCTGTCAGCATCCTCGGTGTATACGGAAGGAACGAGACCCACTTCTTTGATTTTGACGATAGTATCCAAGATAGCCTTGGCATTATCGACATCTAAAGCACTGGTCGCTTCATCCAATATCAAAATATTGCTCCGCCTAACCAGCGCTCTAGCTATTTGGAGTCTTTGGGCCTGACCTCCAGAGATTAAACTTGCATTCTCCCCCAGCCTCGTCTCGTACCCTTCAGGCAGAGACACGATGAAGTCATGGATATTGGCTGCGCGTGCCGCCCTGCGAATCTCATCAATACCGACTGAACATCCATAAGCGATATTATCCGCTACGCTCGCATCGAACAGATTGGCAGATTGGGATACAACGGCGACATGTTCTCGTAACCACCTCGTATCGATTGAATCAAGTCGGTGTTTGTCGAATAAGATGACCCCGTTAGAAGGTTCGTACAACCTCTGAAGTAATGCCGCGATGGTTGATTTGCCAGATCCAGATGGCCCGACCACTGCAACACACTCGCCTGCCCGGAGCTCGAAAGTGAGATTCTGGAAGATCGGTACATCTGGTCGAGAAGGGTATGCGAAATTGATGTTGGAGAAATTGATATTTCCAGTGACTGGGTATCGAAGGTCACCAGCTGTCTCGGTGGTAGTGTGGCTCAGTTTGTAGAGTCGGTCAAAGTCGGATGCTGCTATCTTCGCTTTCGACAATTGCGGAACTGCCATAAGCTGGATATCACTCATAGTAAGAGGACTCACTGAAATCAAGAACTGCGGTACCGAACGTTAGACTGAATAGCACCAAGTTGTAGACTTGAAGCATCTGAGCGTAATTCATATGTCCTTGGAGGATGAACAACATGCCCGCCCAATTCATAAGAGCTGGCATCAGTATCAATCAGAACTACTAGAGGCAACTCACCCTGAATGAAGAGCGGTAGACCAGCGGATAGGGCTGCACCGATTGCAATACCCCAAGCATCCCTCTGACCCAGGGACTTAGCAGCTTGAGCCTCGGTGCTGAACTTTTCGAAGAAAGTCGAGCCTACTGCCATCGCCCTGATTCCACGGACGTTGGCCACGCTCTGTCTGTTAGATCTGCGGGTCAAAGAAAGACAGTACGACTCACCTCGTAGAAAGTTTTGGCCACAGCCTCCCTCTTTAACTTGTTCCTGGCCTCCGCCTTGCCCACCATTGCCTCATTCAACACCACAGTCACCGCTAAAGCTGGCCCGACGCTCAAACCGACGAGAGTCAATCTCCATTGAACAATCATTGCCCAGATCAAACCCATTGCGATCATCACCACAAACACAACGACCTTGCCAATAACTTCCGCCATCAGATTTCTCATGTCATCTATATCCTTGATGATGATTTGCATGATTGCCGACGGGGCATTTACAGACTCGTCGAAGAACGACCGATCCTGAGCCAAGACAGTGTCGAAAGTCTGTAAACGTAATTTGGCGGTCCATCTCGCTGCTAGAGTGAAGAGTGTCAGATCTTGTAGCATATTCGATAGACCTTGAGCAAAACACAAGCCGAGAACGATCAATGTGTTTTGGGTGAGGGTTGGGGATCGACCACCTTGACCGACCGCGGCCATTATGTTGGATAGATAATTGGACCAGAAAGGGGTACAGACTCCATGACCGATCGAGGCGGCTATTCCGATGATCAAGAGGTGTTTACTGGGTAGATTCGGGAAGTGGGAGAATATGATGGTAGCTACTGACTTGTGTTTCACCTTCACCGGCTCGGCGACGAGGGGAGGCACGACGATCTTGAGATCCTTGATATCGTCCTCTGCGTGGAAAGATCGGGCGTTATGTCGATACGATAATGTCGATGCCGATAATTGCTTATCCTTCTCAAGAGGTGTAGCGTAAGGTGAAGGGTTCGGAATGGAATCGAAAGAAGGTCGTCGGACAGAAATGGATGGTGTACCCTCATAACTTGGTCGAGAGCCATAACTAGGTCGAGAGACGAAAGACATTCGACTAATCGGTCTTGGTGCCACTAGGTCCCTGGGAGCCCATGATAACCGTTTCTGAGCTACACTCAGTGGTCGTCCGCCGTGCCCATCTTCAAGGACGGATTGACGGCTCCCCTTGGAGTAATCATCCAGTAGACCATAGTACGCCGCACTGGAAGGTCTATACCCTAGTCGATTGACAGGAAGTGCCGCGCCATATTTTGATTTCTGGACGTCCTCATCCCCTTCAAGCACCTCCATGAAGGATCCTTCGTATTCAATGTATTCCTCGTGTCTAGCCGGTACAGGTTGAACAGCCTGTTCAGCTGCTAGACCAGCAAATACCCCGTAAAGCGGTCCCTTGGCCATCAGGTCGGATCGGAAACCTTGTTCGGCTACTACACCGTCCTTCATTACGTAGACGAAATCGTCTGGGATAATCTGTGATAAATCATGGGTGATGACGATTGTTGTTCGATTCTGGCGCCATTTCTTGATCGACTCAAAAACCTGAACTCGAGAGGTAGCGTCAAGAGCCGATGTTGCCTCGTCTATTTATCAGTATAGCCCATCTGGACTATCTTCGAACTCACCTAAGACCAAGATTGTAGGGTCCCTTATCCTCGCTCTGGCAATGGCAAGCCTTTGCCTTTGCCCACCACTCAACGCATTTCCCCCCGTTCCTAGAATAGTATCATACCCTTCTGGCAAACTCATTATGAAATCATGAATCATAGCCATCCTGCATGCCTCCTCCACTTCGATGATACTCACATCCTTCGGCCTCTTCTTGATTCCAGTCTTGCTATCCACTCCAGCCCCCGCTAGACCCATAGCAACATTATCATGTACGCTCATATCAAACAGAATACATCCTTGTTGGACAGCCGCTATATTCTCCTTCGTAAATTCATCATCGAGGTATGCGATTGATTGATCGTCCAAAGTGATCTCACCACCGACAGGTGTATAGAGCCGGAGGAGTAGTTGAGCGACTGTGGATTTTCCAGAACCGGAACCGCCAACTATAAAAGTCGTTTCGCCAGGTGGGAGGAAGAGAGTGACGTCTCTCAAGACCCATTGTTCAGGCCGAGAGGGATAGTAGAATGATACATTTTGGAAATTGTATTCCCCATGACACCGAGTTGGGCGGATCTGGCGCATACTCATGGGTCGAATCTTGTTGCCGAATGTGGAATCGGAAGGGGTATTTCCTGGCGAGTACTGACCAATCGAAGTAGGTCTAGAAGGCAAATCTCGAATAATAGTCCGAAGTGAGGCCATCGATGTCTTCCCTTTGGTGACAATCACCAATTGCTCCACTACCATCTGCAGATAAGTCGCGGCAAGTAAAGCGGCCCAAAAGACAGTCATGACATCTCCAGGATTCGCTTTTCCCTCTCGAACAAGTTTCGCACCATACCAAAATCCAAGCACGAATGTAGCCAAGAGGAGACATTCGGATGATCCTGTGGTAATTGACCATATTCTCGCCTGCTTTATTAACGCGTCTTGAGCCTTGATGATGATAGGTGTAAATCGATTTGATTCGGTAGTCTGAGCGTTATGAACTTTGACGGTAGAGATGGCTGCGGTGGTACGTTCAATGTTGGTCGATGCTTCTGCGAAAGCACGCCGTTCGTCCTCCAATTTCGGTCCGATTAGAACCTGAGCGACAATCTGGATCAGAGTCACCCCAGGTATGGTGGAAAGCGTGACGAGAGCGAGAATGGGTGCACGCCACATGGCGAGGATAAAGCAGAATAGGAAGGTGAACGAATATTGGACGAGGTTACCGAATGAACCGGAAGTCGCCATGCGGACTTCATCCGTCTCTCTGCCTGTCAGCTGATTTGTCTCCGTGTGTGATCTGTGCTCACTTGGTAAACTTCGCCATCAATCCACCTGCACCGATCGCCTCCAAATTCCTCCCTTCTTCATCCTTTTCATCCGGATTGATCCCCATTCCTAGATCGAACCATTCCATCTGTTTTTCCTGTACTCCCACAAAGACAGCCTCCCTCAGTCTCGCAACAACCCCTTCTCCATGTCGTATCCATAATGCCCCTTTGATGTAATTCAACAACATGGCAACTACACCTGCTATCGTCAATTTAATCGAAGACTTGATAACTCCAGCTGATAATGCCATATTCTGCTCGGTAGTGGCTCGAGACAAATCGGTAGGGTAATCTGAGAAAACGGCGAAAGCTTCTCCGATGATGACAGACATGTAGGGCTGTACTAATGAGCCCGCTATGGCGAGAATCACGGCTGGTAGGAGGTCGAAGATGATATCCCTTTTCTGCGACAAAATCAACAGATGTCTAAATCTCGGTTTGATCGGTTCCGTCGTTCTACGTGGGCGAGGGTTTGGCGGTGTTGGATCAGCTGCGAGCGTAGGGAATAGGTCGGGATGATTATTCATTGTCGATATGGGAATAGGAGGTTGAGGTGAATAAAGTGATCGCCTAGATTCGGAAATAGGGCGGACTTCATGTAATTCCCCTCCAAATTCCTCTTGATGTGCCCTCGGACTCGGACTCGTCCCAGAGAACTGGTACTTTGACATCGTGTTCAACTTCTTTCCAGATGGTGAATGATACTCGAATGGATCTTCATCAATGACCTCTGCTACAGAATGTCGATCGTGAAAAGGTGAATGTTGACTTTGATTGCGCAAGAGTGATCGGCGTAAAGGCGTAAGTTCTAACGGATCTCCCAGGTACTCGATGTTCTGAGTCGGAGGGGTAGAAGGAAGTGAAGTATTGATAGCTCTAGCTAATGTCGTAGGTGTTCTGGAATGCAAATTACTAGATAATTGTCTGGGTGGTGTAGTCGGTGTGAGGGTGTCGGAGGGGTATCGAGCGTTTTCGCGTGCAGTGTAAGAGTAATTTATAGGTGTCGAAGTGTAAAGCGGCTGAGGCGGTGTGGAGGGGGCATAAGCGGGCGATGCACGCCTAGGAGGGGTGCGAGGAGATTGGTTCGGTGGAGACATGGCGATTTCTTTTGTTCCGCCTTGAATGGTTCGTGTGTGTGTGTGCGTAGAAAATCGGTCAACTCCCTTCCGTGATGAGACCTATGCTGAATTTTTCTTCTTGATCCAGCTTCACTGAGCTTCACTAAGGCCATGTATACTGTGAATCTGTAAAGTCGAAGAGGTAGATGAAAATCGATGATCAGCTGAAAACCCCATCATCATCACTACCACTTGTCCAATCAAGCCACCGACTACTGTATCGACGCATCTGTAGAACGAAATCGATCCCTCAGGGCTTAGAGGCCTCACTTGAGCGTATACAACCTTCATATTCCCCAAACCCTGTCGAGAACAATAAGGTATGCTCGAGTACAACAAAAAGAACAAAAAGACCTTTCATCCAGGCACCACCGGTAATTACAATCCCACGTTATGGTAGTAACTATCCACTTGAAAGTGGCACTCCGAACTCCGGAATCCGCTCCGGCCCGGCCGGCTTCGGTATCCACCGGACCCGATACTGATTTCTACCGGACTATAAGTAAAGCTTGGGTCTTGTTGTACTTCCTTCTATACCTTCTAGAATATACATAATGTCTGGTCTTACTATCGAAAGCTTCTCCGTCCATGGTAAGTCAGACGAGGGGATCAACGGAGAACGAGCTGACATGCAGACGTCCGATTCCCTACCGTGAGCTATTGAATTACTGACGGTTCGAGTCGAAGCTGACTGTCAGAACATCTCTGGTGATGGTACAGATGCGATGTCAGTCTTCGAGTCCATTTTCCACTACCAGTGCTGACATTCAGGAACAAGGAATGTGATTACTCTGCTGCATACATCGTCTTGAAAACCACCGGCGACCTGTCCGGTCAGGGTATGACATTCAGTAAGCTTCTCTGTCACTTAAATCTCGTGACCTCGCTGACAGGACAGCGATTGGCAGAGGAAATGAGATTGTGAGATAACCCTCTCTCTGATTCAATCAGAGCTGAAAGCTCATGATAGGTCGTCTACGCTATCGAAGAAGTGGCTAAGCGAATTATCGGGATGGACGTTGAAGCCATGTTTGCCGATATGGGAGCTTTCTGGGAGTTCCGTACGTATAGCACCTGCTGTCCGGGCCAGGGAGCTGATGTGCAGTCGTTTCCGACCCACAACATCGATGGTTGGGTCCTGAGAAGGGAGTCATTGCACTAGCTACTGCCGCTATCGCAAATGCAGTCTGGGACATGTTTGCCAAAGCCCGAGGAAAGCCTCTTTGGAAATTGATTGTCGACTTCTCCCCAGAAGAGTATGTGGCTTGGTGGAACACAAGGTTCTGAGCTGATGATAGATATGTCAAGGCAATGTCATGGAGATACATCTCTGATGCCATCACCAAAGATGAGGCACTTGCTATGCTAAAAGCCAAGGAGGCTACCAAGAAGGAGAGAGAGGCTGAAGTGAAGAAGAGGGGATATCCCGCTTACACCACCAGTGTGGGATGGCTCGGTATGTCGAGTCCTACCATTAAAGAAACTAGCTGACTGGTAGGCTACTCGGATGAGAAGGTCGAGAGGTTGACTAAGCAATCCTTGAACCAGGGATTCAACCATTTCAAGGTTTGTCATACTCGTCTTCTTGCTGAGATTTTTGGCTAAAACCCCGCAGCTCAAGGTCGGAGCCGACGCTCAGGACGATCTCCGACGAGGTCTGCTCATTCGAAAAATCATCGATGACCCAGCAAACATGCCCAAAGATCGAGCACCCATTGACCCCGCTTCGATCGCTGGTAAAAACGCTGGTCCTACCGGATGTGTTCTTATGGTCGATGCCAACCAGGTCTGGGATGTACCACAGGCTATCGACTACATGAAGATCCTAGAACCTATCAAGCCTTGGTTCATTGAGGAACCAACTGCTCCTGATGATGTTGTCGGACATGCTGCTATCAGAAAAGCGTTGAAGCCTCATGGAATTGGAGTCGCTACCGGTGAACATGCTCACAACCGAGTACGTCTGCCGGTTCCGATTGATCGTTAGGAATGAGCTAACTAGCAGATGATCTTCAAGCAGTTGCTACAGCTTGATGCTATTGACGTTTGTCAAATCGATTCATGTCGACTGTCAGGTGTCAACGAGATCCTATCAGTCTTGATGATGTCCGCCAAATTCGGCGTTCCAGTCTGTCCCCATGCCGGTATGTCCCTCCATACTCCAACGCATCCACAAGCTCATTTCCAGGCGGTGTCGGACTATGTGAATACGTTATCCACTTATCCCTAATCGACTACATTGCAGTATCCGGAAACATGGAGCGAAACGTCCTAGAATTCGTCGATCACCTCCACGAACATTTCCTATATCCCGTCTCAATTAACGATGAAGGTCGATACAACGTCCCCGAGGATGGCAAGGGTGGATACTCGATCGAGATGTATGGCGATTCCATGGAAGACTTTAGTTTCCCTAACGGATCGTACTGGGTGTCGGTGGCCAAGGCATTGAAGGAGGGTAAACCCCAGCCACCTCCGGGAGGAAGGAGTATCAACCACTAGTTCACATACAAATTACATATCATGCATATAGGAGTCCCGTTATTACCGCTGTCTTCTTTACGTCCTGCACTCCCGTCATTTCAATGCTTTAGGGGCGATGGAAGGAGTCCAAGTCCAGCCAGAATAACCATATCCACGACCAAGCCACCTAATCGTGCCTGAGCGACTTGCCACCTCGACGGACTACTACTGACGTCGACAAGCGTTCTTTCTACCATATTCCCCACTTCATACCCCCCTTTATACATCCATCAACCAGTCTCGATCATGTCAGAGGCAGCAAGCTCATCTTCGGCGGATATCACAATGTAAGCTTGCAGGATCCCTTGGCGAGAGCTGGCGAGCACGAGCCATCTTTAGCAATCACGCGCGATTGAGTACTGATAAGTAGTACCGTCAAAGGTCCATCCGAACTCAAGTTGTCAATCACCATCGCACCGACCAAGACGGTCGCACAGCTAAAAGAGGAGATCGCTAACAAAAGTGAAGTACCAAAGGAGAGGCAGCGATTGATCTATTCCGGTATGTCTGTTCTATCACTATTGGAATCGTAGCTGACGAGGTAGGAAAGGTTCTCAAGGACGATGATTCGATCTCGTCTTACAAGATCTCCGTAAGCTGATCCTCTCATCTCAGACAATGTATAGCTGATTACCAGACCGGCCACACGATCCACATGGTCAAGGGAGCTGCCAAGACTGCCGAAGCACCTGCTGCTGCCGCCCCACTGCCTCAGATGGGAACAGGTCTAAACGTCTCTGGTAACCCAGTAGACAACGTTGAGAATATCCATCATGTCATTACACTCACTTTTGAATTGGCTCGAAGCTGACTAGCAGGGGTTGGCTGGTTTTAACCCATTCCAGGGTATGGGAATGAACAACCTCAATGACCCTAATGCCGTATGTCCTTCTCTGTCCGACAGCTCATGCTAACCATTAGATGACTGGTATGATGGACAATCCCGAATTTCTCAGATCAATGTCGGATATGATGTCTCGTCCTGAGGTTGTCGATCAGGTAAACATCGCCGATATAGCATAGAGTCATGACTGATGATAGATCATCGCCTCCAACCCCCAGCTAGCGCCCATGGCCCCACAAATCAGGAGTATGATGTCGAATCCAATGGTCAGGCAAATGATGTCTAACCCAGAGACTCTTCGAATGGTGCGTCTTCCAATCCGGCTATAAATCGCAGCTGATCGCAGATGCTTCAGATGCAAGGTCAAGGAGGAGGAGGAATGCCAGGTATGGGTGGCATGTTTGGCGGTGGAGCTGGAGGCGCAGGAGGTGGAGGAGCAACAGGAAGTGATTTCGCGAACCTATTCGCGCAAAATCCAGCTACCGCTACTGGACCCACACCACCAGCAGGCGGAGCTGGTACGACGCCATCAACCGGAGCTGGTGCTGGTAACGGTGCTGGTCAAACGCCTGCCAACCCTTTCGCAGCTATGTTCCCAGGTGGTGGAGCTGGTGCAGGTGGACAAGGAGGCAACCCATTTGCAGCGATGCTAGGTGGTGGAGGTGGAGCAGGCGGACAAGGTGGTGGAATGCCATTCAATCCTTTCATGTTTGGTGGACCAGGAGGTGGTGGATTTGGTGGTCAACCTCCTGCTGCTCAGGACACGCGTCCGCCAGAGGAAATTTACGCTACTCAGCTTGGCCAGTTGAATGGAATGGTGAGTTTGAGCACTTTCCGCTTGATATGAGACTGATGAATCAGGGATTGTGGGATGCTGCCAAGAATATTAGAGCATTAAGAATGACTGGTGGCAATGTCGAGGCTGCTGTAGAGATCATTTTCAGTGGACAGGCGGATTCGTAGATTATAGGTATATGAGGTTGTCAGAATCGGTCCATGTATGCAGAAGTTATCAAGCCTATTTATTCAGTTTTGTGTTCTGTAACATGCCGAATCACAGTTCACAATATTATGTGCCAATGCCGATGGATGGTCTGCGAAGTGCACGTCAATGGTTGAGGTTGTGGAGTCGCGTTTGTCCCACTCGTTGAATGACCTTGACTCATCAACAGGGTCTTCTTTAACTTTAACACCGGTCAGACTAGTGGTCTAGATGTCCTCGTGGCGCCTTCAAATGTCTGGCGAGAACAGGCTGTAGCGAATCACTACTCACATCGTTGTTGTGTCTTGTCAATGCGCCTTTAAGTAGCTGTCATGACAGTCATACTACCACTCGTTTCAAGAGACTTGTTTGGAATTTCACCGAACAGATTCATCTATCCCCAGGTTCTCATCACCGCCAACAAGTGCAATCCGAAAAAGGTGTTTTCACGCTATGCATGGTTGACATGCTACTTTACGGGTATCTATGACCTCTTGTGGTTGATAGTGGCAGATGCCTGCGCGGTGGGGAACACGACTGCTTATTAGCGATTTCGCGATGAGTCTTAGACGAGACTTACGTAGCTCAGCAACCTGTACGTGATCAGGTCTGGAAGCGACCCATACAATCTGCTCGGCGATATCTTCTCCAGTCACTTCATATCAGCGTTTGTTTCGGGCTCGCATGAAGACATACAAGGATCAAGACCGGCATAAACACTATCAGCAGCGGATTTATCGCCTCTGAACCGAACGATCGAGAATTCAGTCTCGACCATACCTACAATCAGTAGGAACCCCATATATGATCCCCATATATGATTAGGCTTCACGTACCTGGTTGGATCTCGCATACTCGAATAGGAGTGTTGACTAGTTCCCGGAGAAGGACACCGTTGAAGGCGTTTAGGGCGTGTTTAGTTGCACAGTAGATACCACCTACCGTTAGTCCGATTGGGAAAGTGGCTTACCTCCAGAGTATGGTTCTCGACCTGCGATCGAGCCTAGATTGACAATGAACTGTCTGTCAGTATACAGTATACGTCGCACAACAAAATAGAGGCACTTACACCAGAGTTCTGCTTCTTGAATTCCCGGACAAATAGCTGGGTGATGTGAATTAGACCGGTCACTGCTCGTTAGCGCTGGATACGACAAACGATAGCGTACCATTGGTAGAGAACATGACATCGATATCGTCATCGGCGATGTCTACAATCTCAGCTCTACAATCGGCAACGAACCTGGTAGCTTACCCCCAATCTGCTCCCTTCCTCGGACCATACCAGCATTGTTGACAAGGCTGTCATCAGCACCTTTCTTCTTCATCGAGGACCCACATATCAACAGTCAGTCCATCAAGCTTAGAAGTGATCGAGTTCAAATCTTCCCTCTTCTGCATATCCGCTTCAATAGTTACCACCTTTCCATCCTTGTGTCCGAACTCCTTGTATGCAGCTTCGCATTTCGCCTTGACTTCACTCAAGTTATTGGCTCGTCGAGCTAGGATGACGACGTTTGAACCAGCTTTGGCAAACAAGATAGCTGTAGAGGCTCCGATACCGGATGAAGCTCCTGTGATAAGGGCTAATGGTTAGCTTGTGAGGCCGGGGGAAACTTACCGGTCTTGCCGACTAGCTTTGAAGTGTTGAAGATCGACATTGTCCTGAACTGATGTCTGAATGAGTGCTGTGTTCTTGTATTGAATGATCTGAGGATAGTAGATGGCAAGCTACTTAGCATATAGATATGGATTTGCGGTAAGAGTGGTATACAGTAACCCCCTTATCGATGTCTATGATTCACAGTCACGCCATGAGGTATCCGGGGATATCCGGGGTATAGGGTGCATCAACTCGGCTAAATCCGGTCACCTCCGTCAGCGAGGCGAGTACCCAGACCAGACGATAATCACTCATATGCTCGAGTACTATCTAGCCATATCGGCGTAGCCTGCTTCTTTTCAAACCAGCGCCCTTTTGCCCTCTCACTCAAAGGAGCAGTCAAAAGAGTACTCCTTTCAGCGTTTGGAGCAGGTCGACCTCCCAGCTTTGACCTTCTCACCTTATTCAACACACTTACTACAAACATCACAACGTTTTTATCACGATGATGAAAGAACAGAGTAAAGAGTGGAAAGCAGTGGTGGCTCGGAAGCGTGCTACGAGGGAGGCTCTACTCCCGTCAAAGTGGCTAATTCCAGTCGATGAACTCCCTATTGAAGAAGAATTCGACATCACCGATCTCTGCGCTACGAGAGGATGGCTCAGCCCGCAAGAGCTCGACATCAGCTCCAAGACGGTCACTCAGCTAGCGATTACCCTTGCCGTCGGAAGGGTATCGGCTTTTGAAGTAGTCAGCGCCTTTGCACATAGAGCTACTATCGCTCAACAGCTTCTCAATCCGTCAGTCCAAATCCCCTGTCATCGTCATCATAATACTGAAGCACAGGTTGACTGAGATCAACTTTGAAGCAGCTCTAGCTGAAGCTGAATGCTTAGATAAGCACCTGAAGGAGACTGGTAGGGTGGTAGGACCGCTTCATGGTATTCCATTTAGTGTCAAGGTATGAAAGGAGTAGTGCGCGATATTGATGATCTAGGATCAGTTCAAGGTGAAAGGATTAGACACCACGATGGGGTATTGTTCTTGGGAAGGACGTATCGCCGAAGAGGACTGGGGAGTCGTTGCTGCCTGTGGGTTTTGAAAGTGGTTACAGCTCATGATAGTACGAAAAGCTGGAGCTATCATCTTGACCAAAACAAACGTTGGTCATACTTTGATGATATCCGAGACTGTCAATCACCTTTGGGGAAGAACTCTCAATCCATACAATCGATCCCTTACGACCGGAGCCAGTAGTGGTGGAGAAGGTGCTCTGATTGCATTTCACGGCTCACCCTTGGGCTTCGGTACCGATATAGGGGGGAGTATACGAGTTCCAGCAGCGTACGTCTAGATGCGCAATGTGAACTGACTGCCAGATTCTGCGGTCTCTACAGCCTCCGACCTTCCCACGGAAGAATGTCAATGAGAGGCGTTGCCGATCCCTTGGAGGGTCAAGAGGCGGTGCGATCTACTCCTGGACCCATGGCTCATTCGCCAGAAGACCTAGAGCTGGTCATGAAGACGTACATGCACTCGGAACCTTGGCGAGCAGATCCAGCAGTACTCAATCTCCCATGGATACCATACTCGAGGCCTGAACCGAAATTCTGCTTTGCTATCGCCTATGGTGACGAACTTGTAAGTCACATCACCACAAGTGGAATCTCACTAAGTTCGCAAGGTCACCCCTCATCCAGCTACATTGCGCGGTCTTCAGCATGTAGCAGGTAAGCTAAAAGCTGCGGGACATGACGCGGTCGAATGGCAAGGTCCTTTTCGCGTGGAAGTTACCATGGAGTTGATGGCAAGCTTCTGGGCCGCCGACGGAGGTTCCTCCAGTGCGTCAATCCGACTCAGACAGCAGGTAGCGCTCACAAGCCTTCTCAGTCATGAAAGATATCGAAGCATCGGGAGAATCAATTTATCCTGACGTGGCCGCAACTATTGGCGTTTCGCCCGATTACCCACAAAAGCCTCCATCTGTGTATGAGACATGGGCAATGCAGCACAAGCGAACGAAGCATGTTGAATGGTGGAGTGACCGATGGGAAGCAACTGCCCAATACACACCCAATGGCTTGCCCATTGACGGCTTGATCACGTAAGTGAAACATAAAACTCCAACTTCCAATGACTCATCTAAAAGTGCCACGGGACCCTACACAGCTTGGCCGCATCGCATCGATGTTGACAAACCCATACCATGGTGGGACCATGCTTACTGCTTCGAACAGCCTCTACTTGATCTAGCATCCGGATCATTCCCGACTGGTTTACTCCAGGATCCGGTGCTTGACCAGCCGGCGACTGATTTTCAGCCTCGAAGCGAACTTGATGCAGAGATCAACGCCAGATGTGAGCACTTGCCACAGCTGAGCTATATACTGACATTCCAGACGTCCCAGAGGAATGGCGAAATGGTCCGATCGGATTACAAATTACAGCAAGGCGATTGGAAGAGGAGAAAGTGGTCAGCATGCTCTGCAAAGTCAGGGACGCTTTGGCCGAGTAGGCATGGTTTCTGCGATCGTGAGAAGTAAACTCTATATGGAGAGGACCGTAACTTTGTACATGTATGTAAACCCCACATCAAACCATCCTTCTGCCCTGAACCTCAACGATTGGACCGGCAAGCAGATCATATCTACAATCTACAACATTGATAACACTATCTCTAATTGCACCCCATTTGTCTACCGAGCAGGCGGTGTCCCGGACCTACTAACCCTCTCCTCAACTCGCTGCCTGACATTGCCCCACAGTCTCCCTGCACCATCCCTAATCCCTTCAACTGCAGGAGCGAATTGTCCAGGTAACTGAAAAGAAGCCCCAGTATCCTGCGTAGTCCTATATAAACCTGATCCAGCTGCTCCTCCAACATTCAATTCGTAGCCTCCTGCTCTTAGGTTCAAGCCTGTCTCGGGCGTTGGAGTTAGAGATGGAGCACCGACGGCGGCTGCTGGTGGATCGTATATGGAAGGAGGGAAGTTTTCGGCACATGATTCAATCATATTGAGGAACCTTGAGATCAGCTTGACTGGATGCGGGAGAAAATCGAGGTGATATGAGATCGATGTAAGAAGCGATGCCAGGGTGGTTCGTGATTCTTCTGAAACAAGACACAAAAGCATTCTCCATCCGAGAAAGGTTGTGTCGACGGCCAGAACACTTACGAAGCTGAGTTGTGGACTGTACTACCACCCAGTAGGATCCTCGTTCCACCAGGTCCTCCCTCCCTCTCGTTTGCCAAGCGCTGATTCAGCAACGCAACAGCTCGGCTCTCCTCATATGTAGTCCCACCAAGCATAAACACAATGATATCTTGGGGTCTGACATCAGTTTCACCTCTCATGAGCACCTACCGTTGAGTTCGAGCCCCTTCATCTCCTTCAAGGAATGGATAACTTGTTTCTTTCAGACGACCTTTTATCAAAAGATCAAGGGTGGATGCTAAGTGGGGTGTATGTTGAGTATAAACATTTTCGACTCCCTGATCATCAGTCTTTGCCGAACTGAGGGAATGTTAGACTTACCTTTAAACCCTTTAAGGCTGTTTTACCCCTCGAGAAGAAATTCTCATTCATGAATAAATCATCTTGCCTTATATCCGCTCCAGCGAAATTGAGCATGATATAAACTAATCTTGCCCTATCTGCCGTTACGCCATTCCGTATCAGTGCATCAATGACGCCTGCAATTGAATTCCCAGGGAGTTTCTGATAACGTAGTGCGTATAAGATTGCAAGTCGTAACTTGCTAGAAGCTGGAACTGCCGATGCTGCGATTAAAGTCATTACGCTCTAGCCAGTCAGCTTATATCTCATGGGGAAACTAACCTTTAGATCCGCTTGATGCGATTCCTGACTAGCCAAACTCTGCTCGACTTCTGAAACAGAGAGCATATCGTCCCTCTCAACCAATCTACTGAGCTCCCCGACCAACGTGACATGTTTTGTGACATTCCCGCCTAATCGTCTGAACTCGGGATATTCCTCTACAAACCGCTTCATGTCCGCTACCGTCTCTATACGATTGGCAGAGGTCGGGCCGATCTTGGTGTTTTTCGTTTGATAATCGGAAACATATGTTGCCAGGGCAGCTCCAAGATCACCAAAGTTTGAAAAGATATTTTGCGCGTAAAAGGGGTCAGACGAGGTGGAGAGCACGAGGTCCTAGCCATCAGCTATAAATGAATGCGAGACATACCCTGAGCTCAAGCTTCTCTTCACCGTCGATTTTCACCCTCCCATTCGTTATGCCTAACATCTCATGCACCATCGCCTGATAGGTCCACTGTGATAGTAACGGCGTGACAGGATCATTCCGGCGGTCTATCGTCAGCTTTGCTGTTTGCCTGGCAAAAACGATTAGCTCACCAAGAATCAGTAGTAGAGGAGCAGGTCCAGCACTAGGTCTGAAATCAAATAAATCCCGGTGAGGTGGGTTCTGAATAGCGGCCTGAACGTCTTGTGCCAATTTCCGGCCTGCCTGACTCATTCGCTCCCATCGGATGACTGGACGTTTCTTAACACTCAGCAGCACAGCGAGAATGGCGGCTGTATGTGATTCGAGGACTGGCGGGGCGATGTAAGCTGGTGAATGGAGGAATAAAGGTGGCTGCTAGTTAGCCTTTGTCAATTGTCCAGACTCGATGAGTCCGTACATTTGGTGGTCCCTCTCCTCCTTGTTCTAAGGCCGCTGGCGTAAGGGTGAAATGTGAAGAGTATTGAGCTAAGTAATCGGCAAAGTATTCCTACCATCAGCCATAGCCAAATCCCGCGACCCACCTGGACCTCCTTGACCACTTCGAATTCATCCACGGTAGCCATTTCTTCTATTTGTCTTTTCGATAATGTATTTGAGAAATCTGCCGTTAGGCTGATCACACAAGAAGACCTACATAGCCAATAGCCACCGTATTTCGGTTTAGCCAATTCCTGCTTCACGGCCTCTATCGATGCGTCCGTAGCGGATAGAAAGGCGATACACGACAAGTGATTCAAGGATTCTCTCGACAAGCTTTCATTAGCTTAGTCACAGGGAGTCGGCTTACTTGTCTATACGATCCGTCAAATAGACTTCATGTGCTAGTAGCTCAGATTGGGTTGTGACGAGCGAAACAATGGGCGTCTGTAATTAACAACAGACAACAGATACAACTCACGGTATGTGCATCCAGCAAGAGGACTTTCATGCCAGAGACTTCGGTGATCATCTTGTTGATGTACACCTGTACTGCCTTGAGGACGTCCATGATGTCTTCTTGCTGCTGCAACGACCGTCTGCGATGTATGTATAGTGGTTGAATAACAGCGACACGGTTCCAGTCGAGTGACGCTGCTGCGGGGCCTCACCGCTCGGACTTCGGCCATCTTGGCGTCATACCTCACTTCAAACTGTACAGCAGTATGGCGGAGGGATTCCACTAGAACTGCTAGCTCTGTGTCATTGCACGTTCAAGCCCTTAGTTCCAGAACAAGTTCAGAGCTATGGATAAACTAGCTGATGTCCTAATCGCACCATGTTCGACCAGCATTGTCGTGTGGGCAAAGTGAAAGCGAGATAGAAGGAGGAGTGAGAGCCAAGAAAGAGTGAACATGCAACACGCAACAAATGCACCTCCTACGACATTCATTCTTTGCTTTTAGACATTCACTACCTATTCCCAATCTATCTAGCGAGACGCTTAGACGGTTCCGGAGGCGGTGATGGTGATCTTGGACTTGGCCTCTGTTTCGTTAGCTTATCCACTTCAACAGCGCTATGAGCTACTCACTTCCGGAGTCGGAACCCTGTCCCTCGATCTTCCTGACGAGGTCCTGTCCCTGGGTGACCTCACCGAAGACAACGTGCTTGCCGTCCAACCAAGAGGTAACGACGGTGGTGATAAAAAACTGGGATCCGTTGGTGTTGGGTCCAGCGTTGGCCATGGAGAGCAAGAAGGGCTTGTCGTGCCTCAACTTGAAGTTCTCGTCGGCGAACTTGTTTCCGTAGATGGACTTTCCACCGGTACCGTTGTGGTTGGTGAACTACTGGTCAGATGGTGACACTGGAGGGGTTCGAACAAACTTACGTCACCTCCCTGGAGCATGAACTGGGGGATGACTCGGTGGAATCCACTTCCGGCGTAACCGAAGCCTGTCATCAGTGAGAGTCCATTGCGGAAGGTGCGTGAAATTACCCTTCTCTCCAGTGCAGAGAGCTCGGAAGTTCTCGGCAGTCTTGGGAACTACATCGTCGTAGAGCTTGAATTGGATTCGGCCAGCAGGGGCGTCTGACTATCAGCCCTGACTCTAGCCACAAAGATGATGATGACTACTCACTGTTGATAGCGACATCGAAGTAGACTTGAGACATTTTGCTAACTGTAGATTGGAATCGGCGGGCAGCGAAGGACATGGAGGTAATTGTGCACAGATAGTATGTGTAGGGAGAGGGATGTGGTGAAAAAGGGAAGCTTGATCAGATAAGTTGCTTCTACGCTGTTTGATTGTTGTTTATAGGACATGACTTACATTAATGTAAAATAGACTGAATAAAGAGAGATGAGATGGAGCCAACGTTCTATACGCTTCCCTAAGATATCCCACATCTCCCTCCCTCTCTCGCTTGCCATCGTCATCATACATCGGCGTTTTAAGACACGTGGCAGTGGCAGCGATTGCTCAAGCTTAGTGTGGGGAAGTATTGCGGGGTAAAGTTAACATCGGTAACCAAGACGCGACTGACAGTAGTGTAGCGTTGTCCAAGAACCGTAATTTGACCTCAGGCGCAAGTGAATCAACAAGGTCAAGGCGGCCATGCGTTGAGAAACTGAGGATACACCAGGTATCAGATCACATCGATAGTTTCTGGTCGGAGCTAGAGCATCAAGATGGAAGCTATAGTCATTCCGAGTATGTCAAATCCCTTTGTCCTTGTCTGACCAGAAGATTTCGAAGACGACGAGGAAGAGCTGGTCCTCCCCACGTTTGGCAGAGCTGCATTCGGTTCAACGTCATCGGCAGGCTCAACGCCAGAGTTTGAGCCATATAACCATCGGGCCCAGCCATCCTCCGATTACCCTTCGAGACTCAACCCAAACCCAGCTCGTCCGGGATTACCAAAAGCCGCAGCTAGTTTTCAGCCTGGTTCATTAGATGACCGACCGAAATTAGTCAAACTCAGCAATGGGTCATCATCATCGCTAGTAACTCCCGGAACATCCATTTCGTCATCTGCTGGATTCCTGGCGAATCGAAAGGGGTCATTTGCGTCTCTCAAAAATGCATTCAAGTCGGGTGCCGCTGGACCGGCACCCCCTGTTCCACCACTCAGAAATCCATTCTCGTCCTCACACCAACCTTCGTCGCCTACCGCGAGCTCGTTTCAGCGAGGCACAAAAGGTTCGACTGGACCAGCTCCATCTGCGTACCATCACCGGGGCGATCGAAAACAGTCCATCGCCACGAATCATTCTTCACAATGGTCTCAAGGCGGTCGATCTAATGCTTCGCAGGGGTCATCCAACTTCCGAGCTGAAGATCATCCTGTTCCCGCTTTACCGCCCATACCTATGCGGGGCACACCGTCTAGAACAGGTCGATTGGGGAGCGATGCAAGTCTGTTCATGCGAAGGCAGGGTAGTATATCAGAGGAATATGAAGGGAAAGCGCCTCTCGATGAGGCACTACGAGTCATCTTCGACACTTTCCGCGATGCTGCCAATGGCAAGATTGCTCGAGTTTGTGGTCGACCCCTCAATACTCAGCCATCACTGCCCGCCTATCTGGAAGCAGGCGCCGATGTCTCTTTCGACGCTAATATCGTCTCTTTGGCTCAATGCGGAAAACGCCATGTCAGGCGTATTGTCGATATGCTCAATGGCTGGTGTAGGGGTCACTGCGAGGGGATAGGCGCTAGTGAGGTAAGGATGCACCTCAACCAATCGCTTGGATTGCAAATGCGAGTCGAAGATGCAGCTACGATCTTGGGAGGCAGGAAAACGTCAGCTTCGAAATATATCAACAATCGAGTCTTGATCGAGTTGATCAAGATGACGCCCAAGGAAGCTTTGGGTGAGGATCTGGGAATGACGCTGGAATCGAATGCTTTCAATGCATATCGTACAGAGAGGCTGGAAGAACATACTCAATTCCCTCATCGGAAAGCAGTATCGAATTTACAAATCGAGCTTCTCGGATATTTGTCAGATACTAGGTAAGTTACCCATATGTGTACTGGCTGATCCTAGGTTCCTCACCGTAAGCGACCGCTTTATTCGAGAATTATCGAGATACGCAACAACTCCCACTAAAGAGACCGAAGCCAAGATCGAGCACCTGCTGAAGGGTATGCGACGACTCAAACTCAAAGTCTACCCAGAGGAAGACTTGGAGATGTCCTCCGAGTTCGTCCAGGCCATTGCTGGTTTCTTTGCAAATACCCACGGCCAGTACCTAAAATACGCTTACGCCGAAACGCTCATACATCTCCTTCACCCTGTTATCGAGACTGCTACAGCCGAGGTCAATCATCCCATGTGGTCGAAGGCTATCGCGGTAATCTTGCAAAGGGCTTCTGGAATGCTCGCAAAACCGAGGTACTGGTCGATTGGATTCTCGTTGTATGTCGTTACGCTTGGTGTATCACCAAGAGAGGTGTTTATGCAGAATTGGCAAACTTGTATGGATCATGTCCAAAGAGGGTTCAAAGTAAGTCCGGGAATCAGTGCAAAGCTGATGACAGGATCGAGCATGTCGAGCAGTGGCTATGGGTGCATTTGTGCGACTACTATGGATCTATCTGAATCGATGTACCGAATCATCTACCTCAATGCGAAAACGTTTGGACCCCCTCATTCGCTCATTCCTCTCCATCTCGAATCTCAGCCCTCCCGACCTATCGCTTGAACCATACGTGGCAATCTTACACTATACAATGACCCGACATCTCGACTATGGCGAGGAATTCGTAAACGAGTACCTCAGTCAGCCATCAACAGCTCGAGGTGCCGAAACTGCTTCGATGGCTCTGCCGCTTCCGGAACGTGCGGCGATCGTAGTGAGGGCTAGTAGTTGTACACTACACGCCATCGAGCATGAACGGCCTGGATTTTTTCCACACGATCCTGATTTCGCTCGACTATACTTCGAGGGATTCGAAACTTCTGGCGACATGTTCGATGTTTCACCAAAGCAGGAAGTTGCGGATTTTCTATCGATTTTAGGTCCGATTTTGATCAACCTGTTGACTGCTTGCGATCGTCAAGTCGGTACAGTACTACTGTCCAGCGAGGCTGTATCAGTAGCTGGCTCGGCGTCGAGCAATACAATGGATACCCCCGAAAGCATTACTCTTAAACATGGTGATGTCTATGTGTCCTACTCGGCTCGATGTCAACCATTCTTCCACCTAATCCGATCAATGTTTGACACTCTCCCCCGGTGTATGCCTTCTGAACTCGCTTTCGCTCCTATCGGTAATATCTTGTCTAGGGGGACTTTCTGTGCCGATCCAGAAGTATGTATTTCAGCTGGGAACGCTATGCGCCGGATTGCTCAGGACCCTTCGAAATGTCTATTACTCGTTAATACCTATCGGGATTTCGTATTTGAAACAAGGCATATTTTCAAGGATACTTTCCTCGGTTCTAGGTTATTGGAGTCGCAATTCGAACGGGTCATTACATTATGGGTCGACATGCTCCAACTACTGGTTAACCACGAACGAGTTGCTCAAGCTCAATCAAGTGATGACGAACAAGCAACTCTACCGATTACGCCCTCTTTCCTCGACAAATTGGATGCGGCAGCTGTCTTCTTGCTCTGTTCCAACAGCTTGGCATTGAGAAGATTGGCGGGCAAGATCCTCAGTGCTGCAAGGGATCTAGAGGGAAATTCAAGGAAACCATCCGCTGCGTTCCGATACTCTCGATTATCGCCCGAGAAGTCTGCTCTCACTCGAGCGATCCAATTAATGGAAGGAACAGTTGAAGAGACTGACATCGCTACGCTTAAATCACTTCCATGGGCGAGTGCAAGCGATCGGACCCGACTCGATGTCCATGTTACCGATAAAGACAAGCTACTTCGGCGAATCGCTGAAAGTGATAACCCGAAAGATGGAGCTCTATGGCTAGCCGTCTTGCCAAGCTTGATCTCCAAGATGAAATCCCTCTTACGTGGACCCACCAAAGAGCTGCGGTCTCTAGTAGTTGTCATGGTCCTCAGGCTTCAAGGTCACATCATGTCTACTGGAAGTATCAGTGCCGGTCGGGCGACAGCCGGAATGCGGGCCAACGTCGGTACTGGACGAACTACGACCGACACGGCTGCTTTAGCAGACTATTGGCGAGCTTATCTTTGTGTACTTTGCGTCACAATGCCGGATCCGGGTATCAATCCCATGACGACCCCGGTCCAGCGTACCAAAGAAGCGGTAATCCTTACGCCTGATACTATCAATTCGCCCGCTCTATTTCATTATCTCGCTGCTCAATTGACATGGGAGGATCCAAGATTCCGCGATGCCGCAGTTTATTCGCTTGGTTCAATCTCGCAGAATGCCCTTCGACCTTTGTCGGAAATTTTGACTAGTATCGTTCGTCGTCTTGCTGATGGAGCCAAGTCGAATGGTAGGAAACCGAATGTCCAGGGACCGATCTGGACAGCATTAGCCCATGTCTTCAAGCTCATATCGCCGTTGATCGCTGACTCGAAATCAGTCGCCCATCTCGGCAATCTATCCTCCATGATTGGATTCGTCAAAATGACATGGACCCTCTTGTCTGACTCAAACATCAAGGAAGATTACGATCTACAGTCACTCCGACGATCGTTTTGTGTAGTGGTCGAGAATTTGACGGACGAGTTGGTCAAGCTCGACTCGAGCGATAGGTTTTTGGGCGAGGAAATGCGAGGAGCGATATTCAAGTTGTGCTACGAGTGGTGTCATGTTGGACGAAGACCCGATGTGGCTCGAGCTCGAGAATCGCATACGCTACAGGTTGCTTCTGAGCAGTACAAGGGTGAAAGGGATCGGGCGGGTTATCTGGACGATTTACAGGCAAAGACCAAATTGTTATCTGTTGCTGCTGCTGAAGCTATGGCTGGACTTTGTGTAAGTGAAACACAGTGACATGTCGGCTGATGTCAGCAAGGAAAACTCATCTCCGCCAATGAAGCGACACCAGCACAACAAGCTTCCGATCACCTGGTCGAGCCATTGGCAGTGTTACGATGGATAAGGGGAATGTTTTCGTCCTCTTCAACATCTCATCACGATACCGGTCGAAAAGCATTATACGCCCTGCTGAAATACAATTGGTCCTGCGCAAGCTTACTGGACGAAGTTCTCCACCAATCTTTCGGAGAGGGCGAACAGTTTTCACTCGATTCATCCTTTTTCGGTGTTGTTGCGGATATTCTAGCCGAAGGTCAAGTCCCATTACCGCCTGAACAGATTGCTTGTCTTGCCTTGTCCAAACTTGGTCATCCTGGACTTGGTATTCGACAGCGTGCTTTTCAACTCGCCATCACTCTGATAACGGATCCACCGGATCAAGTGGACCTGGCATCGTTATTACCAGGAGTGGGAAGTGGATCTGCGAATGTATATCGACATGCCCAGAAAGCTATTGCCACGACTCTGGCTTCACTGTACCCTGAAACCGCCAGTCTGTTCCTCCATGAATGTACGACCCGACTCTCCCAGCTCGAAGCCCCAAGACGGCAGGCGACACTGAATATTCTCTCTCCCTGGCTTGAATTGCTTCCACTAGGGGAAGGCTCTGAACAAGCGCTCTCGAATCTCATGTACCTCGCTATACGGTTCAATACGGATCATTTAGACGATATCAAGGGATTGTTCACGGCTTTCGCTAAATCAGCTACAAACGTTACTCCATTCGTCAAATTCCTGTTTGATCAAGGCGGACAGCGGAAATCACCTGAATTCGTAGCTCATTCTCAACGGGTCATGGCGTACCTTGCTCAATCCCCAGCAGCCGAGATATTGTTTGATGAAATCTGTAATTTCGTCGAACCGGACGCTATGGCTACTGTATCGGAAGAAACTGGTCCGTCTGCAAGTCTCGCCAATCTCGATGCGCTTGTACCTTCGGGAAGATCACAGACATTCTCGACTGGTCAACTCGCTTTGCTCTTTGCTGGGGAATTACTGCCACATCGATTATCCGATTTCGAGACCGTCAAGCGACTACCCACTTTAATCCATGTCGCTTTGATTCACTGTGATCATGCCTCTTCAGCAATCAGGGAACCATGTCAGGCGGTCTTGTTTCAGGCTTTACGAGCTTGGATAGCGGATTTCACCAATATCGACGCTCAAGATGCTTCGACCACATGGGCACTAGCTGAACGGCAATTGACCGCCTTGGCTCAGACCAACAACCTATTCTGGAAGGCCGATGATAGAGGTGGACCTCAATCTGCTTTTCTTGCTCCTGGTCAAATGAGTACGCTGGTGATGAAGATCCTGGGTATACTACTACCATTCCAACCTAGAATACGACAACAATGGGGAGAACTCGCTTTGATGTGGGCTACTTCCTGTCCTATCCGACACCTCGCTTGTCGATCTTTCCAGGTTTTCCGAATCTTAACGCCTCACGTCAGCGCAAGGATGATGTCGGATACTCTTGCTCGGCTTTCTTCCACTATAGCAAGTGATTCCGATGAGATTCAGTATTTCAATCAGGAAGTATTACGCACTTTCGCTTCTGTCGTTCAAACCATCCCGACATCGGAGATTCACAACTTCCCGCAAATCTTCTGGTGTGCTACTGCCTGTTTGACTACGCCGTACGAAGATGAGTTCGCCGAAGTCATCGAACTCCTTACAAATGTACTCGATAAGACGAATCTCTCCGATCCGGTCGTTATTGATCATCTCAACAAATTTAAACCAGCCGATTGGGTCGGACCACCACCTTATCTCCAAGCATCTTTGCTTGTTGGATTACGATCATCGAAAACAGCAATGTTGACTTTCGATCTTATTCGTCGACTAACATCTTCGCCAAATGACGAATTGATTGATAAACCCTCGGATAGGTTGTTGCATGGTTTCATCGCTGCTCTACCTTGGATGCTCCATTCTACCGATTTGGGCGAACCGAATGAAGAATTGGCAGGTATGGCGCTGGATTTGGCGGCTATTGCCGAAACCGAGGGGAATGCTGGATTTGCCAGACTGCTCACTTCATTCGCTCGTGTGAGGTTCAGGTCAAAAGATGATTTCATTCGACAGGCATCAAGTTTGATACGGGAATACATGTCGACACATGCCCTCGATATCGTCACTCTCCTACTTGGGTTCGTTCTCAATACCGATGATTGGATGCGGGAGAAATCGATGCAAATACTGAAAATAATCCTTGCTTTCCCAGAAGCCAAAGCACCACTCGCGTCGCACGAAGATCTCCTACTCCCACTTCTCAAGCTGGTGACAACGAAACATTCTGCTCAAGCTCTCGATGTTCTCGATATACCTACCGTTATGGCTATTCCCGATCTCGAGAACGCCGAAGAGATCTTTGGTCCGATATCCGATTCGGGCTGGTCCGTCCCCAACATTGAAGAAATCGCTGCCATCACGCGTGAAAACCTAAAAGCAGTATTCAATACATGTACAGTCGAAACTAGGCAAGCTTCTGCGCATTTCTCGGTCGTCCAATTTGCAGATATAAAACAATTTGGTCCGAATCCAAGTTTTACTTCTTTCGACTCGTCGGGGGAACTTTCGCCTACTTCACCTGAACATACAGATTTCAGTACGGTGTCGCTTGGTGATCTGGCTGGTCAACTGCACGATCTGAATTTGTTTTTCGAAGACGGATTGGAATTGGAGGAACCAAAGAGGGCATTTGGACATGCTCAGATGCCTAGCGAGACGATGAGCGAGCGTCGAGTGAGGGCTATTTTAGCGGTAAGTCCATTGTTGTACACAGTGACAAAGCTGATGCAACAGCGTGGTCGGAATTCGTCGATTACATCGCCTATCAAGGAAGAATTTACAAGGCATGCGCACTCGCTCTCTGCCTCGTCATCCGAACTGGACCGCCGGCATCACAATGCCGCATCTACATCTTCACTCTCCCTTGCGGACCCTGCTTCCAATGGTAATAATCACTTACCGAATCGAGGCCCGTCTCGCCAAAGAGGACATTATGTGAACCCGTCAATATCATCCTCGATAGCAGCATCCGATTTTGGCGATAGTCAATTCAAACTAGAAGATGATCGCGCGCCTTCCCGCAATGGCATCAATGACGGAGAAGGGCCAGCAGTCAGTCTAAGGAGTCTGAGACAATGGAACTTTGCCGGCAGCTCTGCTGGCGGGCAGACTCCGATTGCTTCAGGCCGGTTTGAGAGGGATAGAGATAGGGAAAGGGAGAGAACGATCACGTTGGGAGTGCTGAGTGGGGAGGAAAGTGCTCGGACACCTAGCCCAAGGGGCGAACTGGAGCGGGGATGAGAAGGTGATATGCTATATCGTATATTGTTGATACTTACGAATGCAACGAGCTTCATGACTCATGCCGAACCTTCGCCTGCCAATCAAGTGCAATGCTGCACTGTAATATGATGTTGCACATGCATACCGATACCCGCTAAACAGCTGATAGAGGGATGATGTTGTTCAGGCCAAACGTTACTGGCTCACAAAGTGCCACATTCACCTGGTCCGGGAAATTCCGGTAGTCCAGTAGCTCTGTCAGCCAACCAAGTTTAGAGGTTGACAGCATATACGTTGATACTATAGAGCCATAGTGACATACATCAGGCGTCCTCTATCGGCACTACTATACATATAAGTCAAAAGGTATCGCCGCCATGTTGAGGCATATCTCTACTCGATCGGCTCGTCAGAGCTTTGCCGCTCCGTCTGGTACGTGGATTTGTTTAGGTTCACGGGCTACCAGCTAATGACTAGGTTCTCGATTGCTATCGTCTACCAAGCCTAGACTTGCGGATGTCACGCTCACTGTTGATGGAAAGGAGGTCACTGTGCCCCAAGGTGGGTTTTGTTGCTATGAGATACTTGGAAATTTAGCTGATTTCAGGTACCGCCCTCATCCAAGCTTGTGAGGCTGCTGGAGCCACTGTTCCTCGATTCTGTTACCACGATCGTCTAGCTATCGCTGGTAATTGCCGAATGTGTCTAGTAGAGGTGAGTTGACTGGCGAGATACAGCTGACAAAAAGGTCGAGAGATCACCTAAGCCGGTTGCTTCATGTGCTATGCCAGCCATGCCTGGATCCAAAGTCTTTACCAACACCCCCCTTGTGCACAAGGCCCGTGAAGGTGTCATGGAGTTCTTGCTGGCCAACCACCCGCTCGATTGCCCCATTTGTGATCAAGGAGGAGAATGTGATTTACAGGATCAGTCAATGCGATATGGATCGGATCGAACGCGATTCCACGAAATCACTGGAAAGAGAGCATTGGAGAACAAGGATCTAGGACCGATCGTCAAAACTTCCATGAACAGGTGTATTCAATGCACACGTTGTGTTCGATTCGCCAACGATGTTGCTGGTGTGGAGGATCTAGGAACAACAGGACGAGGAAACGATTTGCAGATCGGCATGTACGTTGAGAAGGTCATGGACTCGGAAATGTCGGGAAACATCATCGATCTATGTCCTGTTGGAGCTTTGACTTCAAAACCATATGCTTTCCAGGCTCGACCTTGGGAATTGAAGAAGACGGAAAGTGTTGATGTTTTGGATGCTGTTGGATCCAACATCCGAGTTGATTCGCGTGGTGTCCAGGTCATGAGGATTCAGCCTAAAATCAACGACGAGGTCAATGAGGAGTGGATCAACGACAAGACTCGTTACGCATACGACGGTCTCAAATACCAGCGATTGACGACACCTTTAGTCCGAGAGGGTGACCGATTCGTCCCTGCCTCGTGGGAATCTGCTATGGAGACTGTCCGACACGGACTTGTCAACTCGGGAGCTCGAGGTGACGAGATCAAGGCTGTCGCCGGTGCCCTCGCCGATACCGAAGCTTTGACCGCTCTCAAGGACTTGGTCAACAGATTGGGATCTGAAAACTTGACGACGGATCACGCTCTTGGAGATGCACCACCACTCACCGGTGTTGATATCCGATCCAACTATCTCTTCAATACTGGTATCGAAAATGTCGAAGAGGCCGATGCGGTCTTGCTCATCGGTACTAATCCCCGACACGAGGCTGCCATCATCAACACTCGATTCCGTAAATCTTACTTGAAGAGTGGTGCCGAGTTTGCCCTCATTGGTGAAAACTTCGAATCTGTATTCGAGTACGAACATCTAGGAACTTCGCCCAAAGAAGTCTCAAGCTTCTTGTCTGGAAAGGGCAAGGGATCGTTTGCAAAGATCTGGAAGGAGGCCAAGAAGCCAATGATTATTGTTGGAAGTGCAGTCACGGAAAGGAAGGATGGTGCAGAGGTCTTGAAGGCTGTCAGCAAGCATGTCTCTGACAATGCTGCCAAATTCTTGACTCCCGAATGGAACGGATTCTCGGTCTTGCAGAGGGTGAGCAACATCATCTCAGATTAGAGTATCACACTGACCCCAAGGCCGCATCGCGTACCGCTGCCTATGATCTCGGCTTTACTCCATCAAAATCCGCTTCCACCACCAAACCTAAATTCGTCTATCTACTGAACGCCGACGACATTGATCCCTCATCCATTCCCGAAGACGCATTTGTGGTCTACCAGGGTCACCATGGTGATCTTGGTGCACAATTCGCGGATGTCTGTCTACCTGCCGCTGCCTACACTGAAAAGAGCGCGACATGGATCAACACAGAGGGACGTTCTCAGCTCGGTCGAACAGCCGTCGTCCCACCAGGAGCCGCACGAGAAGACTGGAAGATCATTCGAGCCCTTTCCGAGCTTGTCGGACAGCCATTACCCTACGACGATGTCCTTTCTCTACGTGATCGAATGTGGGACATCTCACCCACCCTGGTACGATACGACTCTGTCGAGACTCCTTCGATGGATATCACCAAAGTCGGTCTCAACCTCCTCTCTTCTGCCTCTTCACCATCCACAGCATCTTCAACACCATTCGTCAAGCCTATAAGGGACTTTTACAGGACCGACGCAATCTCGCGCGCAAGTGTCACCATGGCTTCGTGCTCCAAATCATTTACGCAAAAGAATCACACGACGGAAAGTATTGATGAGCTAGGTACAGCACAGGCTAGTTTCGCATAGGTGCGTGTATAGGGGCGAGGGGTGTCGAGTGTCGGATCTGTAGTGTTCAGTGGACCGATTTGTACCATGCATATTCAGTATAACAATTTGGCCTTTTCTCCGAAGGCAGATCAAGTAACAGGTATATGGAGCAAAAGTTAAGTCAAAACAGAGAGGGGCAGAATTGAAGACTTTCTTATGGGAACACACATCATCCTTTGATTGGACAGCGATGTCTATTCATACGCCGGTGCATATCTCAGTACTACCCGTTCTACAAACGTCAGAGACGATCCCTCCCCACAAATCATGGATCTAGTAAATATAAACAAACTCATTGTTCTGATAATCGGTGAGATCATCGAGAGCTACCTAATCAGCCTTGAGTCTGATAGGTACGAAAGATGACTTACCATTTTGACCGAGACCATCTCCTTCACCACCGTATGCCTCATACTGAGCCATCATACTTGTATCCTTAATGAACTCGGGCTTGCCAGCGGCTACTCGCTGTCGTCGCCTGACCCGGTTGAGGAAGAACAGGACGACGACCTGAATCCCCACACAAGCTAATTGAGCGGCGAAAATACCGAGGACACCTCTGATACCTGGGATGTAGTATGGGGCATCATTTGCATTGAACAACAGAGGGCCTGGTAGTCAGCAATCATTCGGAAACCCTGATACAACATACCAATGATATTACCGGCGGCGGCACTGGCGTTGTAGATGGCCATGATGACTGATTTCTTGGTTTGACCGGCTGTATTTGCCACCTGAGAACTCAACAAGGGTCTTTTTAAGAACCATGGGAGTACTGACCATCCAAGAGACAATCAAGGGGTTGCACCCAAAGTTGAATGCCAGCAGGTAATAACCAGCCAAAGCGACTGGCTGTCGGAAGTTACCTGATGTTCCTTCGTGGTACAACAAAGCACACCCGATGATACCCGGGACTTGAAGACAAGCGAGAGGAATGGCTTTCGATTTGACTTTCAAGGCGGCCCATGAAGAGAAGAGAATGACGCCCAATTGAAGGATACCGAATGGAATGTTCAGTAAGGATGAGACGTATTTGTCCTGATTGTCAGTGAATCTCAAAATGTCATGACTCACGAAACCAAAGTTTCTGATGAGAGTAGGTCCGAAGGCACTCGCTACCGCAGTACCAGCGTTGATCAATAGGGGAATACCGATGAAGCAAACAGTCTTGATATCGTAAAACACCTCGGCAGCTTGCTTCCACTTGAACTGAGTAGACCCTACACCGGTCTGATTGGCTCGAAGTCGCTCGATCGCCTTCAGTCGATCATCGGGAGTCAAGAATCGAGCATCGGTCACTGTTGAGTCGATAAAGATCCAGACTAGTGGAGCGCAGGCGATAGTCAAGATTCCGCAGACCAGGAACAGAGCTTGCCATGGATAAATTCCGCCACCCGAAATATGACTCCTTCTCTATCAGTCTGGTCTCCAATCCCCTCAAACACGGTCACTCACAGGCCATAAGAGATTAAGGCGGCAAATAGCGTACTGATACCGTTCATGGAATACCAAGCTGCGACTCGAATAGGCTGTTCAGACCTCCTGTACCATTGTGCGGTCATGAGAGCTGTTTTGATGAGCAAGCTTCGAGGGCTTTCAAACAGGCGTGTTTGATGGCACGCAGAACGCACAAAAAAGGGGTAAACATCCAGCTTCAAACAAACCCAAGAAGAAGCGCAATGCCATCATCGACGAGAATCTGCGAGTCAGAGCGGTTCGAATGATGTCGGTATGGCTGTGGACGTATAAAAAATGAGTGTTTAGGTAAAATGGGAGACTCACGTGGTTCCTCCAGCCATTCCGGTCTGTATTGATCCCCAACAGACAACTAGAACGGTCATGAGTATCCTAGGAGGGACTCTGACCAGGATGTAAGACGAAATCGGCTGCCAGGCGAGCTGAGCGGAGGAGAGGATGATATTGAGGAGGGAGTATTGATTACCTTGCAGACCGAGATCTGCCGATACTCCAAGTACATTTGCATATCCAAAGTCTACCTCATCAATATCTGGCTTGTTGAGAACAAATAGGGAGCACCTACTTGTTTTATCGAGGGCTTGTAAGAAGTAAATGAGCATGAGGATAGAGAGGATGTATTTATCCGTCCTTCGGAGAATCCTCTTGTTCTGCCACATTAGATCTTTAAGACCGGTACACCACTCACATCTTCTTCAGTCACTACCACTCGCTCATCGCCTATAGCTTTGAGAGCAGGATCACTCATGCGAGCTTGAGACTCGACAGTTTCGGCAAGTTCAATGGCGTTCTTGGAATCTTCCACCTCGTCATTTCGCAATTGTCGGTCAGCCATTTTGGAGATTGGATGGGGTGGACGAGGAGACCCATACTAGGTTCACAGCTTGTACATATATATAGAAGAGTGGGGGCCATCTCGCTGGACTCGCTCAATTCTGAGCTCTTGGCATCAACAGATTAAGTTCGAGAGTACATTGATTGATGATAGGCTGTCATTCGGATAAAGACGGTAACGTCTAAATCAGCGAGTATCCCGGTAAATCCGGCTTAAAACAGCTTTATCCTGTATCGACTGACTTGTCACCAATGTCGGTATTGGGAGGGGTTGTAGCCAGTACTAGTGTACCAGATAGCTTCTTCCTGAACTCCTTCATCGATACTTCACCTTCGACATCATGAGGACCAAGCCCAACTGGCCAGCTGTATCTGGCATCATATATGGTGCAGACTATAATCCCGAGCAATGGGACCGGTCGGTATGGGACGAAGACGTCAAGCTCATGCGGAAAGCTGGTGTTAACATGGTGTCCATCGGGATCTTCTCATGGTCAGTCATTCAACCTACCGAGACAACTTGGAGCTTTGCTTGGCTCGACGAGGTATTCGACCTGCTTCACGCCAATGGTATTGCAATCGACCTCGGCACCGCAACCGCTTCACCTCCTCCGTGGCTGACTACGAAACATCCCGAGATCCTGATGATTAACGAGCTGGGAGACACGATCTGGCCTGGAGCTCGACAACACTGGCGACCCACCTCTCCCATACATCTACGGTATGCCCTACAGCTCGTCAGTCGACTTGCCGAGCGATACGGTAACCATCCTGCGCTTGTCGCTTGGCACGTCAACAATGAGCTGGGCAATCACAACCAGTTCGACTTTTCCGAAGACGCTATACGATCGTTCCGGGACTTCTTGCGGGTTCGGTACAAGCACTCCCTCGACGCCCTGAACTCGGCTTGGGAGACCGCATTCTGGTCTCAGCGGTATAGCGATTTTGAGGAAATCCTTCCACCACGTACCTTTCCCCGGGGTACATTCCTGAACCCGACCCATGTCCTCGACTGGCGGCGATATACCAATGATGCTCTGGTCGAGTATTACAAGCAGGAGAGGGATCTCATTCGGTCCATCACCCCCGATATTCCCATCACCACCAACCTCATCATCATGGGCAAGCAGACCAAGGATAGGGATTACACAACCTGGGTGAACGAGCTCGATTTTGTCTCCAACGATCACTACGTCTTCATCTCGGAGCAGGGGCGAGACGAATTATCCTTTTCCGCCAGTCTTACTAGCGGTGTCTCATCGCATCAGCCCTGGTTCCTCATGGAACATTCAACTAGTGCCGTTCAATGGCAGCGCGTCAATTCGCCAAAGTGGACAAATGAGCTCGCTCGCGATTCACTCACCCACCTTGCGCATGGTGCCGATGGACTATGTTTCTTCCAATGGCGTCAGAGTAAAGCTGGTGCCGAGACATATCATAGCTCGATGATACCACATGCTGGACCGGATTCTAGGTTGTTTCGAGACGTCGTCGAGTTGGGCGCTCTCGTCAAGAAATTGGCGCCCATAAAGGGAAGCTGGAAGGAAACGGCAAAGGTGGCTATCTTGTTTGACTGGGAATCGTGGTGGGTCGCCGAAGGGAAAGCCCAGCCAAGTCAGATCGTTGAGTACAAACAAGAAGCTCTCGATTGGTTCATCGCCTTCTTGAATGCAGGTATCACTGCGGACGTCATTCCAGCAAGTCAGCTTGATCAGCTTTCGGACTATCCACTCGTCGTTGCACCAATGCTACATGTTGTCCCGGATTCGCTTCGGAACACGGTAACGAGCTACGTTGAACAGGGAGGTCACTTTGTCACCACATACTTGTCGGGCATCACCAACGAGAATTGCCATATCCACCTTGGCGGCTATCCCGGAGCTTTCAAAGATTTGCTTGGTGTTCGAGTTGAAGAGTTCGCTCCTATCGCTACGCCGGTCCAGCTTGATGATGGTACTGAGGGAACTATCTGGTCAGAACCTATCGATATCATCGGCCGAGATGTCGAAATTTTGCGGACCTATACGTCCGGCATGTTCCCAGGCGGACCTGCCATTACTTGTCGCAGCGTCAAACAGGGTAGTGCTACCTATGTCTCCACCAAACTAAGTTTGTCTGGGCTGAAGAATCTCCTACCGACTCTCTTGAAAAAGTCCGGGGTCAATAGCAGTCTTCCGGAGGAATTAAGAGGAAAGGTGGAGCAGGTGTTCAGGGTGGACAGACAGTCTCGCTGGGAATTCTTGATCAATAGGACCGATGAGGATTTGTCGTCAGATGGAGTCAAGGGTCATTTTTTTGTAGCGACTGGCGAAGCTGGCAAGGGACAGCTCTCGGCTAGAGGTGTAGCTATATACAAACATCAATTAGAGTAGACAAATGCATACCCACCACTGTACTAGATGTACTTATACGTACTCAACCGGCGTTAACCGTCGCTGTATTTTCGGAGGATTGACTTTGTAAACAGCCGTCTAGTGATCCTTTTGATATCTACTTTTCATCATGGCTGAGGCTGGACCAAGTACGGGCACGGGTACGCGCCAGCAAAGGGCTCTCATAGCGTCAGTCTGCCGTGAGAGGATTGGTGCAACATAGCTAATGATGTAGCTGCGTGGAATGTCGCAATCTCCGAGTCGGTCGCTGTTTCGGACCCTTGAGTGCTTGCTGATATTTATCAGATCAGATGCCGAGGTAATGAAGATCAAGTCACCCCTTGTCAGCGATGCAGTACGTATAGAACACCGCCCTCCGCTAATGACAGCCAAATTTGGTGTGGCGTGCATCTATTCTCGCAAGAAGAGAGGTCCAAAAGGGTACAGTGGCTGTCTTTACACGTGCTGAAATTTAGAGCAGCCATCGTTCCCCAGCTCTCGCCCAGACAGCGGCAAGACCCATTGGTATATGGGCGTCGACGGTCATCGGCATCGCCAGATATCTGTCCGAGAACGGACGGACGTTTGATACCTCAAAGTCTCGATGTCACAACTTACCTCGATCCGCAGCATATGAATGACCGTACGCCGACCACTCATGATGGTCCCAGTCCAGATCAAAGGCCAGAGAGTCAGTATTCGATAACTCCAAGAGTGGAGGATGATCCTGGTAGGTCTCACTGGCCAGATATCCTGAAGTCAAGGACACTGAGAGCCAGTGACATTGGGAATTCTCAGCACCGCCGAGGCGGAGCACTTGATATCCAGGTGAGTCCCAAGCGAAATGTCCGCTAATTTCAGGTTCCTAACCTACATGAATCCCATCGTCGCGCTACTGGATCCGCAATGTAGGTCCGGCCTTATCCTCTGGCACTAATGCCAGTACATACCCTTCGCCATCTACGCGAAAGCTCAACGATCCTCCTTACCGCGATATTAGCAGCGTCCGCCAAGTTTTTCCATCGCACCATACGTCCGGCCTTGCTATCTCATGCGCAAACCATACTCAGTAGATCACTTCTCGTGGGAGAATGTAGTACAGGCACAATACAAGCTTTGATGCTTCTCAGTGCATGGAAGGAGCCAACGGATAGGTCGTCTTGGGTCAAGATGGGGATCGCCATACGCTTAGGGTACCAGCTGGGTTTGCATGTACCACGTACTGGTCCATTACCCATGGATAAACATCAGGCAAGATTGCTGATGGACTCGGAGCGGACCTGGATCGTGCTATCTTGTGAGTGTATCCGTTTGCATATTACCTACTTGTTGAGCTGACCACATCAGGCCTGGATCGATCGTATGTCCCAGTCCAGCTGACCAAGTTGATGACAGATACTCGGACATTTTCAGTCTTCCTCAAGCTATCAGGCCGGAGCACGTCGGGGATGTAGGTACTTTTGGCGATTGAGATCATGGAGATGACTGACGTTGCAGACTCAGCGATGGGCGAGAGAGACCTCTTCGTACCACTACGGCGACTTCAGACACGCTTGTAGCATGGAGTGAGTGTCTAGTCGGTTATGGGATATTGATAACAGCTCGGCATCGACATATCTGCTCTGGATCCAGTTCCGATCAATCAAGAAAGACCTCAACCACGACTCTCGCATGTCGCTCCTAAAAAGTATACATCAACAATTCGAGCGACACATGCAATACTGGTTTCCCATAGATCCAGGTCAGTGACTCGGACCCTCACTGTAGCGAGCTGACAACGAAGCGAGTGGAAGCTTCAGCGCTTCAGAACAGATCATCCTCAAGTGGTTTGACCTCAATCATCTGCTCAAGATCCTCAACCAGATGCTAGAAATATGTCCGACTCACGAGATTCCGGAAACACAACGAGCTTTCATCGGCGTAGCTGGACAATTTGCTGGACAGACTGAATTGCTGGCAACTAGTGGTCATTTGACCTACCTCCTTGACACCTCGGCAGTGCATATTTCTGCTCTAGGTACGATGATACATAGTGTAAGACAACATCTTAGAGCCGCAGGAATAGTTTACTGACGTGGTAGATCTACTCCAAAGTCGATGATGCAGGTCAACATGCACTAGCGGCCATTGTGAGGCGCATATTTGGATGCTGCGATACTGTAGCGGCGGGCGATCCTCAAGCAGTGACAGCCTACGTCGCTCGGTCAATGGGCAGATTACTTCGTACAATCACATCCGAGACTCAAGCTCTGACTCGTCATGTCACCCCGGCAGAAGGTATTGATCAAGGTCCGCCCCCTCAGCCCACTTGGCTCGATGATATGGTAAGTAGCCTATAGCTATAGCCCGGAAGAACTCGGCTGATTATAAGGGCAACTTTATCCGTGAGACCGGACTCGACGATCTCAATGGCTGGGACAAGGCTATAGATGACCAATTCTGGTAAGTGTGGCTCGCTGCTTTTCGGTCAATACTGATTGATAGGGCGAACATGGGCTGGTTTGACGAGACGACTGGGAACTAGGGCAGGCGCTCGCATGTGGCCCAGTCGCTGACCACGGCATGGATTCCCCGAGAACCATCGACAAACAGCGCGCTTCTCGGTCAATACGGACCCGTGACCACGGTGTGCTCATTCAAACAGACAGCCGGGTGGTCGTGGATCGAGATCCTGTGGTCTTGGCAGCACAGTGATTGCTAGCAAGAAAAGAATATCCGAACCTCAGCCGCTGGAGAGTCGACGTCTATTTGGGCCGACGTCTATGGCGCTGCTATCACATCTTTCGGTCGGGGTTTTTAGTCTTGCCCAAGCGGACCAGTGAATGCGACAGCCTGATGAAATCGCTGTGACGACTACCGCGCAACAATTCAGCGAAATTCGAACGGCCGGTCCGAGCTCAGGGTCACATTTCAGCGACGCCCGACGTAATGAAGCGGCTTTCCACGGAGGGATTTCTCACCAGCCTGACCACTTCATGTATGCAGTGATTCCTTTTTCACGCGCTTGGGTATAAGTCGCCATTGATCAGCACTCACGTATCATGGCATCGAACCCGATACTACCAGGTTTCAATCCTGATCCTACCATCTGTCGCGTAGGGAGTGACTATTATCTAGCTACATCGACTTTTGAGTATTTTCCGGGAGTACCCATCTACCACTCGCGTGATCTGGTAAATTGGAAGGTCATAGGCCATGCGTTGAATCGGCCGAGTCAGTTGAATATGCGTACGATCGATCCTGGTGGTGGAGTTTGGGCACCTACGTTGAGATATCATAATGGGAGGTGGTACATGGCTGCGTGCTGTGTTTGGAAATTTGGTCGATTACCAGTAAGGCTATCTTTGCTCGTGTGGTATCCAGCTAATTAGTGTAGCACCTTAGAGTCAAGCCGAGAGGATTTTTCGTTTATACGGATAACATATGGGATGACGAGTCGTGGAGTGATCCGGTGCCTATTGACTTACTTGGCATTGACCAAGATGTGAGCGAGTCCCTATCTTTGGAAAGCGAAGCTGAGACAGTAGCTATTTTTTGATGATGACGGAAAAGTGTACCTCAGCGCGGCTCAATGGACTACCATTTCACCCAAGAAAGACCGCTTTTCGACTTTCGCGGTGGAAATCGATATCACCACTGGCCGAAGTTTGACGCGTCCCATCTTGCTACGCCAGTCGGATCTCATCAACGATTGCGCAGAGGGACCCCATATATTCAGAAGAGGAGAATGGTACTACCTCCTAACAGCAGAGGGAGGTACCGAGTTTCATCACCGAGCCATGATCTTCCGCAGTAAACATCCATTGGGCCCGTATGACGAGCCCCCTGCGGGAGTCAATCCTTTGGTGAACAATTCGCCGGATGATCCTCATGTCAGACAAACTGGACATGCTGATCTGATCCAAGCTGAGAATGGGGATTGGTGGGCTGTGATGTTGGCTACGAGGCGTCAAGAGGGAAATACGGAACAGCTGGGAAGAGAGACTTTCCTCGTCCCTGTAGATTGGCCTGAAGGGGGTTGGCCTGTACTCAACAAAGGTCAGGCGGTCGGATTGACAGTCTTGTCGGATAGCTTGCCAAAGATCACAAGTGATCTGGAATGGAGGGATGACTTCACAGATTGTAAGCTTGTCCCATCCTAGTTTTCTCGGCAAAGCTGACACAGGTAGCGAAGTTACAGCTTGGTTGGTATCACCTTCGAACCCCGCTTCGGCAATGCTACAGCATCGAATCGAGTAGACTAGCCTTGTATGGTAACGCATATACGGTCGATATGCAGGAATCACCAGCGATGCTTCTTCGAAAGCAGACATCCTATACTCAGACCTGGACGACCCGAGTATCTCTAGCACCAGAAACCGATACGCATGAAGCGGGAAGTATAGTCTTCTGGAGTAGATGGTCTTTTATTGCTCTCTTTCTGCGCAAAGATCATGTTGTAGTGAGGTGGGTAGACGAGAACACGGACGAAACAAAGGTACGTCATCACTCTGTTATCATTGCTGATGAGTAGGAACTGATCGGACCAAAATACGCTGGTCCTGTGGTATTCAGAATACGAGCCGAGCCCACGACTTATACTTGCGCTTATAAATTTGAAGATATGGACGACTTCGAGAACCTTACTACCCTACCTTCTACCGTCATTCAGCGAAACAGGATATTCGAGTCACCCTATACCGGCGCGCATTTCGGGCTATTTGCTCAAGATACCGCCCTTGAGCAATGTCTTTTTCCAGCCTATTTCGACTACGCCTCATTGACAGCATAGCATGTACAGTTGCATCGATCGTCGTTATCGTTATGTCATAGCCATGTCATTATGTACTGTATTTCAACCCAAAATCCCGAAATGTCCTTGTCTTCACGATCTAAACCCAATTACCCTCTCTAACACCCCTTCCCTTCTTCTTCTCAATGACTACCACATCTTCCCTCTCGACTCCTGACCAAAATATATCATCCTCACTGATCCTCCTTTCTTTCCTCAACTTGCCGACTTGAGCCTCGACTACCTTTTCCTTCTTCTCCTTCCTCTTGGGCGATAACATTGGGAAGTGAAGCTTCTTGCCAATAATCATTTCGATATCGGACAATAGATTTGATCGAGGTTTATGATCGAACAAGCTCAACTCGGCGGGTAGGTATCGGTCGCAGTGAGATGGGGCGATGGCGGACGGGTACGAGATTGATCGGATGGGATGAGCGTGCCTTGGCCTGGTAGGTGATGAGAGGAGGGTGTTCAAAGGTGATCGAGATGCGTGCTTTGATGAGGCGGTCGGAGACTGTTGCTCGGTGTAGAGGGTTGAAGATGAATCAAGAGATGTAGAAGAGTAGCCCTGGTGGTGATGGGGTGCGTAGGTTGTAATTGGTCCATTTTCAGAGCGTTGAGACGAGGTATAGCTTGGAGGAGATGGAGCAGGTCGGCTGGGAGTGAATTGAGCTCGTTTGGGAGTAGTTGGCGAGGACATGGTACTGGAATGATGAGGTGGTAAGTTGAGCAAGAGAGAATGGAGTAATTCAGCTCGTTGAGGTGAGTTTGTGGAAGAACCATAGACGACCATCTTGCTCTATCCTTATACCCGTACTCTCACTTCAAGATCCAATCCCAATCCACATTCAACTTCACCCATCAATCGTACATATCTGCTTCGATGTCAGTGACAATCAGCGATGGATAGATGTGATTCCGAAGTGAAGTTAGATCAGCGGTACGAACAAAAGGATTTTATAGAAGATGAAACGGCGATTTATCGCCCTAATGTCGAATGCTTCTGACCCTGTTCCTAATGTTCATTTGGTCCCGACTCAGTGAGAGAACGAGTGCGAATGCTGAGGGGGGTTTCGGGTGAAACACCTCGCTTGTGGGGCTAAAAGTCATGCAAATATGGTACAATGTGATTAATTGAAACAACGATATATATCCCTCAGCACGCTCTAGCGGTCTCCTCACCCATACTCCTAGGTAGCTAAACGCACGGATACCCACCAGTCTACATCACCCGATCCTCGCGCAAGATAGCCTGACCTTAAGCCATCTCAACATCCCCACCCCGCTTTTCGCGTAATGTGTCCTCCACGACCTTCTTCACATCGACATCATTCTCCTTGACGTAGTGTCCGGCCCTATTTATCAGCTCCGTTCTCCACGCCCAGGCGCTATGCGGGAAATCTAGGTGCTAATTGGTATACTCACTTCAAGCTCGAATCGTATTTGGTATCAACAGCCGTCAACAATTCACGTAGATTCTTGAGGGCTTTCTTGAGACAATCAACTGCCGATAGGCCGTCTATACATCAGGTATACTCTGCGACAAGAGGGACGGAAACTTACCGTACATCTGTATACGCAGATGGATTTTGGTCTCTGAAGGATGAGGTGCTGAATATCCACAGTACTCGACATCAGGGCTTTCATCAGCATCATTTAAGAGGACGTATGTCATAGCTCACTCCTTCATGATGATCCATCTGAGAGCATTTCCAAGAGTATGGTCCTCCTTCCATAAACAGAAGGTACATGCCGAATAATCAGCTTCGTGACCTGGTAACTTGACATCAGCTTGGCCTATAAATGAGAGCAATATACTCACAATTGTCACTTTTTCATGGATGACTGATGTCGAGACTGATTGCTGGAGCGTTCCTGCGTTATCTAGCTTTGATGTCTGCCCGTCGTCTGCCATAACGTATGTGAATGTATGTGGTAAAGTGAGCAGTAGTAGTGTTCCGTCAGTGACAGATCTTGAATGGTGAAATTTTGATTCCGCTAACCAGCTTTCTTTCCGAGTATAGCCCGTAGGTGGACCTTGATACCATGCATACCTATTACCTACAGACTGTCTATGCAAGCTAGATGGACTGAAGTGAATCAGCTGACCATATAACTTCGCTTTCACCAAATTGCTGTTAACCAATGACCCAGCGCAAACTGGTCGATCATCCTTTTGTCCCCCCTTAACCCCCTTTGTTTTGAGCAACCCTTTTGTATCCCGCCTTCGAGCGCCTATACCCATTCCAGCGACTCAATGTAGCTTATTGAATCGGGCAACACGCTCTTGCGGTACGTCAAAAGAGCTTGATCAGAATGCACGGTCCTTTTATCCAAGATATTTATGACTTTTCTTTGTATCAGGCCCCTGACTCCACGATCAGTACCCATTGTACGAGGTCGAGGCTCATACACTTATTGTAAAATCCATACTATTGGGATACATCAAGGGGCTGAATAGCGATTGAAGGCTGAATGAATGTTTCGGAGTTTCAAGCTGGTATTGATCTTTGATTAAAGTCTGAAGGGTCGGATTATATGGTATATAATCTCACCCATGATGGGTAGTCTTGTTCCTCGTCAACTGCTGATATCTCTTACGGCTCCACTTCTTACACTTACAGCTAGATCACTTAGATTCCCTATCTCTTTATCATGCCCGCCGTTGCTCGGATCCGAACTGTCCGATCTCTCTCGCCATCTCTCCTCACCTCCATGACTCATAGATACCTCCCGTATCAACGAACCAGCTCGCCATCTTCGACCGACATCGCCTCAGATGCCAGCAGCATCTCGAGCCGTGATGGCTGTAGTTGTGAACGACTTAGCTCGCTAAGTATCTCTGAAAAAGTAAGCCCATCCTTGTTCATACCGCAGTATTGCGCTAATAACCAGTCTGCTAGTCCCGAGCAACGACCTCGACTACCTCCTATCTCTACCATGACTCCGTAAGTCTAGTTCCGACAGGGACCGGCTTTAGCTGACGAGTAGATCTAGACGACAGGTCCACGCTCATCGACGGGCAATCTCCCTATCGTCCTCTCCAGCAGGCTATTTAGTCTTCCCACATCAATCCCGTCAACGATCATCACCCCAATTTCGTCCCGTCCCTAGGACCGATGCCGATCTTGTCCCAAATTTCGCCTTTCCTCAACCCACCGTGCGCACTGTCAAACGAGTCCCCCACCCCCAGGCTCAACAAGACCGGCCCGCTCCCATCCGAATCGCAACTCCTCCCCTGACTCCTATTCAAGAATCACCAAAACCAAAGGGAGACGAGAAGTTGATGTTGGTCACGCCAAGTATTGCTGCTTATCTACGTCAAGGAGGGAGTGTCAGCATCAAAGGTCCGGACGGCAAGAGTTGGAAGGTCAGGGCTCCGATCAGGACTCCCGCTTGTGGGGTGCAAATGATGAGGATGTAGATTTGGGAATGATCATGAGGAGGGGAGTAGTCTGTTGTCAAGGTATCGATATCATCGTTTTGTTTGTCTATAATGTATTTCTGTCTTCTTTTATCCTTCATCACGCTGATCTCGCATCGTCTGCCTTCATCGTCCATTGATGATGATGAGTCTTACAGGATCGACTTGTTGAGCTTGTTTCCAGCCTTCCAGAAGGTAGTCAAGAAACAGACTATCGTCAGCTGACGTCTATCAGGTGACATACAGTTTGCTCCCCAATAGATGAGGGACCTGATGTAGGAAAGCTTCTTATTGTCTATGTTCAAGTACGCGTAGACTACTTTCAGCACAATACACAAGTTGAAACTCACTGTATGCGCATCGGAGCAAGAAGAACAAGCCAGACATCTTGGTCATGTAATCGGCACTAAGGCCAGCTTGATTACCGGCGACCTATCTGGTCAGCAGCATTCGCGACCAAGAGGATTTCAAGACTAACAACAGCTGCACAGAAAATACCAAGAGCCTCATAACAATTCTGGTGGCATGCCTCCCTCCTCCTTAACTTCTTGATGACATTGGGCGAGTATTTACCGCTCTTCTCCATATCGGCAATGTTGCTTCGAGGGTCGGCATTATCCTTCCAACCTAATTTGATGACGGCACCTCTGGTGGAGCTGAAAAGGGTCTGGAGGAAGACTCCAATGATTGTGTGGTAGGAATAGTTGTACATCGTGTTGTGGTATAACAGTGTAAACAGTGGGGTACAGTCCTATTGAATGGGGTGCATCGAGTGCAGGTCCGGATATTCCGGCAATGGAAGAAGTAACGCGGCATTCGGGAAATACCAGCTTGGTTTCCGAATTTAGCGGAGCATTACAGTCCTGGTCTTGACCATGTATGCAAGCTTGAACTCGGGGGACACCTTCCAGATGTATAGAGGCAGGCATCAGCTTGGTCTTGGTGTAGCCAGCCACCATGTACGCATGCATAAACACTGTGCCAAGAAGGGCTTCTGTCAACAGATTTTGATTCAGGTACAATCCTGACACTTACCGGGCGCCGACCGGATTGATCGAGGTTCGAATATCAGAAACGTCATCAACAACATCTCCTCTTGTACTTTGACATTTTTATCGATTTGGACCAATATGTCGAGCTCAAAGCCCAACTCGATGCACACGACCTATCCTATGGTCGGGAAACGAGCTATCGATCCCAATCCGGTACCAAAGTATGGGCGGATGTTCCTGCATGTCGGTGCCGCTGCGATCATGGTCAAAGGTTTCACTTCATTGAGTCAACTCGCAGTGGGGAAGGTCATGCAGCCTCAGGTAAGCTCTCTCTTACATCCGAGTAACATGGACGAGCTAACAAGACAGTATGGCGGTGCGTATCATTCCTGAATCGATTTAAGCTGAACTGATAACCAGGTTTCTTCCAGTATCTAACGATCATCGGGTGAGTCCCCGTGAGCCGGATAGGAATTTGGCTGACAATCAGCCTTTTGACATCTGGTATCGCAATGCTAGTTGCTGCGGCCTCCGATCTGCTGCCAAATGTCAGAAGTAAGTTGACAGCTTTCTTGACCTCGCTGATAGCAGTTCTGAGAAGCATAAAGCGGGTTTTCCTGCTCTTCTCCATGCCGATCGAAATGGTCATTTCGAGCATATACGTATGTCCCTCCCCATCGATGAAGCTGACTCTAGTGGTCGATTGTATTGGTCAAGCCAGAACTTATGTTCCCGCCTAAGCCCGACTCTATCGCTGGATCGGGTACAAATGCGGAGCCAACCAACCAAACCGCCGATCTGCTGTTCAGAATCCCACTATGGATGGATCTTAGTATGCACCTTCTCCCGGCTGTCGCTCTGATAATCGGTACGTTTTTCCCGGTCGCGTCGTCTTCCTTTAGGCCATATACCGCCTCAAGGGGGGATCTGGGATGATGTCGAGTTTAGGGATTTATGAATTTGGTGCACGTCAGCAGAAAGCTAATGAAAATAGATTTCTTTGTCCTCGAGAAGAAGTACAAACCACCAGTATCGACCACTGGCGCTACCGCTCTCGCTGCGACTTTCGGGTTGATCTATTCTTTGTGGATCGAACATGCTTCTGCCATCAATGGAAAATTCCCATACCCATTCTTGAACGTCATGTCGATAGAGCAGAGGATTGTATTCTACATCGTCGCCGTCGTTGGCGCTTTGGTGACGTTTAGATTACTCAACAGCCTTCACAGATGAACATCAACATTCAGCATGCATAGCATCTATCATCATCTAGCACAACCATTGTGTTATTTCCCTGAACTCTCAACAACCTACATCCACTAGATCGTTTCTAATCCCGGTGTCCTTCCAGTTGAGGGTAACCTCCTGTACATACGAACCTTCGTCCACATGCTGAACACGGAGGCGCGTCTTCACCGTTCTTCAATGTGACCTTCCCCTTCCATGGCCCGATAGCCAGGTCAAGCTGGTCTTGAATACCTTTGAGATTACTAGGTCCACGTTTGGTGACGGGGTCGATGGTATCGATATCAATGTGTCGTACATAATTGTATAGCTCGATAGAAGTAGTATTGTATAGTGCAATGGCCTCGAGTCGGAGTGGCATTTGCTTGATAGCGCCTGGGAACAAGCACATCGCTTTTCTTCGACAATCCAGCATGTCCCAGATAGGCTCTAGTATATCCGCCGCTTGCTCTGCTTCCATTTCATCTCCGTCACTATCACAAATCATGATTTGGGGAATTCCAAACATGTAGCGATTGATCGCTCCAATTACTATCGGCGGCAATACTTCACTCTTGCCGAGCAAGATGGGAATGTGAAATGTTACTATATCGGGTGGATTGACGGCTCGTATTGTCTCGTACTTCAAGGCCATGGGACCAGCCAAACTAGTTTGACAGTAGTGCTTGACGCTTTCGAGGCCGATAAGAAGGTGTGGGACCGGTCTGGGGTCGAGCTCTGGAGGGAAACCGCATCTTTCATATGAGTATGTCATCTCGGGAAAGGCATCGAAGGGAAGGGTGAAATCGTCGGGTCCGGATTTGCCCCAAGATTCGTCGCCCACTCCCGTCATGATGACTCGCTCGAGTTTCGCAAAAGCTGCATCTTTCAGTGGGGTCTTGTCGGTATAACTCTCGGGACGTCGCTCTCGCAACAGCCTGGCAACTTCCATATCTCCATCACTGGTACCAGCTCGACGCAACTTCTGCACTGCGACTTTACCCCAAAACTTCTCGGCATATCCTTTGTCTTGTTGGCATCGTCGGATATGGCCAGAATGGTCGTGTATCTTCGTTCTTTTTCCGATATCTTCCCCATGACTTTGTTCAAGAGCGATTCTTTTCGAGATTTCGGTTCGAGATCTTGGACGAATTTATCGATGTTGCCGACAAGACAGTCTTTGTAGAGGTATGGCTCGCAGATAGCGCACAAGAGCTAACATCAGCCCACAATCACGACTCAAAGGAGGCACCTACTTTCGAAGCTCGCATCATCCTGGCCAAACATTGTTGTTGTTCCAATCTGGTATTGAAATCGAAGGGTTCGTCGGTGGCGAGCATTGACTCTACGATCATATTGTATATCTCTGGTTTTAGCTGCACCATGATGAGTGTTATGATTGAGAGTTGATGTTTAACAACGAAGCCTTGACGTTTGCTGGCATGTTTTTATTGTTTGTTATTGAATACACGCACTACACACAACACAGCCTACCCCTTTCCCTACATTGGGGCGTGTGTCACAACTACACCGTAACCCCCTTTACTGCACAATCACCCACTCAACATAAGAAGCTTTATCGCATAAAGCCGATGACTACTTGTGATTCCAGAACCCCTCAAATCCACAAGCTGAACAAGGCGGACAATCCCCTTGATTTCTGGAGAAATACCTTGCACTTCTATTTTCCAATCTTCTCGTCCCACATCGATGTATTTGAGAGGAGATAAGTCCGTCGGTCGAGTCATAGCGCTGGAGGACCTGTCAGTGGCAGAGAAGGTGCTATGGCAGACGTGGTCGTACAAGTCGACCACCGTATGCTCGAGGGACACGTGCTCGAGCGACCAGATGTTCCCCGCTTGCACAAAGACTGTCTCGTCGTTCTGCCGTAGCGAATTCCGAATCCCTAGAACCGGAACTGAAAGTTGCGCAGACACTTCGGAGCTATCGTTCCCCTCAACTGACTGACGTGAGTATCGTGTACATTAAGTGGAATCGATTGAAAGTGGGTGAAGGTTTTCCAAAGTCTGCTGTCTGATTGTAGAATGTGGTCATATCGAGATAGATATTATTTATGGTATGTTAATGCTTACAGTAGGAATACAACAATCGCCCAGATACAATCTCCCAATCCAATCCCAAGAATTCAATCCCCAGATCCAATCTCGTCCCGACCGCGATCATATTGGCGTCAACTTGCGATATCTCTCGCCCGTCGCCCCGAATTAAACATCTTCCCAAACGCCTACAGATTCCCCTCTGGCCCATCTTCCCCTCACATCTATCTCCACCACCGAATCATCCTCATACGTGACGAGATACAATGGTGCTTTTCCAGCCTCCTTGCTGTTTACTTTTGGCCTCCCCTTCTCTACTTCAATGCTCGATTCTGGAGCGCGGGAACTCGTGGGCTTCACGGTGGGCAGATTCAATATTGACTGACTCTGAGTGCCCTTCGGCTTCGGCTTGGGAGTAGGTTTGGTGTTTCGAGCGGGGGAAGAGTTGGTTCGTGATGTCGAAGCGAGGGGAGGTCTGCTTGCTGTTGATACTGGCGGAGGTGATGGAGGAGTGGATTCATCGTCCGAAGAACACAGGTCAATTACCTCGTTACTCGCTTTGGCCTGTTTTGATAGTCGCGCACTACGTCTCGGGCCTCTTCTGGGCGGCATCGGTCTTGGTGCTGGATCGTTTTCGCTTGAGCCTTTTCTACCACTAGATGATGTGGGTGGACGCGAAGAGGAAACTGATGCGGTAGTGGATGAGGGAGGACTATGCCGTACATTTCGCTTGATCTTGTCTGCAGTTGGTAGCGGAGAGCTAGGTGGGGGTGGTGTTAGCGTCGAGCTTCTGCTGGCCTGTCGTGTGTACTCGAGTGGCTCCTCTTCTTCTTCTGGCGTAATTGCTCGCTGACTTTGAGGTAGACGTTGACTTTGTATCTGAGGCTGGGTAAAGAATGACTTGAAGGCCGCAGAATTCTCTCCTGCTTTGCCCTTTATTCCCTTCTTCACCACTTTCTTCATATTAAGCTTCGGTCTAGCTTTTGCCGCTAACTCTTCCTCATATGTCTTGATCAGATCCGGCCATGCTTCTTGGACGAGATACTCGGCTATCCATAATCGAACTTCCGCCTTTGGAGCCGGAGCTGCAGTCGCCGGGGCGTCATCTCCATCTCTGTCGACCAGGCCGAGTTCTGCACGCTCCGTCTCATCTAATTCTTTGGGGTCCACTCGGCGCCCATCCATCGCGTCGTAGCACCGCTTGATATAGGCCGTGGAGGTGAAAGATATTCTGAGTTCCTTCAGTTCGGGGTTGGTAGGGTCTTGTCTAGACGAATGGATTTTGATCACATGGGCCGGCATGTCTTGAAACGATTTGCGGGGTTTGTTTGGTCGGGACGTCGACCGCGAGGGACCAGAAGCGGACTGAAAGAACGAAGTAATGTGAGAGCTTCGTGAGGTGTTTGCGTTCTCCTGCTCTCTCGGGACTGTCTTCGCCTTCGATGACGTCGGATCCCTCAGCCGAACACGTTCCCGGGCGCAGGTGACTAGCTCCGACCCAAATAGACCTACACTTTCACTGGCGAACTTCTTGGCGACTAGGTCTCTTGTTCCCCATTCGAAGAACTGCTCGCAGGCTTTGGCGAAGCCCTCCATATCTCCTCTCCCTTCACCTCCGGCCTTTCCCCTCTTCTGAAATACAGCTTCTCCATTGCCGAATCCGGGCCAGCCCTGAGCTGCATCATCAGGCGATGTAGCTGGACGAAGGTAGGCGTCAAGTGCGAAAGCGGGGAACAGAGTGAGGGGGTCTTTGACTTGAAGTTCTGCTGCTCTGGCTGGATATCGGCGACCTAGATGACCCGAGGCATTGGTGCGTAGCTCGTCGATCATGAGGGAATGTACTTTTGCCACATCGACTTCGTTCACCGGTCGACCAGCTTTGTAGCGATGTAGAAAGTCCGCCATACCAGCGTTGGCTAGGGCATAGGTGATCGTGGGACCTGGCCGTTAGCGGTGACACTCCATGAAGCGTATGAGTCCAGCGTTGCAACCGTCCGCCAAGATACTCACCGAATCCAGTTAAGCCTTCAGGTGCATAGTCACCTCCCCCAAGCAAAGCGATCCAAACCATCGCCATTCTACAGTCCTCCTCTGTACTCAAAAGTGTCCCCTCTCGATCTGTCCACTGCTTGACAATCGCAGACGAGCGATACATCTCGTAGTGCCTTAAGTCTGGCTTGGAAGAGTTGCCTTGAGTCGACGAGGCCTGAGCACCCGACAATGTCGGCGAGTTGCTGACATCAGCTTAGTCGGAACGGCTGAGGCAGGCTTACTTTCTCAGTAGACAAGTCGCACCGAAAAGGAGAGCATCGACATCATCGGAAAGTACCACGTCGATCTTGCCCTGCCGGCTCATTAGAGCTAATTCAGCTTCTGCCTCTCCAGGTGCCTGTTATCAGCTGCCTGTCAAGCCGGCGCTCCCAAACATGTCTCACGTTCCACCACTCAAGACCACAAGCATCCAAGAGGTCCTTGAATTGCCGAGATCGATAGTCCGAGGTCCCAAATTGTCCTGCAACTTTCGATCCTCGCTTCCGAGAAGGCTTATGAGGGCCATCTAGACGTTAAGTCGAGGCGTGGCGGAGATGGACTAAGCTCACCAAATACAAAAACAGGCAAAACGGGATGTTGAAGCAGGGACGTGATCTTGAAAAATATAGTCCTCATGAACGGATTCTCCCCATACTGGGGGATTTGAGCGTGAAATATCCATATCCTGCTTGTCAGGTTGGTGTATAATTCTGGGGGACGCAGACATACGAAGCGTCAATGCCAATTGTCAGAGCTCTCCTTCCATTCTTGTTGCTATAGAAAGCTTCCCTTGCTAGCGTTGACAGCGAAGTCCTGGTCGCAGCCGGTCGAAGGAGCTGTTTACTTTAGCCCGGGTTCATGCTTAATCAACGATTTATGTGGGTACGTACGTCCCAAAGACCTGGTACACCCATTTCACCTCATCCCTCTCGTAGAGGACAGCCTACAAAGTTCCAAGAGATATGAATATGTATATGGATATTATGTTACCAGACACAGACAAATCAAGGTATAGGTGATCAACAAGGAAGATAGAAAGCAATCACGCGAGATCCACGTGATTCCCGTACCTGAATCCTTCTTGAACCTTGAATCACTCAATGATAAGAATTTTGCCCATTGCAACCTTCATCACTAAAACGACGATGAGCATAAGTACAAATACACAAGACCACAAGAAGGGAAAACGTAAGTCCGTGGCTGGAGGGTCGGAAGGAGGCGATGTGACTGTGGTCTTGAATGAAGCTTCATCGAGCGCTGGACCTGCATTTCGTACGTCTCGACTTGCCCTCTCGGTTGGAAGGTAGGGGCTGACCTTCAGTGAATTTCCCGTCGGTCCGACCGTCCAAGGTGACACCATACACCATTTACTCTCGGGAAACAGGGTCTTCGAAGGAGCTCGCCACGCAGCGGACCTGCATCGCCGGTGAGACTGAAGATGTGGAATTTTTCAGCTTGAACAGAGATTACCCTTCATCGGAAGCGGCAGATTGCCAGTAAGTCGTCCTAGACTCGACAAGGACTTGAACTCATGTGAAGATATCTACCAGGACTGTACGATCCCGAAACAAACACACTTACACTCACTCCCGCTCCACTTTACCTCATGTCACATCGAGCGAAACGTCTAAAGATGGCACCTCTTTCGTCAGGCGCTACGGCTGAGGCACAAGCACAATGGCGAATTCAGAGAAATGACCTGGGGGAGGCCTTTGGTACGAGAAAAGCCAAATCTCAGATCAAAGCGCAGGAACGTGGAAAAGTCAATGCTGCTGCTATGGAGGGTGTGAAGGATCACTTGATGGAATCTATTGTTGTCAACGAGGAGGTAGAAGGTGAGTCGCCTGGCAAATAGTGGACTCAGCTGATGAGCAGAAGCGAATGGACCAAGTCAATTCATCCCTACGCCCAATATGACGACCGATGATGTGACTCGTGTATACCCGCGCGAGTCAATCATACCATCTGCTGAGTGGGCCGTTATCGACATCAAGCCCTTCCTCAAAGCCAAGGACGAGAAGTCCAGATTGGCTCTTCTGCCAAGCCGTCATTCTACATGGATCAACAACAAGCTTGGAGAAGTCATCCGTGGTCCCGCCGAAATGCGAAAGGACAACCTGTACGTTGGTTGTCTCTCCTCATGATCTTGGCGCTTACAATCAGTAAATACCTCTACTACCTTTCGATGCTACAGGAATTCAGCCGCAAAATCGGTAAAATCGCATCGCTCAAACCGTCCGAGATGGCCGAGCAATTCCCTGATGTTCCGTCTCAAATCATCACTGGCCTGCTGGACAGATTTACGGAAAAAAGCGGCAAGAAATATACCATCACCGATAGTCGCAAGACAAAAATCATGGCCTGGCAATGCGTGCTGTACTTGACTGTCGATGGATGGAGTACGGATATCTCCAAAGTCGCTAGCGATCTCAAATTGAGACCTCCAAAGTGGGTCATCTTAAGTGCAGTATGGGTGATGAGCTGATAAAGTAGGGTCCGAGAAATGTTCCAAAATCTTGGCTGTACGACGGACGTCTTCGGAACTGCGGAGAGGGAAGAGAGGGGTCTATCAATGGCCGCCGCGCAAGAGATGAGACGAGCAGTCCTCAAAGCGCCAGTCAAATTCCCCAACGTCAAGCGGAGAGGACCGGTCAAGAGGTGACCGAAGCTTGCGTGTTTGTCGATAATATCATGCACAGATATCATGCTCAAGATACGTATGGACCTGAAATACTACTACTGCGCAGCATTCCCATTCACACTGAGCCCACAGACGCGATGGAATCTCCGAAATCTACTCATCCATCTGGCCTCAAGTCGGAACATATCACAAAGGGAACCTCTCCAGTAGACAGTGCATCGTTTACAACCAAAAACAGAAAAAGGTGCCTTCACAGTGAAGGTTTGGACTAGCCAACGAGCTGTACCATTTCACTTTGTCGTATTCCCTTTCGAGCACTAGACCTAAGGGTTATGACAACAACATCTCAAGCCTGTAACGCTAGACCCTGAGTCCAGCTATCATATATGTATAGCTGGATGGCCGTAGGACCCTATAGGACCATCCTCACGAATGTATGTCTTGTTATCGGAGGTATAGCTTCTCACACCTATTCAGAGTCCACACATCACCGGTCACTTCACTAAGCACCGCACGTTCCATATATGCTACTGCTCAATAACGCCCTCTCCCAAATGAGACGACTTCGATGAGACGATGCAACCGAGTGACGGCTAGGTCGTATCGGCTTCTTGACATGTGGGGCAGAGCGGACTCTTGTCAGGGTTGTGAAAAGAGATCTTGCCAATCGAGGGGCAAATCTTGGTGTAGACCAGCCGTGCGAGACCTCGTCGTACATTGAAATTCAGGAGCCTGATCTCCTGCTCGATTGTGAGACGAGGCTGACTGTGTACTGGTGAATCTGGTGGCGTCAGACTGGTGCAGTGATCAAACTGTAACACAGGAGGGGGCGGAGCTTTGCCATAGCTCAGATAATGAAAGATCGTACTCGTGATTATTTTCACGCAAATGTCCCGATACACTGTCATCCCAATCTCTCTCCGCTTCTATGACCAGATCGACCTGACGAGCCAAGAGCGCATCCTATCATTCATAATCATCTTCTAAGCCGCATATAAAACAACCCTTTATCCACCATAAACGAATCTCAAGACACCTTTGTTCTCATCTCGTACACCTAATAACCCTCAAACCTGAAGCCCAAATCGACCATCTCCTTCGTAACTCCTTTTGTCATCGCCTTCTGCACATCCTCAGGAGTTCCGTCAAGTAGTCGGTTCAAGTACCTGACATAGTACTTGTACCCTGTGAGAGTAAGAGCGAAGAGGGCGGCGCAGGCAAGCACTAGAGTTTCAGCTTTGCCACTGCCTGTAAGAGATGAGACTCACAACATCCGAAAGCGGCGAAGTATTTAGGTGGAGCGTAGTATAGGTAAGAAGCCCAGATATTGGATGTGCCTCCGATAGCATTGAGCATAGCGATGGCAGCGGCTCGTTTGGCGATCGGTCGAGGCATGTGATGATTGATCGTCTTGTACATGAGGAGCTGGGGACCGACTATTGATCAGCTATGACACATCGTCATGCGTGAAAACGATGTACCAGATGCGCAAGGCATGAGCATCATTGCGGTGTACCTTCCACCAGTGTTGAGTGTTGCCATTGGAACCACGTAGGTGCAGCAGGCAAGACCGATACAGAACATCATGAACCAGTACATGTGGTTCCGTTTCTGTCCGTTAGCACGGCCTATGGGTAGACGGTAGACTCACGTCTGACAGATATGTCAGTCCGAAGTAGTATCCGGCAGCAAAGATGTAAGGAGGTGCTAAGTTATTTAGCTGGACAAATTCGCACCATTGTGAGTGAGCTTACCGGTCAAAAGAAGAGTGATGGTGGTGTTGTAACCAAGAGTCCTGACGATTGAGGGGAAGAAATTGGCGATGGAACCCTGAGCTTGGGACATCATGTTGCAGAAGATCATGATGTAGACCTGACCATGAGTCTTACAGTCCATCGTATTGTGAATAGGGTGACTGACCTTGATATCCTTGAGACCGATCTTGAATCCCTGCCAGGTACCGATTTCCTCTGAACCTTCTCCAGCGCCAGCCTCCTTCTCAAGTCGATAAACTGCTACCTGGCGTTCGATGGGAGTGAGGAGTTTGGCATTATACGGGTACTCGGGTAAGAAGAAACAGCAGATGGCACCAATACCAACAGTGGCGGATCCCTCTCTACACCAGATCAGCATTTTACCACTTCATGATTTCCCACTCTCACTTACACAATGAATAACCAACGCCATCCGGCGATACCATGCACGCCATCAAGCTTCAATAAACCAGCCGCAATCAGACCGCCAAAAGCATTACCGAATTGCTGGAAAAAGTAAAGACCTAGAGTTTCAGCCCCGATTTCACCCTCCCATGTCTTCCTTTCTATCACCCTCTAACTCACCAGCAATTCTCACACCTAGCTCGTGCTTGGAGTACCAGGCCGAGAGGAGGTATATAGCTCCTGGGAAGAAGACAGCTTCGGAAACACCAAGAAGAACTCGTACCCCAAGCAGGGCTTCATAAGTCTGGACGGTGGCGGTACAGGCAGAGATGGAACCCCAAATCATACAGGCACAACAGATGTCTGTCTTGTCAGAAAAGCCCCTAGGATCTAGCAGGAGACACGTACATAGTCCTGGACGAGTGAGACGAGAGATAATAAGGTTACTAGGCAATTGGAAAGGCAGATATCCGACAAAGAGGATAGAGATGGCGGTCGCGAATTGCTGAGTAGTCATGTCGAGGTCCTCCATGATCCCCTGAAGTTTCGCTGCCGCAAGATTCTGTCGATCGATGTAGTTGAGTACATAGAGGATACCCATGATGGGCCTGAGGGGTGAGCCTGGGTTTGATATAGAGCGCGAAGACTGACATGATGACAAGATCTGCCTTTCGGACAATTCTTTTTACTGTCGCGTTATATTCCGCCTCTGAAAGGGCAGCGATATCTTCGGGCACACCTCGAGCGATATCAGCTTCGAGTGCTGAGATATCGACAGGCTCCTTGGTATCACAGTCTTTCGACTCGGTTCGTTGGATAGTGGTCATCGTTCCCAAGAAGATGATGATTTGTGAGATTTTCTGGTGGGGTGAAGACCGGTCTGGAAAGCCCTATTATATACCTCGCAAGGATGTTTGTACCGATAAGGCTCCTCATACCTGGCTCGGTATTTGCTTCATGTCGTCCTTGATAGGTGTGGTCAGTGTACGCAAAGATAGAGCAGGCGGAAAGAAACGGGAGCAGGAATCTTCAAGGTGCCCCTCTTTGATCCGGGGAAAAAGATAAGCCGTCGCTAAGCGGGAGGAGCATCGTGGTGGCTTGGCGAGAGCTCCCTGTTCCTGACATCTGGTGATCGGTCCGGATTGGCCGTAGCTAAGGGGTGAGTTATCTGAAAGTATCGGTGTCCATAGTACATTATATCTCGCTTGGTGCACAGGACATGGGAGGAGCTCAACCTGGGGAGGCGAGAGTTTACTGACCTAGATAGATGTCACTCTCCTTTCGCTAGACCAATGGACCGATGGCGAATACATCACAATCTACTATAAGGACCGGCTGCTACGATGGTTCTCATCCACTTTATCAGTATTCGCCCAGCCGTTTTTACACCAAGACACCATCCACTGCATTACCTGTTTCACCATGACCATCCAGCCCACTTCAACACCTACCGCTCACACTACTTCGGTCCAGAACCCTCGTCTGCGACTCCTGAATAAGCTCAGGAGTGAGGAAAAGCCATTGTTGACTTTCATCGCTATCCCTTCCGTCCGACATGCTCAGATCATCGCCTTGACCGGGCTTGATGGTGTCATCATTGATTGTGAACATGGTAAGCCCTGATTCCTAATCCCGCCTATGCAGAAAGCTCCAAGCTGACTTGCAGGACACATCGGTGACGACTCTATGCATAACTCTGTTTCCGCCATTTCATCACTTGGCGTATCTCCCATCATTCGAGTCAGAGGTCCTGCACCTGATTTACTCAAGCGAGCCCTTGATACTGGAGCACAGTGAGTTTCCGAAGTTGCTCTAAGGTTAGACAATCAGCTGACTCACTAGCGGTCTCATGGTACCCATGATCAACACTGCGGAAGAAGCAGCGGCGGTAGTCACCTACTCCAAATTCCCACCTCTTGGTCTTCGAGGACAAGGTTCCGCCTTCCCCGCAATCGGACATGGTCTCACGACACCAGAATATATGAAGACTGCAAACGAGACGTTATTGACAATCTTGCAAATCGAGAGTAAACAGGGTGTGGAGAATGTCGATGCTATCGCTGCTGTCCCAGGAGTCGGTAAGTACCGATTGACCTTGAATCTCTTTAGAGTAGTGCTAACTTACTCAGACTACCTCTTTATCGGCCCCAATGACTTGGCACAATCTCTGCTCGGCTACACCCCTGCCCGAGGTGATGAACCCGTCTTTGTCGATGCCATCAACAAGATCGTCGCTGCAGCCAAGAAACACGGAAAATGGGTCGGCAGACTGGTCAATGACGGCGAGGGAGCTGTTAGGGAGCTCAAGACCTTTGACTCGGTTGCTATCACCGGTGACACTAAGGCAGTCACCAATTGGTATACCGCTCAGATCGCTCAGGTGCGAGGATAGTTGTAGATCGCGTTGTCAGGCGCCCCATGTATCTTTATCGTCTTGTCTGTTGGGTGACCCCTTGTCGACCACGGCCGCGAAGCTTCTGCCTCGGTGTCATGATTGATCCCTGCGACCTTATCACAAGATAAAATCGCTACTGAGCGGATTTGAGATTGAACCTTTTTGACGAGGAGGTCGGCACAGCTCTTATGTAATGGATTCGACATTAGACTGGCTCCGAGCGTCTCAGACCTCATGTGAGCAGAGGTGTATGATTTCCTTTGAGAGCATTGGAGGTATGTGCCGTAAACCCCCACCACCGACCCTTAATTTTCCGCCTTGGTCAGCAGTCTTTCTAGTTTCGGGCTTCTATCCTATTCACCCTTCTGGCCAAAAGCATCGCTTTGGACCTATGCTTTGCGAAGGAAGAGTGACTATCAGGGGGGAGTAATCGGCCGTTCGATTAGGACGTACAAAGGAGCAACGACGGGTGTCGTGCCGAAGGAGACGGTCGCGCCTGGGCGAGGTCCTCTAGCTTGTGAGCCAGCTGACAAGACTCCCTACGAAGCTTGAAGGGCTCGTACGTCTACAGCGAGATATGAAGAAGCATGAGTCGTTGTCATGGGCTTCGTCTTCGAACAGAATGCTATGCATGATGACTACTGCTACAATCTAAACCTGGGCAATACACTCAATTTCGACAATAGTGCCGGCTCCTGGCAGACATCCCGCCTGGATACAAGTCCTGGAAGGTGGATTTGCTGGTAGGTACTGAACATCAGCATCATTCCTGAGGCGTATTTGGCAGACGCACTGCAATGTAGGCCTCGTTCATGGCCGCAAAGTCCTTCATGTCTTGCAAGTACACTGGTTGGATTAGCCACATCCTACATAAAGTGCCACTTTGGACTCACCGTTGTACTTGACGACTTGCTCCAATGAAGATCCAGCTAGCTTCAAGACCTTCTCCAAGTTCGTCAAGCATAGGGTCTGAGATCAGCGTCAACGTATATGTACCCGACCATGGACTTACGGTAGCCTGCTTGATCTCTCCTGTAGCGGTTTGGCCTGCGCAGAACACAAGTCCGGGGACCTTGACTGCGGGAGCTATATAGTCAGCGGCTGCGCATGTGAGTATGGGATGAAGACTCACTGTTATGAGGCTTGGGAGGGAACTCGGCAGAGCTGATTAGTTCACGGGTAGCCATATTGGTGATGTTTTGGTCAATGATGCGGAAAAAGAGGTGAAGTTGGCGAGTATGAAAATGTGGAAAGTGGGGTCAAGAACTCGACTGATCGTGAATATATACGATAAATCACAGGTCCGGCAGATACCGATCATACTGGTCAGTCTAGCTGATTGGGCGAGGTGGCTGGACAAGACAGATAGCTGTTGGCGAGTGGGGCGGGAGGAGCTTATCCCAAGGAGGAGCAAATGATCTAAGCGGATTCAGGGAGGAGCTCCGCCGATGCGAAGAATATGCTCCTCCATCCCCTATCTCTCCCGCTGCGTGTGGCACCTCCCGGGGATGCGAGATAATGACTAGCACTACATGTCGGGGCAGGCTGTAGCTAAAGGTAGCAGGTATAAGATGAGGACCTCGATGCATCAGCAGACTTCCAATTCACTTTACACTTGGACTATCCAACAAACACAATGGCACCTAGCGCTCCCTTCCAACCTCCCCCCGCCAATGGCACTGGTAAAGTCCATATCGATAACTGGGTTCCACCACCAGTCACCAAACAGGTGGACAACTTTGCCCAACTCTCAACAATCGACTTGAGCCTCATGGATAGCGATGATCCAGAGGTAGTATCTCGGCTCGAACAACAAATCAAGACTGCCATTCGGGAAGATGGGTTCTTGTTCCTTGAGAACTACGGCGTGGACATCGATCAGGTCAGTTCGACTGACGATCGAAACTGGCATGTGCTCATGTGTTAGCTTCATCGACAATTTGGCATCGCTCAGTATTTGCATAGCAACATGAGTGAGGCAGACAAACAGCGACTACTCTTTAGCCCCGAGACCGGACAGTGGGCAGGTTACAAGCACCCCTACGGCTTCAAGGTAAGATCACAAGTCCTGAACTATGCTGATTATCAGCGTCACCGAGCCGTGAAGGATGGTATCGAACAGTTCAACTGGTACCCTCGAGAGTGGCAAGATCACAACTACGTCCCGGACTGCATCCGACCCTTTATGGACGAGATTCAAGCCTTCTCAGAAGTATGTCCAATTGCATCTTTTTGCTTCCTCCCAATGGCTGACAAGTAGTACCTCACAAACTCAGTCAACCGTCGCCTTCTCACTCTCTTCTCGCGAGTCCTAGAGCTAGACGATGACTACCTATGGAACAATGTCCAGTCCCATGTCGCAGGATCCGCAACCGGTGAAGGCTACTTCCGCCATGCCATCTTCCGACCTGTCGAGAAAGCCACTCAAGAGGCAGCAAAAGGTCTAAAGATGCATGGCCATACCGACTTCGGCTTGACGACTCTGCTGTTCTCGGTTCCAATTTCTTGTCTCCAGATCTGGAAGGACGACGAGTGGGTCTACGTACCTTACAAGCCTGGATGTTTGGTCGTCAACATCGGCGAAACCCTCGAAATCGTTTCTGGAGGTCATTTCAAGGCGACGAAGCACAGGGTCTACAAGCCTCCTGCTGACCAGGCGCATGAGGAGAGACTATCAATCGTTCAGTTCAACTCGTCGGTCGGTGATTTACGAATGACACCCGCTGCCGGTGCGTTGCCATGCGCTACCTTGTGAAACGACTAGCTGACTTTGACAGCTTCTCCTTTGATCCAGAGAGAGGGTTGTATCGACTCGCAAGGTGTATATAGCGAGTTCAAGCGATTGATGGATCAAGGTGTACCAGTAAGCCCACTTTCGTATTTCTTCCCCCTCCCGCTGACAACAGGTACCCACGAATCGAGACTGGCGGGAAATCCAAATTACCACTTGCACAGATCCTACCGACACCTCCATGAACAAGATTGGAGTGCATCAGACGATGTTGGATGGGAAACTGATGTTCCAACGAGAGTATCTAGGAGTCAAGGTTTTGTTACCCGTTTGATGGAAACGTATCAGTTGTAGCGAGTTCTATTTTGGACGTATCATAGTTTGGAAGATGTATAAATCATACCCATCGATATTGACGAGCGTCAAAACTTGCGAAACCAGAGCCGTCATTGGCAACTAGACTGACAGCGTCGTATCACAGAGGCGCCTCGAATATCAGAGCCGCTCTCGCACTTATGCTCTCGATGTATGAGGTCAATACATGACAATGTTACACTGTACAACTAAAGTTCCATTACAACCTTGTTCTTTTCGTCAAATCACAAGAGACACCGCTTCCAGCTCATCAAGCGATTTCAACACCGCGCGACCTACTCCCCATTTCGACCGAGTCGCAAACACCTTCTTGATCCACTCCAACATTGTTCCTAAATCGCTGACACCTATACAAGAAGCAACATCGCCTACTCCGGCCCGAATCAACTGCCAAGCTATCAGAGCAGCTTTGAAGCTGTATATCGTTACCCATGGAGATTCGCTCATTGCGCTTTGCGATGGTGTTCTATCGAGGTAAGACAGGAAAAAGCGTAGATGTGGTTCGAGTGATTCGATAACTTGGTGTGATATGATAATTGGCTGGGCGACTGTAAGATGTGTACTAGACAGTCAGTCAGGTCCGTTGACGCAAGGAGATTCACCCACCCAGCAGCTAATGCAGCATCCAATGAGCCTTCAACGACACCGTTGGTGTGAGGCGTCGACCAGAGTAGAAGCTCAATCATCGACATATGCCATGTTGCCTCGCATACCACCGACATTCTGCCGTTTCCTGGTGACAGGTCCATAGTCCCCTCCAGAGCCTTCAGGGACGAATGGAGCGCCTTGGGTCAGTATGAGCTCCCCTTGATAGCAGAAAGTGACTCACTTCGAATCTCTCGAATGATACTCTACCAGTCATGGTGGACCACCCCGATTGTTCCCTTACACTACTCAGCATAAATAGGATTATCAGAAGTCCACCATGTGCGTCGTATTTTGGGGAGCAGGTGGAAGGGTTAGGGCTCATACAAGTTCTGACTGCCTGTATGTAACGGCTTGGACCTTGATCGGCTGATCTACCAGCTGTCAGACTCCGATGAGCCCAGTCTGAAGATGTAGATGCGGTCCAAGTGCTTTGCAGACAAGGTAACTCCAACTTGATTTCCAGATGTGATATAGTCCGAGGAATAGATAAAATGTGGTACCACATGACGTCGAACTGATACAAGGCGAAGAAGGTGCGTTTATGAGACTCGACCCGAACAAATTGGCGCCACAGGGTATCTAGATCCGAAGCGTTCGAAGCAGCAGGGAGTGGTTCTGCCAGACCGCCTATTCTCGCCAGCTATAAAGTCAGTCATGGAGACCTGTAACCAAGAAAGTGACGTACCTCGATTGCCCGCGTATGTATTCTCAGACCATATGCCGTCTCGACACCGCAAGTCGACATGACTGCATGCATCTCCAAGAGCAAACAAGCTTGGATTGCATGCAATTCAAGCCCCGATGCGATCTTGTTTTGAAGATGATCGGTCTCCAGCAGTTCCCGTCCTCGATGGAAACATGCCTTGGCTAGACGCGAACCAGTCGCCTCATCCTCCATATACAGCAATCCCAGGCTGAGTATGCCCATGAGCAGTGGTTCTGGCACCGATGAACAATCAAAGGTGGGTTGATGTAAAAACGGAAAGACATGGGCAACATTGGCAAAGAATAGGTGAACACCTTGATCGGTGTGATGGTCGGTGACCAGACTGAGGGGCACTGGCGGGGAGTAAATCGGAGGTTGAAGGCGGGCGAAGGTGGAAGGGTCAAAGACGGTGGAGGGTAGTGGGAATACCTGATTGGCGCTGCCGCCGCTTCCTACGATCAGCTGATATCAAGAGTTGTGCACCTACCTGAAGCAGCATTGTCACTGGTCCGCGATGGGCCGCTTATACTGCCGGCTAGGAGCTCCTCTATCGACATCTGACTCCCGCCAAAAGAATCCATCATGCCGTCACCAAACAGGCTAGTGAAGTCATCGTTCGATGAATTCTCGGTTGGCGCCAGAGCAGCCGAAGCTTCCGCAGCTGGTAAAGAAGGCCCTGGCCGATTATCTGACTTGGCAGGAGCTTGTGTAGTTGAGTTTGCGTCTGTTAGCGGCGCCTCGGGGTGTTTGCGCTTGATGTGTCGTCTCCGCAGATCACGCCGCGAGAACACGGTCGAGCAGTGAAAACATGGAAAGGTGATGTCCTTCTCCCTTTGTGCATGTAAAGCTGCATGTCTCTTGAGATTTTCCTATATCGTCAAGTTTGACCTACCGAGCTGGTGAGGACATACATGACGGGTGAAGCGTTTCTCGCAGACTAGGCATTGGAATGGCTGAAGACCATCTCGTGGAGGCGATGGTGATGCTGAGGAGCCCCTGGACATGCTTTGCTGTATGTTGATGGTTGTGAAGGTGTCATGTGCTCAGCGGAGTTGAGTTAGTCACCTGCCCATTGGTCAAGATAAGGTAGAGGCGATATCTCGGAGGAGCTCCTCCCGGATTCTAATATCATTTCATGCTTGATCTTATATTACAACTTGTAAGAGTTCGCCAATCATTTCGTCTGATAGGTATGCGGATGATGGGTTCTTTCCATGTGGTATCCCTTGTATCTTCCATTGTTCCTTAGGATCCAGGTCGCATGCTTCACAAGGCAGCGCATCTTCTCTATTCTTGAATACCACCCGTCCCCTCCAAACTTGATTGATATATGTATCCAGCGTTTTCTGAATAGATTCGAGCGACTCTGCCGGTCTATCGGCAAGTCCCAATGCTTTGCCATTGTAAAAAGGGAAGGTGGGCTTAAGTAGGGGTGGGTGTATTTTGACATGTCGGATGAAGTCGTATATCTCGATGGTGGTTCCGAGAGTTTGTTCTGGTGTGATGTGCGAATGAGGGATTCCAGCCTCCGGACCTTCTGCCGTTTGTAGGTGTGTCGGGTGACACATGTGAACTACAATCGCCAGTACGCCGTAGAGCTCTGACTCCGTAACGTCGGGATTGAGCCCGTTCATCGATACAAAAGTATGATTGCAAGAGAAGTGATATCGATTGACGGCGCCGATAATCACCGGTGGCATTCCGCCAACGTGAGGACTGGGACCATGACCGGGCACAGCGTGGTGGGTGAAAGTTTCGAGAGGGGAGTTGACGTCGAGCAGACCTGAGGGAAGGGAAAGTGGACCGACTTGAACCGATTGGCAGTAGTGTCGGACCGTCGGCTGGTCAATCAAAACATCGGCGAGCTTGCGGTTGTAGCATCGTAGTGAATATCCGATGGGATATTCTGTCCACAAAGATTTTCTAAGCCCCCCCATCACCACCCTTTCCAATCGCGGCATGATCGGCTGACCGGGACACATTCCTCCAAGGTATTTTGCGACATCGGCAGTCAGGGCATTCTCTTTGAGAAGGGCGTATGCGTTGAAACCTCCGCCTTGACTGCCGTGAAGGTGATCCCAGCAGTGGTTTACGATAAGGTCTTGGTACGTAGGTTCAGCATAGTGATCGCTATGAATGATGTGAAGTCGTCGCACTTGTTGGAGCGTTCGTTCGGTACCGAGCCATGTTGCACGGAGAAACATTGCAAAGTCATCGGTGAGGCAATCGGCGTACAGTGATGGGGCGCATTCGTGGTAGAAAGCCTACCATCAGCTTTTCATCACATGTTTCGGACTTGCCTTGCAGACTGTCAATAAAGGTAAAAGGGCGGCCTGATCCTGCTTCACCTGATCGAATGATTTTGAGGCGAGATGTGGTGGGAACCACGTACGCATCAAGTCTGCTACCAGGCGGAGGTCCTCAAGTCGGATGTTGCCCATGATTGTAATAGGATGTAAAATGATGAAGAAGAGAATTGAGTAGAGTGATCGAGTTTATTTACACCAAAGGAGGTCCTGTGTTTATGTGTGACTAGACATCCTTTGGGTCGTGTTTGATACACCTATTACATGCCGGTAGTCGTAGTCATGACCAGCTATATCGTAGCAAGTAGGTGAGCAGCATTGTGGGCGACACCGAGTTTCGAATCTGCCAAATATCCCCAAACACCCTCTCCGTCTAATGTTTCCCGAAGACAAACCCACAAAGCATCCCCGTCCCTCCTGCCCAATGCCTGATAGAGGCTCATAGCCTTCGCTTGTAAATCCTCATGCGCTCTCTGATCTAGGAACCACCTGAACGAAATCATCATATCCCAGAGTACATCATCATCGACAGGTACTTCGTGGGCGATAAACATGGCTGTTCGAAGCACAGCGACATGTAGTCTGTGCGAGACCGAGTAGCTGGTTTCGGTACCAAACCCCCTTCTAGCCAAGGCTGATTTCTCATCGAGTACCCTCTGTTTGTCTAGAAGGATCTTCATCCTCGGCCAGGCATGATCGAGGACTCGGCGGGACATGAAATCTCCAACATTTTCACATAGACTGGCGATAGCTTCGGCAGCTTCCGTGACGACATAGGCTTCTTGATCTTCTAGCCTGTTCAACATTCCACCCCACGCTTGATCGATTGAGGGAAGTAGGTCAGATTCGCGATTGGCGGAAGCTAGGACTGGCGTAACTCGCGCTATCAGGGCCAGAACACGAGCTCGAAGGAAGGGCGAAGGGTGAGTGAGAAAGTAGACTGATTTCGATAAAATGGCTTTCGCGACTTCTTGAGACCGAGTTGGCCGATCCTCCTCTTCTTCCGGTTGAGGTTGTTCCTCCACCTCCTCCTTCTTGAATTGCTCCGAGGCGCGATACAGCACATTGTCCATTTCCTCTTGATTCCTCTTGTTCCTCTCTGCATACCAACGTTCGAATTTAGCAAAATCCTTCACTGGATCTGGTGGATCTCCCAATCTACTCATTTCGAGTTTTCGGTCGATCCTCTCTTGGCTTAATCCAGTAGCATCCACCTCGGCCTTCATGACATCCACGAGGGTCATCAAGACTGCTAATAGACTTGTCGCAAGCGATTCGTAGCCGTGATAATCATCCAGCGCGTCGAAGATCTCGTCAACAACATCATGGACCATAGGTACAATCTCATCACCAACCAACTTGATCATGGCAATGAGGACAAGAGGGGCTTGCGAGTCCAGTCGTCGATAAGTGAGACGCTGCGAGACGACATTGACGACGTAATCGACATTATCAAGAACGAGATTCTGTATAGAGGCGTAACCGGCATTATACGCGACGTGGGACAAGGCAATCTCGGCGTAATCGCTGATGATATTCCTTGAGCCAAGGTGGGCTAGAAGCGTGTAAAGCGAGGTGAGGAGAAGAGATCGGAATGATGGGCCGAGTATGCGTGAAGATATTGACAAAAGCGATAGTGAAAGGCAAGACAGAAGCGTCTTTTGCGCTTCGGTATGAAGTTTCCGAGTGGTATTGGCGGCATGTGAATCGGCTAGAGGCTTCTTATCGAGCATAGTGACCACGTTGTCTAGCCCTTGCGTTCTCTCGATCGGAACAAGCTCATCGGACGGTACTGGGGTATCACCCTCCTCCACCTCCTCATCCAGGACCGTAGCCAATCTAGCAGCTTCTCTAGCCATCTTTCGAGTGGCTTTACCCACTTTCCCATCGATCCCGTTCTCCTCTGATGTAGCGATACCACCTAGTAACTTGTCCGCTACCCAAATAGCCGAAACAGCTTTGGCAATGTGTAGGCCGCGATGTGTTTTGGCAAATGACAGGAAATATTCCACCGAATGTAATGCAATTGTCCCGCCCGCCGTACCCAGGACGATCAACATGTTGGTCAAAGCTCGAACGGTCGATTCCGCTTCGACATGCCTAAGAGGTAGATGTGGAAATCCGGGCAAGCCTCCGTCGGTAATCTCTTGTCTCCCTTGGACAAATGAACCAGACGGTCGCCCGAACTCCAAGCATGATAAGAGAGACCATCCCCATCGCTCGACCTTTCCTTCCGGGCCAAGTAGTTCTCCAATAACGCCTCCAGCGTCAATGCCAGCTAGCGCGGAAATGAGATTAGCGGTAGATTCTGCTTTCTCATCCTGTTGTGAGGTGATGAGTCGGGGCAGGGCGTTTAGTGACGCTGTGAGGATATCCACCAGATCAGCGTCTAGTCTAGGAATTGAGAGAAGAGCTCGGAGTTTCTCATTGGCGTCGTTACGTACTGGGTCGAAGGGATCGTTCGATAGGTGGAGTAAGGTTGTGAGGCATGGTCGGGTTAACGATAGGGATTCTCGGCATGAACATATAAGGTTGTAGGCGAGGTCCGCAGCAGCTATTCGGGCAGTATGGGTCGGATACGTAGATATTGAGAGGATTGACGGTATTGCGGTCAGAAGCTGTGTTGAAGTGAACGAAAGATAGGAATTCGAAAGAGGTGGGAATGGGTCTTTCGAACTGTCTGGTCGAGGAGTTTCCGGCTGTTCCTCCAGATTCATGTTGAGCTGACTCAGATCATCCAGCTTTGACCTCAGCAGCCCTAGAATTCTCAGATCCTCATCATTCAGTGTCTGAACTACAATATCCTGTACCACTCCAGCTATCTCAGCAGCCACATCCCCTTTCAATCCCTTCCCACCAACGTGAACTAGCTTGGACATCGCACTCATTGTACCTGGTAGAATGGCGGCTAGAACACGATGTTGACCTTTCAGATACCGGATACATATCCGTAGTAGTTTCAGAGAGTCGAGCTGAAGGTTCAGATAGGGTGGATCGGGTGAAGAGGTCGACAAGAGGAGGGTGATAGTCTGGAACAATGTCGGCATGAGCGGTGATTTTGCATTTGCGAATTTGGCTTTCATTTCAATTGTGGGATGTGAGATCGTTGGTTCTAGCAGGACATTGAGAAAGATCACAGCTTCCAATTGAACATCCTGACTTCTTTCTCTGCCTTTGCCCTTTCCCAGCCCGGGTCCAACGCAGGAAGTGGTGAACCTCCACAGTTGCTCCCAAGCAATTATATCCATCCCTCCTTCCAGATATCTCCATTGCTGTCCTAGATATGCTAGCACGCGGAAAGCACCTTCGAGAAACGAGTCGGGAAGGTCGACAGGATTGGTTTGGCGTATGATGGAAGTGAGGGGAAAGAGGGCATAATTTATCGTAGAAGCGTTTAGCGAGCCTGGTGGTAGTGTCGTTAGAGTCGTGTGTAAGGTCGAGAGCAAAGAAGCATGCTGGGAGTGAGGAGTGGGCGGGGATGAGTTCAGAGCCATGAGTGAGACGCATATCGGTTTGAGCTAGCTGTCAGCTGTATATCGCATCGCTATGAAGGTGAATAATTATGGTTGAAGGATGTCTGAACTCACTTTTCTGAAAGCAGCCATACTAGCTCCAGCATCTGGTCTCGAACCTGCGCTTCTCATAGCTATCGACTCTTGGGCGATAGGCATGACCTCGTGACCGACCGCGGAAACGTGCAGCAAGTCGCGCTCTGTCAATGTAGAGGAATTGAAAAGGAAGATGAAGTCGCAATGAAGTTGATTCGGTTACAAAGGAGTTCGGGCATCTACGATATCACACTCAAATACGACCACTATGACACCCTAGGAAATTTCATAGGGTTGCAAAGTAGGAGAGTTCAAGAAGTAGGTTGGCATGTGATCATGCATATATCTTCATGAGCTTTGACCCTTACAAGAATACAATGAACAGCTTCTAGGTCACCCTAATCGAATTTAGACCTGTCGTAGTTGGCCCCTCCAGCTCGTCGTAGTCTCTGGATGATATCATCCTGTTTGTCAGTATAGCTCAGTGAACAAACGCAGGGAGAAGGTAGTGGACGTCAAGAAGGAAGAAATTCCGAGTGACGGTTATGTAGGTTCCGAATTGACTTACCTGCTTCAAGTCTGCAGCTGTAGATGCATGGACCTCGAACGAATAGGCAGACATGACCTTTTTGACATCTGCACCGTGAATAGACACCTACTATCAGCTCTGACTGACGTGACGGAAGAGGACGAGGACGATGCCAGCAACACCCATCAGTGTAGGATCGATAACGGACCTTTGCACGACGCATAACCTTGACCTCTTCCCCAATCCAGATGACCAAGATGAATTTCTCCCTGAAAGAGTGCTCATCGTTGTTATACTTGATCTTAACATACGCAAATGATGCTCGCTGAGGTTCAAGCTTCTCGACTAGCTCCGAGAGTTCACCGGTGCCCGTTGCGGTGAGCGTCAAGGTGTTGGACTTGTCGGACTACTCCTGTCAGCTGTTTAGTTTGCTGAAGTGAGAATTGAGATACCTCGTAGTCCAATAGAGCCCATGTGAGGTCATCGTCTTTACTCCGGATCTTATCGTAGGCTGTTGTCAGTGCGGGGCGGTTGCTTGGACACATACCCTCAGCGATCTTTGGGTCCTTGACGTCCGCCATTTTTGATTCAATATGTATACACGGAGACCGTAGAAGGGATCCAAGCTGTGGGGATAGGTAATGAGAACAGAGGGGAGGGGAACAGCGGATTAGCAGGTGAACAAGTACAACAATGAGCGATGATAGCAAGCCTCGCGCGTGACTACCTGCTTCTTGCGTTCCACCTCAACATACATTCACCATGGAGGACATCAAGCATCAGCTATCCTCCCTCCTCAAAGGGCCAGGAAGCAAGCCGACGACCTTTTCATTGTCGCACAAGCTTCTGCAGGATCCCAAAGTTGTCACAGCTATATTGGGCCTGTTGTTGATACTTTCCGTCATCTTTTGTGAGTCACCTCTCCTTTCGCGCGACTTGATTCATTACTGACGACAGTGACTACTGGAGGGAACAAGACTACGAGAAGAGGTGGACCTGCTACTGTATTGCTGGTGGGTCCGGTAGATGGAGGAAAGACATCCCTTTTCGCAAAGGTGAGCCCACACGCTGTCAATTGGAAACTAATTCCAGATTGTTCATGACTCATATCCGCAAACCCATACCTCCATCTCGCCCTCCTCTACGACTTTTCCCCTCACTGAGACCGACGGTGAAGCTACGAAATCTTTGACGCTGGTGGATCTACCCGGACACCCTAGGCTCAAGGATGAATTCAAGAAGAATGTCAAGGCAGCGGATGCAGTAGTATTTGTGGTCGACATTGTTGGGCTCGTTAGGACAGCGGGCCCCGTTGCAGAGTAAGCTTTCTTTACTCTATTAGACAAAACCAAACCTGACAGATAGACAACTACCCCCCATCCTGTCTGCACTAGCAAATCTAGCCAATCAAACTGGCCGAACTCCTCGACTACTCATTTTAGCACACAAGACTGATCTCCTTGTCCGGCCCACACCACTGTCCACTACATCTCCACCTGACATCCCAGCACAAACACGGCAGGTAGCGGTCGAACGACTCAAGTCTATTCTTACCCGTGAAATGGACCGTCTCAAGGCAGCAAGGGCCGCAGGTGTAGGTGGACGGATAGAAGGCATGTCAAAAGTCGCCTCGGGCGGTCGAGGATGGTTCGGAAAGCTGTTTGCTAGTGCGGAAGTGGAAGGGGATGTGGAAGAGGACGAGGGACTGGTATGGGGAGGAAAAGGGCCGTTCAGGTGGGAGGATATTGATGGTGTCGAGATTGAGTGGGCGAGCAGTGCATTGGGGATGGTCAATATGGCCAGTACTGCTTTGAAGGAAGGGCAACAAGGTAATGGATTAGACGAGCTTAGAAATTTCCTTTGGGACTTATGAAGGAGTGTAGTCTCGGAAGTGATGGCAGCGGTATCTCGGATACCAGTATCATCGACCGTGCGAGTAGCGCCTTGATATGGTCGTGAAGGCGGTTGTCAAAGAGCGAACAACGCGATGGGCCAGATGAGGTCATGAGCTTCCTTTGAGTGGAGAGGAGGAATCTCCAGCCACAGTACAAGGCACAGGGCGTGTTCGGGGAAGTAGAATCTCGAGATACCATGAACATCTCGTCATCACAATTTGATTCTTTCTCATCCTACTCACATTTTTACTTCTACCTCTTGCTTCACCAAAAGTATGCTTGATCTGCCGCTGGAGGTCTGGCGCCTGGTCGCCGAGAACATCTGTGAACCTCCCGTGGAAGGGGCCACCAGCAAGTCGGACTTATGTGCTGTTGCCAGAATCAGCTCGGTCAGTACAACCAAGTCGTCCACCCCAGCTAAAATGAGCTTACAGCAGAATGCCAATACCTCCGCTTCCAGCATACTATACGACCAAGTCGAAGTGGTCAACTTTGACGCCTTCTTCTACGGTCACAATCATGAGCCTGGCGACACTCGTCTATCAAAGGCACATTGGCTCGCTAATGTGACCTCGATGCGAGCATTATTTTCATACTACGATATAACTCCTCTCATGGGTCCTGTCCTGAATCAACTACTCCGTGATCACAACCACCACAAACGCCTATCAGAGATCCTACCCAATCTCACAAAACTTCAGCTCGTATCCAACCTTCAAGGCGCTACACTCGATAAATCTCGTCAGCCATCAAATGCTCAATGCTGGTCCCTGCTCTCCTTGCCGGCTCAGCATATATGCCAGACAGTGTACAAGTCCCGCACCTTTCCCGAAGTTCCTCGATCATTACCTTTGACCATCACGCTGCACCGCCGAGCAGATGATCCTCACCACTCAAGCTTGATCGTTCCCAGCATGGACTTGTCAGACGACTCCGACAGCACTGTCTGCGAGGTCACAACCGTCTATGCGCGACCGGTCTGCAGTTTTTCGTCCGAGCTGTTTTATGTTGAAGACAACCAACGTTACTACTGGGACCCATTTCGCGTCAGCGTTAACGAAGAAGTCGCACCGACAGTGGAGGCACACCGTTCGCGACTCGACCGAATCAAATTGAACATCTTCGGTATGTATTATAAAAATTGCCAGCATTCACATGTCTGTCGATGTGGGGATGAGGTCGAACAGACTACCAGGTCGATGAGTTCCACATTGTCGTCGGGGGGTTATCGCATTCCATACGACTTCACATTCGGCGAACTTGTGGAGAAATCGACCTGTATGGTATGTGGTGAATAGGACTAAGGGGGAAGGGCTGAAAGGAGCATTGCGTGAGGGCGCAACCTCTATCTATACGTATCACGGAGAGAGAAATATTCACGAGAGACAGCCTTGTAGATTGTTAATATGCAGCAGGTAAACCTTGACTAGGTCGCGACTTGTTCGTGCCAGACCTAAACCGTGGATCTCTCGGGTCATGGAGTGGTCGGATCATTGACAGAAGGTGTATGGCAGTCAGATAGGTCACATACATGATGACGACTGAAAACTATGCTAGAAATATGGCTACTCCTTGGGAGCTCTTCTCTTCTTCGTATGCTGCTTCTCCCTACTCTCCTCAGTAGGTGTACCATTGACACCACCATTGACCTTCTTGTAATTGATACCATTGGCTTTGACGGGAGTCGATTTCGGCGTGCTTTCCCCATTGGCCATCTTGAGCATCGTGCCGTTCTGCGCCGGTGTCGAAGTCAGGACCTCTTTGAAGAATGATTCGAGGTCTCTCATATCTTCCTCCGAGACCTTCTTGGTATTTGCCTTCGAAGTCGTTGCGGCAGGCTCGACCTTAGGTTCGACAGCTTCGTACTTGATCTCCGACTTTGTTTCGGATTTCACTTCCAATTCAGACTTTGGCTTAAGAAGCTGAGTCATGAATGCGTCGAAGAGTAGACCAACAGGAGGAAGGGTATGACTTGGTCCATCAAAGATATCGGTTGGTCTCGAGATCGTAGGCGGTAATACGACAGTAGGTTGTGGTGGAGCAAGATCATCCAGGAAAGCATCCTTACCAAACATTTCTTGCCAGATCGAAGAGGATTTAGTAGAGGTAGTGGCGATAGTGTTGGTAGCTGGAGCGGAGGAAGTGACATCTTGACCAAAGCGGTAGATCTCGCCTGATGGAGCTACTCCGATAAACTCGTTGCGAATGGAAGTGACTCTCAAGAGTGTTTTCGGGATAGTTGCGGTCTGCGAGACGGAGCAGGAGGGGTGGTATACGTTAATTGCGGTCTTGGTAGAAGTGCTAGTCGTCGTGGCGAATGAGGTGTTGAATGGTATTAAGTGATCGATCTTGTTTTGGGTAGACCAGATGACTACTCATTAGCTACTGCTTTGAGCGGCCTATTGAAAGCTTACCTTCACAAGAGAGCAGATCCCAGACAACGAGGCCAGCCCCGGCAGCAACCAAGTAACGATCGCCGACGAACAAGCACTTGTCGACCTGTCGACCGGCATCAAGAACCTTGAGCAAGACATTGCTCTCGACATCCCAAAGCGTGACCACAGGACCGTGAACGAGGACGACGATAGTCCCATCAGGTGAGAAGGCAGCAGCGTGAATAGGCATGTTTCGGTAATTGAATGTAGATCGGGTAGACCAAAATACTGTCTCATCAGCTGAGTTCCTAGATAGGAACTACAAGCGGAAAAGATAGAAGCGACCCTCAGAGGGTTGAAGAAGGAGTATCAACATCTTGTAATCTGACTGTTGAGCTTGATAAAGTTTTGCTCATCATCGGGTCGCTTTGTACAACAGAGGAATAGAAATAAAGGGTGGGAAGGGTACTTACGATCAATGGCTTTCTTTGAAGATTGTTTGCCTAGTCATCAGCCTCCGAATTGCAGAATGCCATCAAGGGATATCAGATGAATTTGTGTAATGTAATGTAAAGGTTTTTTCGTCATTGACTGGGTGAGAACTCACCTTGATCAGATTTCTTGGCTTGACGGACAGACCACAATTTCGCCTCGGTCGATGAGCAAGTGAGAAGGTATTCTGAGAACGCCATGGCGGTGATGGGATCAGAACCATGAGGTCGAGGCAATTGAGTGTTGATCTTGTATTGACCACCTTCATACCGCCAGATTTTGAGAGTTCGTACATCTCCACCACCTTCGGCGTCGTCACCTTGTCGACCTTCGATGGTGGCCATCCACGTTTTGGTGAAAGCGACATGCTCAACGGCGACGGGCACGATTTCCTTGTCGTCTCGCCTAGCAACTCGGTTGGAAGGGGCGACCTCGAGATCGTAGGAAACGGATGATGAAGAAACATCGATGAACTGTAGTGTGGAAGGGTGCGAGGAGGGGACAACAAGATGACCGGTAGGCTGCATAGCGAGAGGGTATGGTGAGGAAGTGGTTGGCCGTAATGGGTCAAGCTTGACTCCCTGACCAACCTGGGAGACATGACCAGAACTACCACCAACTTTGGTGACGCTCCCATCCGAGAAACCCATCCACCATTCCTCTTCATCCCCGCGTGATGCACCCTTGACAGCGAGGGAAATGATGGGACGACCCCCTAGTCGTGGAATGTACTCGCGTTTACCAGAAGCGAGATGCCATTGGACTAGGACACTCTCTTCACCGACCGAAAGAAGCTGAGCTCCAGAAGGGGTGAAAGCAAGAGCAGCAACAGCGTGGGCGTGCCAATGTAGTGATGTAGTCGGTAGACGCTTGTCTTTCTTGCCATCATCTACACCCTCGGAGTCGATTTGACGGAAGGCATCTTGTAGACCGTGCCATAAACGAATGACACCTTTGACATCTCCAGTTGCGAACCATTCTTCTTTACCATGAGGTGAGAACGCACCACAGGTGAAAATTTGATCTGATACAAATTTCACACTAGAAGGTTTGGCTTTTGAATCTTTCGATAGTCGATAGGCGTAAGCCTTGTTGGCAGCGAGAGCGACAAGGTAGGTTGAAGAAGGAGAGATGAGGAGTGATGTGGGAGTGGCTGATAATTTGCCCAATTTTGTGGATCGCCCAGCGAGGTCGATACGATAGATGGCTTGAGAATGACCGCTCTTCTTCGAGTTGGGCGCGTCAATGGTACAAAAGATATACCACTTGTCGAGTCGACCAGTCACCATCTGCAAGACAGGTCCAACTTGGGTCATGGTCTTGACATGTCTGCCTTCAACCCAGTCCCATATTCGTATTGTACCGTCTTGACTGGAAGTGATGAGGTGAAGGGGATTGGAGGGGTGTAGCATCATTGCAGTGATGGGCTTGCGATGAGCAGAGATGGTGGACAGTCGTTTCGTGGAAGAATGGACCTGGACGGATCCGCCAGCAGCCATGAAATAGAATCTACGGGTCAGTTGTGCGATGTAGTGACCCAGGTTCACTTACCGACCATCTCGGGACCATACAGGTGGTACACTACTTATCTCGTTCTGAGCGATGGGCACATACTCCCACTCTTGATGTGAGGATAGTTTCGATGGACCAGCCTCGGGAGAAGAAGGAAGTGGGACATCCTGAGGACGAGAAACAGGTTTGGGAAGATCTCTAGGTATAGCCCTCTCTTTACCCTTTGATCTCCGCCTATGTCTTTCGACTGTAGGATGTTCCATGAATACTGAATGAATAGATGGACAAGAGAGAGGGAGTTGGGGTTAGAGGATGAAATTTTGGTAGATGATTTTTAAACGGAGGGTAAATATAAACTCAGTTTCGGGGTAACTTGTACTACAAGCCATTTTGTCCTTTTATATTCATCATATAAGCATATACATTATTATGGAATTCACTCTACCGCCAGTGAGGGATAATCAGGATGGATCATGGGGACCTAGCACTAGTACTGCCCCAGATCAATTCAAGGAGTGAGCCCGCAGAATCGCGAAACATCACTGACAACTAGCATCCCATACGCGCCTTTCCAAAAATCCGATAAAATTCACCGAATCGCAGATTGGCATGAAGCCCCAGTCGATGCTTCTGGACGAACTCGAGGTGGTCACACTGGACGTACACGAGCCGCTTATGGAGCTGGAGAGGCCAACATCTTTGGTTACGTCCACGAGGAGGACGAGAAGAGTTTCTCTTTGGTAGACAGTGGAAAACCGGTTGCCAAGGCCAAGAATGCTCTTCGACCACTTGGAGGACGAGGACGAGGTGGAGCTGCTTCTCGAGGAAATGTTCGTGGTCGAGGAGGACTTGGTGGACGAGGAGATGGTCGAGGTGGCTACGGAGCTCGACGTGGTGGACGGTACGACAGGCAGGTGAGTCTTACTTTTGCAGAGACGGTACGAGTGATGAGATCTGACAATCAGCCTCAGCGAATCCGAGACTCTTCTGTCACTGTTACCCCAGAATGGAACATGCTTGAAGAGATCGAGTTCGGCAGATTGGGTAAACTCAACCTATCGGTTGCCGAGCCCGAGGAGCTTGAACAACATGGTACTCTACAGGGATACGACAAGACGTTCGACCGAATCACTACCCGTACTGAGCGACAACTTGAGATCATCGACCGAGCATGGTACAATCAAACCACCTCTGACGATCCCGTCATCGCTCAGCTTGCTCAGAAAGATGCTGCTCAGGTATTCGCTACCGATGCTATTCTCGCTGTTTTGATGTGTACTACCCGATCCGTCAACTCTTGGGATATCATTCTCGAGCGACGTGGTAACCAGCTTTTCCTCGACAAACGAGACTCTGGGCCATTCGATTACGTGACCGTTCACGAGAACGCTTCGGACCCACCTGCCGACACTGATGATCCAACCAACGTCAACTCTGCTTCTTCCCTCTCTCTTGAAGCTACCTACATTACTCGAAACTTCTCTTCGCAAGCTATCGACCCTAAATCCAAACCATACACTCCCAGTCCCAACCCTTTCTACTCGGAAGACGAACCATCTCCCGTTGCATCATGTTTGTACCGATACCGAAAGTTCGACTTGTCCATTGGAGAGGAAGACAAGCTTGACTTGGTCGTTCGTACCGAGGTTGACGCTTACCAGGGTAAAAAGAGCTCATTGGTCACTGTCAAGGCATTGAACGAGTTTGACCCAAGGGCGTCTGGAGGTGGAAAGGCATTGGATTGGAGAAAGTACCTTGATACGCAAAAGGGTGCTATTGTCGCTTCAGAGATGAAGAACAATTCTGCCAAACTCGCTCGATGGGCTGTTCAGTCCGTCCTTGCCGGTGCCGAGACCATGAAGATGGGGTGAGTTTTGATCTAGCCAAGATTTGGGTGGCCCTAATTTCCAGTTACATCTCGCGAGCTACTCCCAAGGATACCACTCACCACGTCATTGTTGGTGTTCAGAACTACAAGCCCAAAGATTTCGCTGCTCAGATGAACGTCTCTCTATCCAACGGATGGGGTATCGTTCGAACAATCGCAGATCTCATGCTCAAGCAACCCGAGGGTAAATACGTTCTCGTCAAGGACCCCAATAACGTAAGTTGTTATTGCTATCGATGGGGCTGAAGCTGATATGGCAGACAATCATTCGATTGTATAATGTACCTGAAAACGCATTCGATGCGGAGGAGGAGGATGAGGAGTAGATATAGGCTGTCAGATAGAGATATGGTTCATTCTTGCCTATGCACCAATATATAGCTGTGTCATACCATATGGATTAGTCTCCAAATTCAAAGCGTGATGATATATGGGAGCTTTGAAAGTTGGTGGAATTTAATCACGTGCGGAATAATTCAAACGACCCCGTCTACAACCTCTATCTACCTTCACCATCTCTCCCATTTCTGATATATCAATGTCTTCCACCAATACTTCACCACGGAGACGGTCGCAGTTCCGACCGTGTATAGATTTACATGAAGGAAAGGTCAAGCAAATCGTTGGAGGTACCCTAGACCTCCTCAAGACGGGGGAATCGTCCTCTTCATCACTTCGGACTAATTTCATTTCAGAGTCAGTCACTAGTTCCCCTGTTCTCCTTTTACATGTATCATGATAACTCATACTCATACTCAGACACCCACCTTCATACTATGCAGAGCTGTATCGCCGCAACGACCTGGTAGGCGGCCACGTTATAAAGCTTGGACCCAAAAACGATGAAGCTGCTAAAGAAGCTTGTCAAACCTGGCCTAAAGGCTTACAAGTCGGAGGCGGGATCACTTTGGATAATGCTCAAGAATGGTTGGAAGCAGGAGCAAGTAAGGTGAGTTGTTCAATTCTTGTTCAAAGGTGAATGAGCTGATCAGATAGGTGATTGTAACTAGTTACCTGTTTCCAAATGGGAAATTCGCCTTGGACCGCTTAGAGGGACTAGAGAAGAAAGTGGGGAGGGCAAATTTGATTGTTGATATTAGCTGTAGGAGGAGGGAAGATGGGTGGGTGGTTGCTATGAATGGGTGGAAGACTTTGACGGATATGTGGGTTACCAAGGGTATGTTCGACTACCTCAAAGTCTCACAGCTTCGCAGCGCCTAAGCCTCGATGATAGAAGAACTCACAATACAGACAGCATAGCTCTTATCGAGAAGTACTGCTCAGAACTTCTGATACACGCAGCAGACGTCGAGGGACTATGTCAAGGAGTAGATGAAGAATTAGTCAGAAAACTAGGAGGGTGGGTGACATTACCATGTACTTATGCTGGAGGCGCAAGAGGTACGTCGACTGTCGCTTACACTAAGTCGTCGATGAGTGAGCTGATAGTAGAAATATCAGATTTGGAATTAGTAGACAAGCTATCAGGAGGAAAGGTGGATTTAACGTTTGGATCGTAAGCTTCATATACCGCCGAATCGGGAGGACCGTGAGCTGATCTCCAGTGCCCTTGATATATTTGGAGGTAGTGGAGTCAAGTTTGCAGAGCTCGTCAAGTTGAATGCTGAGCATAGAGCGGCGAGCACTTAGATAGGTGAGCGTCTCGAGGCGGACCATTGGCTGACTATAGCAGTTCAGCATGCAAAATTGACACACCACACACATTGGCGTTCAAAGGGGGGCTTTAACTCTTGGACCCTTCACGTTGACGACTCGGGATCCATGGTTCCTATCATAAAGCTCATATAGCAGATCGGCTCCATCAAGCATGGACTCACTTCCACCACATCTGGCATATATTATGCAGGTGACTCAAGGGTCAGATGGAAGCAAGGATGGGATGAAATTTTGGGGGAAGCAACTCGGGCAGGAACGGCGATGTTGCTATGTGGACACACAATGGCTTCGCTTCTATGCCCCAAGATGCGTCGAATGATGCCCTTTGGTTTCTCGAATAGACTCCTCATACCTTCTTACTTCTCGATACAATCATGACCACCCGCCTTGACCCAGCAATCCTCCCTCTTATCGCTCAGCATGTCAAGCGACCAGTTCCCGTCATGGATTGCTCTTCCCTGATGGTGGAGAGTGCCGTTCGTGCCGATTCATCAGCTTTGTTGAACTTCATGTGCACGTCTAAGGTGAGTCCGGTCACAGCGCTTGTTCACCAATGTTGACAAGCAGGTAATGCACAATATAGGTGCTCCGGTTTTATATCATGATTGCGTAACCGACGACTTTCCGACTTTTGCCATGGGGCTGGAATCAAACGTACATACCAAACAAACAGAGCGACTCCACCTCTTTCACAAGCGGTTCTCGTGGGAACCCTCTTACTTGGAGATCGTGCTGGAAGGTTGGGATCGTTTCGATTGCAAAGTCGATCCCTTTGACGTACTCCCGGGTAGAGACTTCTTCGCCGCTGGAGAGGAGATCGCCAGGCTGATCGCGGCAGGCACAAAGCTTCGGCGACTCGTGACTTTGGGCAGAGACGTCTTACCCAACCTACAGATCGTATCTATGGGAGGCATCGGCGAGCAACTGTTCAATCATGCCAAAGGTAGCTTAATCGCATGGAATTTGGACTTTGGCACTTTCAGGCCGAAAATTCTTCCCCACGCATTACTCGATCTTCCGTCCGTACAACACTACTGCCAAGCTGTCGCATATGGACCTTTATGCCTTCCCAACGAAATCATCCAGCCTCAATCAGACCTCAAGACTTTCACTTTCCACCCTCAGGGTCATCCCATGTTTTCATTGCCCCCAAATCACGACGTTTACCCACCGCCGATAGTTTTGGGAGCGGTCAACCGGTATTACTGCAAGACCGCAATGCATCTCTCATTCCCCGTTGGAACGAGCGACCCTCATATATCTCATTTTCTCGCGCCATTGGTCGTAATGCTCGCACGTACGACAATCATAGGCGCTGATCTGTCGACCGGGATGCCGAGTCCCCTTGAAGCACACGAAGTATACAAGATCGAGAACACCACTGTGGAAATATACGATTATGTTCGAGCAGTCCACATGAACCGTAAGGTGATCAAGAAAGCGAGGAAAGACCCATCAATCACCAAGCTGCTGCCACCTCAATCGTTATCAACGTTGCAGGAATGTCTTGACCAAGCACTGCCGGAAGTGTGGAGGGGGAAAGTGAGATTACTGTATAGAGAAGATGCGCCGCCTTGTCAAGCGTGTGGTTTCGACTTTCAGGAGGAATTTCGCCTATACGTCAAGTCATTGAATGCTGGGGATACATACCAAAAGGGAGAGATGTATATGTACGAAGCTCCTAATGCGAGGACCGAAGGAGGATGGAGGCTGATTTGACACTACAGGTATTGTAGGTATGCTTATGCATTCATGAGGCTACGAAGCCCTATACAGCTTTGAACCGAAATGAGGGGCGATTATCGATCAGGGTCACTCCCGACCTCCGTTTCCTTCGAAACACACACATTACAACGCCATTTCTATGGTTCTGAGTGCCTGTAAGAAGCCGGCATGATTGCTTGACAACGTACTTCGATTCATCGCATGATATGGTATCTAACGTCATCATCAGGCTCTTCTTCTCTCTTTTCATCTTCCACCGACAATGATACCTCAGCTCAAGCCCGACATCTACAGATGTATAGCCGATCACCTCGCCACGACGGGCGGGCCGACTCACCTGGGATCAACTGCAAACGAGATCGTCCGTGCTCAGGCAGCACTGTTGAATTTGGCAAAGGCGAATAAGGTATGTACCAACAAATCCACAGAGTCGCCTCAGTGATACAAGGACTGAGAGTTTAGATGCTTTACGAGATCTGCGCACCGAAGCTGTACGCCAACTGCTTCGTAGGAAATCTCTCGTCATTCCTACTCGGGCTACAGAGCGGCGACGATCTTGTCAACAAGGTCGAACGACTCCACATTTACAGCGGTACCCATTCCGAAGAACCGTCAGACTTGGATCTTCTCTCGGATGTTCCATAGTGGAACCTCATGACCCCTTCGCCTTCGGTGATCTACAGTAATGGAGCGACAGAGAGCAGTCTCGTCGACGAGGCTAGAATCTGTTCTGCGGTCGTTGGGTTTCTCGAAGCCCCGTCTCGACAACGCTCGAATATCCTAACCCAATTGAAAAACTGTCTCATTTGGTGATGTGTCGAACGTGACTTGGACATTGCCAATGTCCCAAAAGCTCGAAGTGGAGCTATTGAACTCGACGTACCGCTCTCACTACAAATCGCTTTCGCGCTTGCTGATCGAGCTTCCCAACGTCACCCACGCTTGTCAATCTACCCAATTCGGACCTCTATGTCTACCGCCCGGAGCCAATCACTTGTGGGACCCGCCGGCCGTTTTCACCTACCACCCAAAAATCCCGGCCAATGTCTGTATCTGTACCGAAGAACTGGGTCCAGTCATCTTGAGGACGCTCAATCGACATTACTTTACCTGCATGTGGGCGGTGGAGGATACGGCTCCGAACATATTTACAGTATTGCAAGACCAAAGACGTATCGGCAAGACAGTCGAACTCGTCACGTCAAGTCCCATCATCAATGGAGATCTCCTGAGTCCGCAATTCTCAGCCATGGTAACCGAAAATTTCGACCTCGGCGATACTAAACTAGAGCTTTACGATTATGTCCGAATTGTCGATCCTATTCCCGGCAGAAATCCAAAGTTCGCCGTACCTAAGGGATATTCGGAACGAGCATGTCGACCGGCAGCTTCGCTTGCGAGGTATCAAAAAATGCTTGATGATGCATTGCCGCCGTATTGGAAGGCAAGAGTCGTGTTCAAGAATCGAGAAGAGGCGCCTCCTTGTACCGCTTGCGGATTTGACCTTGAGGCGCAGTGGAATCATCACATCAGCACTGAAGGAGCGGGGGATGGTCATTTCCTTGCATGTGAGCAGGTACACCTTCCGCATTAGCGCCCTACGGTTAGATACAGAGTGTGTAGAGAGTACAGTGGCAGCGTAACGTACTATACCATATCATATTCAACAGTAGAGAGCTCTGGCACTGTGAAATCAGATGTATATATTGGTTGGACTGCCATCTCGTTGAGATCGCCACAAGACAGACGAAGTACGTCAGTCGAGTTGTTTTGGCCACATCCAGAAGAACAGCCATCTTTGGAAGAGTAATGAACATACATCTAGGGCATATGTAACTGCCTCAAAACCACCCCGCCCTCCTTCAATACCATAGCGCTAGCCTCGTCCATACTGTAGCTTTGGTTATATACAACCTCCCTGACTCCACATTGAACGATCTTGACACTACATCTTAGGCAAGGGCATCTGTCATCAGCTCATCTATCCAGGACGCAGAGTCTGTCTGACTAGATGAGTAGAAGAGAGGGAATAGGACGGACGAAGAGCATACGCAGAAGAGGCGGTAGGAAACGCAGAAAAGCGAGAAGATAAGTAGAGATACGAAAACTTACGTGTTACAGTATATGACTGAATCTTCACCTATGCGTTCCCTGCCTGCCTCTAGCAGTGCATTCTCCTCTGCATGAAGACATAAACATTCGTCCACTACCCGTCAGCTCATGACTACCAAAAGACGCAGGTTCGAGGGAAAGTGAAAGAAGACGTACATGACTCGCCACCCCTTGCTGAACCGTTACAACGCCTACATCCACCATGATTACAGTTCCGAGTTCCTCGAGGGGTTCCATTATATCCAGTCGATAAGATTCTTTTCGACCTTACCAAAAGCGCTCCTACTCGGCGCTTCATGCAATTTGACCTGTGTGATGCTAGTGATGCGAGCGTCTGTCGTCAGTGCCGACCTTGATACAACGGACGAACCATGAAATATGTATCCCATCCTGGACGTAATCTCTCTTCATCCAGTAAATTGAGCGTGGCGAGGTATGCCCATAATCCCTCGATTGTCGAGAAACAATTGTCGACCTTCACCGTTGCCAAACTCATAACTCTAGAGAAGTCCGTCATGACACTACTACTCGTGGATGATGTAGAGGGGGTAGAAGAGCCATAATGTAGTTTATCGTGAATCTCGACGAACTCATCTAACGAGACACCATTACGTCTTATCTCAGCTTTCCGAGCTCAATTGGGGCAGAGCAAAGACTTACTCTTTCTCCCGCTTATAGCGGGTCGTCAAGGGTCCATCTACCGAGATGATGAGGAAGAACGGTCGTTTCAGAAATGGTTCCAGATCTTTATATGTCCTTAGATCTGTTGTTACGTGTTGCTGAAGCCAATTGCGAGTTGCGAAATCCAGCAGACTACCGACCGTTTGATGACGCGTCGTCTGCTCTGCGGGGGACTTTTGTCAGCTCTCATATACTACAGGGACCTACAGTAGCAGGAGTGGACGAAAGTGATAGGTTATTGATCGGAGGTTCCAGCTGATCATCATTAGCGAGCACAAGGAGGTGAACATACCAATTCCGACCCCTCCATTGGATTCGCTGGTGTTTCAAGCCCCACTTGGGTGAAGCCATGTTTCTCTATCAGATACTGAAGGACTGTACGCTTGCCCGCTGAGGGTGTACCGACTATAGCAATCAACATGATATTGTAGTAACGACAGTGTGTGCAAGATGAGGTTGATTCGAATTTCAGAAAATCAAGACGCGACGCGACTGAAGCAATTTCACCGGTACTGAAATGGACTGATGTATGCATAATGGCTGGTCAAGACCATTGGAACAGCTAGTGCTGATTCGTTTTTTGAAAGCTGTTGTACATAAACCCGTAGCCGGGTTCCCCAAACCCCACTGATCCCACCTCAGCGCCTCTTCTTCAGTCCACCATCCCCTACAACCTCCTTCAAGCCCTCATCTCCTCCCTCGGACATTTGACTCGTGTGAATCTCTGGAACATCTTCCAAAGGACACTCCTCATCTTCATCATCACTCCTACTATCCTCTGCCCCCAATCCCCTCAATACCCTCACTGCAACCATACAAGCCATATAGAACCAAACGGTTGTCAAGCATAGTAAGAGGGATAAGGCGACTAGGAATACGTGGATCGTCCTTTCCGTATAGAACTGACCTAGTTCTGGATTCCAGCCTTTGGGTATCAAGTGTGAATGACGGTATATTGTCTGAATGACAAACACGAGTCCGATTTGACGGGTTACGAGCCATGAGACGAGAAAGACGACGAAAGTCGCGTCGCAGAGTGTAGTGAGGGATAGGTAGCGGAACATCTTGGCAAGCTGACATTGTTAGGATATGCTCAACGATACAGACAAAGGACTTACGGGTAGGAGGATATCGCAGAAATCCATAAACACATGTACAACTGTGCCGATCCGAGTATAGTTCATATAGTAGCTCGATATGATGAGGGTGATGGACAAGATGTGGTGAGAAAACATCTGCCAGTGATCCTTCCTTGGCTTTTCCGAATGAATGACATATAGCTGATGAAACCACCATCCGAGTTGGGCGAGGTAGTAGAATTTAGTCAAGGCGGGTAAGAGGGTATGTGGGTATCCTGCCCACAGAGTCTCGGGCGAAAGAGGGTTTGGGATGCGCATGAGAATAGTCTATCTCGGTAAGCCCCGACAATAAGAAAGGAGTCGAAAAGGCACTAACCGTTCCTAATGTCCAAAAGACTGTGCAATACAGGAATGACCATCCCTGCTCTGCAAACCTCAAAGCAGTATGATCCCTCTGTCTAGCTTCCCTCTTTGTTTCCATGACCCCTCCCTTCTCAACTCCACTACCATTCCCATTCCCGTTCAAAGTGGCCCTACTGAGAGCACGATTACGTTTCGCCTTGTTCGTGCTCCTCAACCACCAATTTGCAAATGGCTTCATCACCCCTCTCAGCATGACCTCCCTCAGTACCGTGAATGCAACAGCACAGAATGCCGAGAATAAAATATCATTATATCCTTTCGTGTACAAGACTTCGTTCGTGTATCGTAAATGATTCGCTTCTGATAGTTGCAGTGATGCTGCGGGGCGGGAGACGGGGTATGAGAGTAAGACGTATGGGCGTAAAGAGGGGGGAATAAGGGATTCCATAGTGGAGGTGGAGGGTATTGAGGCGTTCGCCAGGAATGCCATGGGGATCGAGAGTATTTTGGTTTTGGTTAAATCGCAAAGGTCGTGTCTGTATGATTAATGGGGCTAGAACTGTGGGGCACTTGGCGGTAACTTGCCTCAGTTTGAAAAGTCGAATGAAATGATTGAATGAATGTCACTAGGAAGTCTAGCTTCTACGGAATCCTCTATCTCTCTACCCTTTAGTGCTCTATACCTCCTACTGAAGGTGTTGATGATGATTATTGTATGGTTATAAAGTGAATATGATTTGACCATTTAGCGTCGCGTCTAAACACTCTACTTGCTATCAAGACCCTCGGAAAATTAGGGGATTTATTGTATACTCCCTCCAGTTAACATAACATCCACTCTCTATGCTATACTACGATACAACTCTATACATATCACATACACTCGCATCCCTTATAGTGAACCAGAGAAAGAGGCCTATACTCACAACAATGGCTCTCCAAACTCCATCTCTGACGTTGTACGTCTCGAATCTGGAAGGAAAGACCAAGAAGCCAGAATTAAAGGCATCTCTTTACGCATTGTTCACCCCTTATGGACGAGTGTGAGTCTCCTATTTCTCATCCGACAGAGGAGTGGAATTGATATTAGGCTGGACGTTGTAGCAAAGAAACATGGAGGAGGGAGAGAACAGGCTTTCATTGTATTTGAAGAGCAGACGGCTGCTACTGCTGCATTAAGGGGATTATCTGGTCAACTATTCTACAAGAAAGCTTTGGTAAGCTATACTGCCTTTGTGACTGAACAGAACTGACCAGAAGGCAATCACATATTCCAAGAAACCATCCAATGCGATTCTAGCACGAACCGATCCATCGCTATCACGCGATGCAGCAGCGATCCAAGCTGCTAAATTAGTAGTATCAAGAGCTCAGGGAGAGTACGAGGCTTTGGAGAAAGAAAAAGAGGATGCGGATGCAAGAGTCGCACAGGGTCAGAAGAGAGATTTGGATGGCGAAGGAGAAAAGAGGAGTGGAAAGAAGGCAAAACCAAATGGGGATGAGGATGAGGAAGAAATGGAAATGGATGAGGATGATGATGGTGCGTTTTCTCCTGCATCGTCGCTATATTCGTTGCTCAAAGCTGATGACAGATGCGCCTGCTGCTGGAGGGTCAAAATTGATCTGTACGAATCTACCTCCAGAGTGTACGGAAGAAATCATGGGTGCTCTATTTGCACAGTACGTCTTGTCTTTAATTATCCTCCCACCACCACTACTGTTGCTATGGGTAAAACTGACAGGCAGGTACCCAGGCTATACTTCTGCTTCTCCATTACCGCCAGCGGGTACGAATCCAGGAGCAAAGGCTTTCTCCGTCGTATTCGCTTTACCCGCACAGGCAGAGGCAGCGCTGGGTCAGACAAAAGGCTTCTTAATGCAGCCAGGATGGGAGATGGGCGTTAGTAAGGCATAAGCGTGGGGATGTTGGTAGGTAGGATCAGTCCACAGACCAAGAGATCCTGCAGCAGGGAGCTCGAAAGCCGGGGAGGCTATGTACACATGCATTGGCATTATCGTTCGACCTATTCCCCACTCTGACACCCTGCGAACTATATCTCGAATTCATTCTTCCTCTTGCGATTCCTTTCCAGCGCAGACTACCTACTTACCGCCTGCCTGTGGAGTACCAGCCCTGGACACAGCAGGCTTAGTCATCAACCTATCTGAAATATCCGCTACTCCTCGCCTAAAATCGACAAGAGTCTGTCTAATTTGGTCTATTTCATCAGCTAAGATTATCACCAAGAACATACTCTGAGTATCTTGATACGCCAGAATATCACCTACTCCCGTTTCGAGCGACTCTGCATTCTTGACGCTCATATTGTAGAAACAACCGTACATGCTGTAAATTGTATCGAGACTACTATCAGCGTAGGGTTTGTAGGGGACTTACGTGGTGGAAAGGTATTTTTCTGCCCAACCTACTCATCAGCTCTTGGTAGTCGTAGACCGTCTTAAAGAAGCTACAATCAATGAAAGGAATCATATCATCCATCATATCATTCCACGGTTCTTGGAGATCCTTGACGTAATCGTATTTCTCGATCTATCATCAGTCATAGCTGGACAAACATCACAAGCTTACCTCTGCGAACGCATCGAAGGGAACACCCTGTTCCATCTCTCCTTCTCCATCCTTGTCAATGTCAGTCTCGGATGACGCAGGGGGAGGTACAGCGTTCTTTTGTCGTTTTTGCCTGGTTGGAGCTTGGAATACAGCATCTTCGTCTTCTTGATCTCGGACATGGTCTCGAATTCGTTTGCCTTGATTTTGACAAGTGTTCTTGTAAGCGTAATCTTGAGTTATCACCTGAGATGCCGGTCGATTATCATCTTGCAACTGTAGATCGACCTGATACTGGTCGTGGTCATCTCGTCGTTGTCCCATATAATCGGGCTGCTGGTTTGAGTGGTAAGGACTCGGACTTGATCCTTGATGAGGTGGACCTCGGCGTCGAGGTGGCCCATTGTAAGTTTCATTGTCCCTACACAGCACTTGCTCCTGACCTTGACGCTGTGCTCGGGCTTGACCGGAACTTCGACGTTGATCCTCAATTTGATCTCGGTATACCTGTCCATCGTTGTGGTAGCTCAATGACTGAAGCTGTCGAGAGACTGGTTGATCACTGTTTGATGAGGGTCTATTCGACTGTTGTTTTTGACCTTGATGTTGGTGCGGAGGAACCGGTCGTTGGTTCGGAGACCTTTGAGCGACTGGCTGCTGATGCGGGAGGATTCGAGTGATCGACTCCGGAGGTTCAGTCGGGCCAGGACTGGGGCCCTGATCTTGAGTTCTTCTGATAGATTGGTGAGCCTTGTTTGACAATTCATCTGTCCTTTCTCTGCCCAAATTTCGAGCACCTCGTTGTTCCTGTTGTGTTGGATCATGCTCGTATTGATCCTGGGAAGGAAGAGAGACGGGGATCTGCTTGGAGACCTTCGCAAACTGAGATCGATCGTCGGATCGATGGTCATCGTTTGAATGCTCGGCACGCTTTGCTTCAGCGACTGCTTGGTTACCAATTGCATTCTTGTCATCAGCTCATTGCTCGATCACAGGAAAGAAACAGCATACCTTGACGGCCTGTGCCCTGTTCTGCACCGCCGTATGCTGAGTACTTGAGATTTCGGGATTCTGCTGTTCGCCCATACTCGATTCCTGATTCTGTGATTTCTGCTGCTTCTTTGCTCCTACTTCGCCATTCCCCTGAACAGTATTATCAGCCTTCTTCTCCTTCTCCCCTTCTTTCTGTTTGTCTTCCTCTGGTTCTTTCGCCTTTCCCGGTGGAGTCGACCAAGGGATTTTGAAACTCCCCCCAGGTCCCTTGGAAGCTTTCTTGACCAGTACCCTCTGGTTATGAGGTAGAGAAAGAGCATAAGTAGTTCCTTCCGCAGTAGTAGCCTGCTTGAGGCGGTTAACAGCTACTGGATCGGTGACAAGTCGGGATGAGGGATCGGTAGGTCGATTAGGCGTCTGGAGAGGTGAGGAAGATACTGCGATAGAAGCGGGGTGTGGGGGTGGATTGGCGAATGGGTTCTTCTTTGGAGTTTGGTTTTGACTTTGTCTTTGGACTGGTGAATGGGGAGAAGGTGGATTGGGACCTTGTCGCTGGGACTGGAGGTGTTGATGGATATAAGGAGATCGAGGGGGTGATTGTAATTGATATCGTTGTTCGCTCTGTTGCGGGTATCCTCCTTGCCCTTTGTATCGGACAACGTTTGCGAGGGGAGAAGGAAGGGCGGCGAGGGGAGGAAGAGAAATGACTCGGACATCGACATGTGCTCGAGGAGGAAGATTGGTCCCGTACTTGACCATTTGACTTGAGGGAGGAGGAGCATCGTTGTACTCCTGCTCTTGTTCCTGTTCCTGTTCGTCATCCCGGTTGTGCTCGGGGTGAGGTTGAGGTAGGGAAGGTTGTACTTGGTCATAGTCTTGGGACTGGCTCTGCCATTGACTGTCATTTTGATGTTGAGGGTTATCTGCCTCTCGAGGAGGCTGTGGTTGGTCCTCTGATGCATTAGGATGAGGCGAGGGAGCTGATCGCTGCATTGTAGATTTTAGAGTGATAGCAGAGGATGAAGTGATAAGTAAAGAGGAGAGAAGAGAAGAGAAACGATGAGAAGAGAAAAGAGAAAAGAGAAAGAGAATATAAAGGTGACAAGTCGCGTCACCTATCCTGTGCACGGACCTTGATCAAGCATATGCATACTGCTTTAATCGATTAGATATTTGCGTTTGAAGAATGATCGTAAATGGATAAGCTGTAGATCAGTCATTGTCATGCTCGTATCGCGAAGGAAGAAGGAAGAAGAACTTACTTGCCATGCTCCTAATCCTACTACACCTATCATGATCAATATCGAGAATGTCTTGACTCTGTCGTTGGTGCTTTCTGCCTATCAGTCCAGTCATCAATGTTGCACCATCGACTCGATTGTCGCCACAGTGTGAAGTATGGCCATAGGAAGAAGGAGAACATCGAAGAGGGCGAAGCAGAGGGTTGAAACAGGAGGAGAAGAGAAAGCTCACCATTCGTATCCCTCATTCTCATTTCCCTCCTCTGTAAATACCCTAATTCATCTACAATCTCTCTAGTAACAGCTTCCAATTTTCGCATTTCAACTTCTAGAATCGATAGTGATTCCTGATTTGCAATTGCACTTGATATCAGCCTCCTTCCTCACATCCAATCTCGAACGAGAAGGTAGGCAGAGAAAGAATTCTGGATCTTACTTGTAATCAACTGCGTCTGCTCCAATTTCGATATCTAGATCTACTTCTCTTGATTGTGGTCCTTTTCCAGCTATTTATCAGTCATGCTCTCGCGTGTCTGATGTAGCAATTCCGATTGATCATTAGGCAGATCAGACTTACCTTCGTAATGATTCATCAAACATACTCCCACATCCGCAGATTCATGTGTCGTAATAGCCAACCTGGTCTCTCCCCTTATATCCTACTCATCAGCTCTAGCTCCGCTGATGGCGAGAAAGCTGACCTTCTTGGAAAGGTAGACATTTCCTCCATGTTCCGTATCTAGGATTTCAATGTCCACACGCTGTCCTGCTTCATATGGCGAATTTGCCGTGACTATCACTAAGGCGTGTTTGGGGGCAAAGTTCCAAATACTGTTGATCAGCTCGCCACAATTATATAGTTGATGTGCCGCTCATCCCAGCGACAAAGAAGTAGACATACCATTCTGGTATTAGCTTTTGACCCTCTAGACTCTCACAGGAGGAAGCTTACTTGGTTTGGGACTCCGATCAGATGGAAGTTGAAATTTGACGGCCTGCACCACTGATAAAACAAGTAGCAAGCATGCCAACAGTGAACTCCTTGGGATCATGCTGCTATGTGATAGAGTCAATTCACCAGACAATACCTTTGGCATTGCCCCGGTCACTTCACCACCTTCCACCGCGCCTAAGAGCGGCGATCTCCGCTGATGCATCTACTCAAAATCCCAATGCGTCAAGAGGTCACCTTTTGCCAAGTAAGGTGATCTGCATGCTTTCTAGGTCATTCATACGTTCTTCTATCCGTCTTCTCCCAGTCCGTAGTACCAAGCAATTCAAAGCAATCAAGCAAGCGCAAAGTCGCACAATCACAATGTCCGCCATTGCCGAAGCGCCAAAAGCTTCGAGCTCTCAACCAGAATGGACTCGACCTATTCCTCAGACTAAGGAACCCGTTCTGGAAGTCTATAATTCAATGACGAGGAAGAAGGAGGTGTTTACCCCTGTAAATGGAAGGAGGGTAGATTGGTATAATTGTGGTCCCACTGTTTATGATTCAAGTCATATGGGCCATGCCCGGTACGTCTCCCTTACGAAGATGGAATCACAAGTGGGGCTGATGATAGGAATTACTTGACTCAGGATATCATCAGGAGGATATTGCAGGATTACTTTGGATACGATGTGAATTTGGTCATGAACATCACCGATATTGATGACAAAGTAAGTTCACGTAGCTGGAGAAGGGCGAGTGGGTAAAGAAACTAAATGAAAGATTATCATCCGTGCGCGGGAATCATACCTGATCAAGCAAACCTTAGAGCAGAACGCACACCTTACTCCCCAACTACTCGAAACAGCAAACTCGGCATTCGAGAAATACCTAGATTCCAAACTCGTCAAGTGTCTTCCTACACCCGTCGCAGCTCCTTCCTCGGCGAGTCCCTTGGAGCGATTTGAAGCCATTCAAACGAAGTTCAAAACGGATTCAGCGTGGGCTGCAGAGGCAAAGGCAAAGGAGGAGAAGTTTGAGATGTATATCTCTAGTTTAAAGAAGGCCGGGGATGCTATTCGTATAGCGGAGAAATCCCTCAAGGGGGGTGATAAAGGTGGAAAGAAGGGCGTTGAAGATTTGTTAAGGGATAGCGCCGATACTATCGGACCATACCTAGGTACCACGGTAAGCTCATGATCCTCAGAAAGATGGTAGCAGAAAGCTGACATATAGCTGGGCGATACTATTGAAAAACCAATAGAAGTCTCTCGTGAACTTGCCGCTTTTTGGGAGAACAAATTCTTCGAAGATATGGAGAAACTTCACATCTTGCCTCCAGACATTGTCACTCGAGTATCGGAATATGTCGACGAGATCGTATCATTTGTCGAGAAGATTGAGGATAATGGATTTGCATACGAGGGTGGGGGAAGTGTGTGGTTCGATGTTGCCAAATTCGAGGGAGCAGAGGGGGATGGGTTCAGGCATGAATATGCGAAATTACAACCTGGCAGCAAGGGAAATAAAAAGTTGATCGACGAGGGCGAGGGTGAGTGATATGACGCTGTTTCATGAGAAGGCGGCTGATGGCAAGGTGCACTGACAGCTGCACAAGGCAAGAAACAAGCTGCAGATTTTGCATTATGGAAAGCAAAGTCCAAACCAGGAGAACCAGCTTGGCAATCACGTAGATGGGGAGAAGGACGTCCAGGATGGCATATCGAGTGTTCAGTCATGGCCAGTGATATCCTTGGTAAAGGGATGGATATACACTCGGGAGGTGTGGATTTGATGTTTCCTCATCACGATAACGAGCTTGCTCAATCCGAGGTACGCTTCAGTGGAGTGTAGGTGAGCTGATAAAAGGCATATCATGGATGTCGTCAATGGGTCAATTATTTCCTACATACCGGTCATCTTCATATTGAGGGATTGAAAATGAGTAAATCACTGAAGAACTTTATTACCATCGAGGTATGTCCATTCTCTCCCGAAAGGCAGATCTAACACGATAGGAAGCCTTGGAGACGTATACACCACGTCAATTACGTTTATCCTTCATGCTTCAAACTTGGAATGCCAAGATGGATTTCAGGCGGGATTTGATCACGGATGTCAAGACCAAGGAAGAGACTTTTGATGTGAGTCCCCGCTTCCTGGGCTATTAATCAGACCATTGACTGATGGCAGAACTTCTTTACCAATGTTAAAGCTAGACTAAGAGAACGATCAGCCAATCCACCCGCGTTCGACGGTAAACATCACTTTGACCAACCTGAAAAAGCACTCGTGAAGACGTGAGTCAGCTTGCCGATCCTCTAAAATCAAGCTGATCCCAGATTTCACGAGACGCAGCACAAGTTCCGTGAAAATCTCTGCGATTCATTCAATACCCCTCGGGCTATCGAGACGCTGCTGGACCTTGTCGCAACCATCAATCGATACCTCACAGACAGGGGTCAGGGGTATAATATCGGTCCCGTAAGATTAGCGGCTGAATGGATCACTCGAATGCTGTCAATGTTTGGTCTTGGTGAAGGTGCACTCACCGCTGCAGAAGGTCAGATCGGCTGGGGTGAAAAGGGACAAGTGGCTGGAACTGGTGATGTAAGCCCACTTATCGGAATAATGCTGACCAAAGCTCGAGGCGCAGCTTGATAAATACCTAAGAGCGATGGCTTCATTCCGGGATGATGTGAGGAAGATTGCTATCGATGGAGGATCTTCGAAATCCATCCTGGAATTGTGCGATAAATTCCGAGATCAAGATTTGGTTAATCTCGGTGTTCAGCTCGATGATGGGCAGGGTGCAGGTATGTGCTCTCGTTCCCCATTTAGACATGGCTCACGACAGGCGGCGGAGCATTATACAAATTAGTCGACCCGTCCATTCTCATCAAGCAGCGAGAGGAGAAAGCAGCTCAGGCCGCTGACAAAGCTGCCAAGAAAGCAGCAAACGCAGCTGCCGCCGAGAAACAAAAACAGGCTCAACTTGAGAAAGGACGTATACCACCTTTGGAAATGTTCAAACCCCCTCAATCTGATGCTTATTCCGCTTGGGATGATGCTGGTTTACCTACCAAAGACAAAGAGGGTGTTGAAATTAGTAAAGCTGGTGGGAAAAAGTTGTTGAAGGAATGGAAAACCCAGGAGAAGTTACATGATGCTTTTCTTGCTTGGCAAAAGGAGCAGTAGTAAAAGATTAGATATATGTTAGAATCGACATGTACATCTACCGCCGGGAATGGTTTTGAACCCCAGGTTATGATGTCGGATTTCAACGGCGGGTTAACCGAAAGTAACGGGAGCAAAATTGAATCTACTCCGTCATGGCTAGAACCTAATAACTCCTTTTCAGCTACACATACACTACATAACCCTATACACACCTCTACCTACCCTTCATATACACTCATATAATGCTCAGGACACCTGCAAGGCAGGCTATCTTGGCGGCATCTCGCTCGACTCGATCTTCCATCATCACCAGGTCATTGTCTACCGCCCCTAAGCGAGTTTCCGTCTTGTGCGTGCTGCCCTATCCTCGAGGGCAAACAGCTGATCTTGTAGACCTCGAATAGTCCTTGAACCCGTCAGCCTCTCTAGATCTCGATTTTCTACTACTCCTTTCCTATGTGGTGCGTCTAGCTCCATTCTCCTGTTCTTCTGGAGAGCAATGACTGACCAATAGCCGAAACTGTCAAAGTCCCCCAGATGGCCGAGTCGATCACAGAGGGTACACTGAAACAATGGAATAAGGCTGTTGGAGATTTCGTCAACCAGGATGAAGAGATTGCCACTATTGAGACTGATAAGGTGGGTCCCGTTGAATTCTTGTGCACTTCCATCGTGTCTACGGGGCTAATCCCAGATCGATGTATCCGTCAATGCGCCCATGTCTGGTACTATTACCGAATTTCTAGTTGAGGAAGACTCCACTGTATCCGTTGGTCAAGATCTGCTCAAGATGGAACCAGGAGAGGGAGGTGGTGATGCCCCCGGACCTGAAGCTTCGAGTCCATCAGGAGCCGCCAAGAGTGAACCAAAAGACAAGGAGGAGGGCAAGCGGGAGGATGCAGCTCCAGCTGCTGGAAAGGAGAAGGAAGCAGGAGACAAGGTTTTGAAGCAACAGGATGAAAAGGCACCTGATTACGCTGCTGCCGATCAGTCAGCCTCGAAACAGGAGACACCCGCACCAAAGAAGGAGGAATCCGCACCAAAGAAGCCCGCACCTAAAAAGGAGGACAAGTCTGCCGCACCTGCCGCCCCTAAAGCAGTCGGCTCAAGAAACGAGACTAGAGTCAAGATGTCACGAATGCGACAGACTATCGCTTCGAGGTTGAAGCAATCTCAAAACACCGCCGCCACTTTGTCAACTTTCAACGAAGTGGACATGTCGTCCGCGATGGAATTTAGGAAACTGTACAAGGATCAGATCATGAAGGAACACGGTGTGAAACTCGGATTTATGTCGATCTTTGCTCGAGCTACCGTGATGGCGCTCCGTCAAGTGCCCGCGGCCTGTGCCTGTATCGAGGGAGATCAGATTGTATACCGAGATTACGTCGACTTGAGTGTCGCTGTCGCTACCCCCAAAGGCCTCGTTACCCCAGTCATCCGAAATGCCGAGACCATGGGTCTACTCGATCTTGAACGAGCTATCGCTGAGCTTGGCAAAAAGGTGCGCTATATTGTGGCTGTGCAGTGCTGATCTCAGGCTCGTGAGGGTCGCCTGGCATTAGAGGATTTGGCGGGAGGTCACGCAACTATTTCCAATGGAGGCGTGTTCGGCTCGCTCAACGGGACTCCAATCCTCAATTCCCCCCAGACTGTTATTCTAGGTATGCACGCCATCAATGACAGGGCTGTCGTCCGAGACGGGCAGATTGTCATCCGACCCATCATGGTAAGTCTTTGCGCTCCTATTTGGCCCCCAATGTCAGCAAGAACGCTGATCATAATCAGAATCTGGTCACGTCCTACGATCATCGTCTATTGGACGGCAGGGAGGCAGTGACCTTCTTGAAATTGATCAAGGAGTACGTAGAGGATCCCCGCAGGATGTTGATCGAATCTCCCATCTAGACTCGTCGTCACGTCATAGCCCTCTCAGCATGTATGCTCTTCCCATGGCCGCTAGTGTCTCTATTACTTACCAGACTACCACGCGTTGTTTCACCTCTCCTCTGAGAGATCATATGCCTCCTCACTGGTGAAGTGGACATCGAGTATGTCGAGGTTGTGAAATCTGATTCGACGGCTTGTAGGCTATCACAGCCTCTTTCTTCGAGCCAGATCCACCGCCCTCACAAGCAGGCATCTAGGAGTCGGTCGTGCGAGGATGAGCTGCTCGGCCCTGAGTTTGTCCAGCGTATCACTCCTGGCCGTGAGAGAGGGATCGAGGGAGGGATCGAAGGCGTATATCCGGAAAGACCATACAGCCGCCGCCCGCACTAAGACAGCTCTTGTCGATGATAGTTCAGCTCATACAAGCATACAGGCTGCTTGGATGTGGAGGTCTATGATGAGTCTACAAGACATTGTACGAAAGAAGGAGTATAGTCCGTGAAGGCAGCTTGTACTCGACTGCGCGACTGTCATGATTGGCAATCGATCCTCGCTAAGCCTCAGCGAGGTATCCCGTTCATAGGTATATGAGTAGTCTTGTATGATAGATACTCTACAAAGAATGAATATTGTAGTCAACTCTTATTGAGAAGGAACCCATCTGTTCGCTATCGCTCCCAGCAAGGCCTTAGGTTCTCCAGAGACGGTGGGTCTCTGACACATATTGCTCCCAACTCCCTTAATCTCGCCATCACCACAGAGATCGTATAAAGACGGTGTATGCATGTATGGTAGCTTTTCCAATGAGCTAGTCTGCGAGCCCATCACATATACACTACCAGTTGCATGTCAACCTAACGACCCGCAGCCTGAATCAACGGAACTCCTACAGATTGTCATCATTTAGCGGTCGGTCCATGCTGCATAGCAGTGTCATGCGCCCTTTGATGGTCCCGCGTGTAGAGAGTGCGCTCGCATCTCACAGGACCCGTCAGCAGTTCAAGAAGCAGAAGCTCAGCGACAGAGCTTTTGGACAACCAACCTATGCCGCTCAAGCCGGAAATCTCGGTACATCCTTCGATTCTCTTGGCACTTTGACTCCAGTGATCGGATGGGCATCCCAAAAGTTTCCAGCTCCAAATGACCCCAAAGATCAGCGGAACCCTAGCCCAGGAGTCGTCAAGAGCTCCTACCCTGCATCAAGATCGGATGCACACGACTATTCACCAGCGTATAGCGCTCCTTTGTTGCGCTCAAAAGATCAATTCCCCGTTTACTGGAATGACGTAAATGGATTTAAGGTTAAAAAAACATCACAATCGCGTCGTTGCGAGTGTTTGTCTTCAGCCTACAATCATTACCTATACCTTCAGGTAGCAAGAAGTCATATCGAAAAGGAGGGCAGCTGTCAAGATGGCTAGTACAGGGACGTGAGTCAGCTGGTCCCTACATGATAGAGAGCTTGTTTGCCTCCCGTTCACAAGCTGACCAGTTAGTTCAAATGCAACTACCGCCTTGGCAGCGACAACGACCACCTTCACTACAGCCCTAGTGGTGAATTTTGCGGCTGGAGGGATCGAGCTGGTCGCTTGGATCGGTCTGCGACGGTTCATCAAGGCTCTTTACGAGCCGAGGACCTACATCCCGCCTCGTTCAAGGCAGGCTCCGGTGTTGGGAAGGCATATTTTATGGCCAATATGGAAGATAATATGGTGTAAATCATCTTGTGAAGGTCCTAGCTGACAGATAGCGGACCATTCTGCCATTTTGAGCAAGAATGGCGTCGATCCCTATGTCTTTATTCGGTTTCTATACATGATGGTCAAGGCGTTCGTCCCGATCTGGCTCATCTCTTGGCTCATCCTTTTCCCCGTGAATTCTGTCGGGACGGATAATGGCAAGGACGGTCTCGACAAGTTCACCTTCGGAAATGTCTCTCCAAGCAGGCAGAGCAGACTATGGGCTCATTTGATTCTTGATTACGTCTTTGTCTGTAAGTCAGGCCGAAGAGATTCAACTGATGTAAGTTTGGATAATATTCCTCATTTGGCATGAGATGCAACATTGGCTGGTTGTTCGACAGCAATTCCTCGTCTCTAAACTTCACTCAAAACAACCTCAGGCTAGTACTGTTCTTATCACCGGCATACCCAAGGATTACATGGATGAGAAAAGGCTAGAGCAGCTATTCAGCAGTTTGCCTGGAGGAATCAAGAGGGTCTGGCTCGCTAGGTATGTCTATCCCGCCTCTAAAGCTAATGGTAGGAATCTGAGGGAGATGCCGGGATATTATGAACGACGGAACAAAGCCTGTCAGATGCTCGAATCCGCCCAAGTCACACTCATCAAGCTAGCTCAGAAAGGAAAGGAGGAAAGGGAGAAGAAAGGCAACGACAAGACCGAGATCGATAACGATATACCGCTAGTGGACCAGCTTGTCCCCCGATCGAAACGGCCTACATTCACACAGAAACCCAAATGGGCGCCTTGCGGGCTTGGATGGCTCGGTATCGGACAAAAAGCTGACAAGATCGATTGGGCTAGAAAGGAGATCGCACTATGCAATCAAGCACTCGAGAGCGGACGAGAGCAATTGCACAACGATGTCAACTCGGTCGGAGCCGAAAATGATTACTACCCTCCCCTCAGCTCCGCCTTTGTCCACTTCAATTATCAGATAGCTGCTCATATGGCATATCAATGTCTCGCCCATAACCGACCATACCGAATGGCAGAACGATATATCGAGCAAGCGCCCCAAAATGTCGTTTGGCGAAACTTGTCGCTCAACCCATATGAAGCCAAGATCAGAACGGCGGCTTCCTATGCCATTACGTTCGGAATGATCCTGGTCTGGGCAATTCCCGTGGCGTTCATCAGTGCCTTGTCTTCCATCAACGGCCTCATCAGTGCTTATCCATGGTTGGACTGGCTTGATTTTTTGGAGCGACCAGGTTTCGGTTATACACTCCTTAAGGGTGTCGTCTCCGGTGTCTTGCCCCCGGTGCTTCTCGCCCTCCTCATGATGGTCTTGCCCGTCATTCTCAGACGTGAGTCCTTGGCAGGAAACGGGGCTGACTTTAGAATTGTGCATGCTTCAAGGCACACCATCCAGGACAGAGGTCGAGCTGGACGTGATGAACAGATATTTTGTCTTCTTGGTCATCGTAGGTTACGCCGCTCTGTCCATGCTGATCAACAGCACACTTTCTTTGTCGTTACTTTGACTAACGGTCTTATCTACGCGCTCAAGGATCTCGCCGAGAACCCAACTTCGATTGCCAGTGTTCTTGCTCAGCAAATGCCGGCGGCCTCGACATTCTTCATCACCCTCATCTTGACCCGATTCACCGGGACCGTCCTGACTCTTATCCAGCCAATCTCGTTGGTCCTATACTTTATCCGAATCATCCTAGGCGGCGGTACACCTCGATCTATGTTCACATCCCGATATCGCTTGTCGAAAGATCAATGGGGAACCATATTTCCCGCAATCACCGTCTATTCAGTCATCGTAACCGGCTACATGGTTATTTCGCCCATCATCAACGGATTTGGAGCTTGCTTCTTCATGCTGTCTGCTTTTGCATACAAGTACCTCTTTACTTGGGTATGGGATCAACCCAAGTCATTGGACACCGGTGGTCGGTTCTTCCCCAAGGCAATCAATCACGTCTTTGTGGGACTGTATGTTCAGGAGATCTGTCTCTGCGCCTTGTTCTTCTTGGCCAGGAATGAAAACAACAACGTCTCCGCAATTCCACAGGCGGTATTGATGATCATCCTCATCGTCATCACTGTAAGTTCACACCAGTCACTCCAGCTGACAATAGGCGGCAATCCATTACGTGTTGGCTTCATCGTACAATCCGATGCTTGATGCCATCCCCCTCTCCCTCGCCCACGTCGCGTACGGAGGAGAACTGAACGGCGTCGGACATGTTGATTTCGGAGACAAGAACGACCTCGCTCCAATCTTCGGTGTTGATATCAAAAACAAGGTCGTCAATACCGGCAAAGGAGTCCTCCAGCCCATCGCTGATCAAGCGTTGGGACAGACGCATGGGATACGTAATCGAGGCAAGCAGACATTCGACAAGATCAAGACAACTCCCATGGATAGGCAGAATGAGACAAAGTATGAGCGAAGGATGAGGGAACGCCAGGCTGCTTTGAGCGATATCACACCACCAAACGAACACGCTGTGGATGTAAGTGAGACGGTCGTCCCTACATCTCCTACTGCTCCGGGGCGTCCAGTATACCCCACCCACTCGCATCCCGACGAACCAATTTCTCCGATTCAGGGCGCCAATGGTCTTCGCGAGTCGGAAGATGGTATTCCCCTTACTCGTTTATCGACCAATCAATCCGAGATTCGAGAACAGCGAATTGATGCCGATGCAGAGGCACAAGTGCCCAAGGAGGAAGATGACGATAACGAGCAACACTACTTTGCTTTACCAGGTGGACCGGGAGTCATCAATCAAGAAGAGACCGACGGAAATGACCCGAACGCATTCTTCCACCCGGCCACCAAGGAACGACAACCAATTCTGTGGCTACCCAAGGATGACTTGGGATTGTGTGAATACGAGATCGAGATGAATGCAAAGGCAGGAGTCGAGAGTTCTTGTAGGCGAGCTATTCTCAACAGTAAAGGGAAAGTAAGGATTTTCGGACCTCCGCCAGTCCATCACTCGACAGTACAGGTAGTTCAGGAGTAGCATGGAGGATAGGAATTCATGATAACGACGCTCTATTAACGACCCTAATATACACATAGCCTGCATGCATCACAATATGCTAACCCCCTATGGGTAGAGTGCCACTATCGGCGTTTTCGGTTAACAGATAAGCACGTCACCTAGTTACTCCACTCCCCACCCAGAACCTTCTTTTCTAATCATCTAATGCTTCGTACCCTCCTACGCCCTACTCTTAATTTGAACACATACAGAACATTCACTTCAACAGCAATCAAAATGGGTGTTACTATCGATAAAATCACTCCCGGAGACGGCAAGAACTTCCCCAAGGCCGGAGATACCGTTGCCATCCACTGTTAGTTATCTCTTATCTCTGGATCAACGTATCCTGATAGGTAGACGTTGGAACTCTCCTTGATGGATCCAAGTTCGACTCTTCCCGAGACAGGGGATCGCCTTTCACCACCCAGATCGGTGTTGGACGAGTCATCAAGGGATGGGATGAGGGTGTTCCTCAGCTCGTACGTTTACTACAACCATTTCAGTGGTATCAATATTGATTTCCAGTCCGTCGGTGAGAAGGCCGTCCTCACTTGCACCCCAGACTACGGTGAGTACCTGCTCGTGCACTTGGGCAAGAACTGATAATCAGCCTACGGTGCCCGAGGATTCCCTCCCGTCATTCCCCCCAACTCTACCCTCAAGTTCGAGGTCGAGCTCATCAAGATCAACTAGATCCTAGATGCTCTTGGAGAACAGTAGAGTGAAAAAGGGTAGAAGTTTAGAAGCATGCATCTAATGTTGTGCAATCTACGATACTTCTAATGAACGCATAAGAACATCGTCGTATGGACGATCGGTTTTGGGGTTGCAAGGGACATTTTCGATTGAGTGAATGATATCCATCCCGCTCGTTGCTCGACCGAATATGCTGAGAATCAGCAAGTGCCCTTTGTAGCCCAAGAAGACTCACGTGTGCTTGTCATCGAGCCAAGGAGTTGGTACAGTGGTAATGAAGAATTGCGACCCATTCGTCCCTGGTCCAGCGTTTGCCATGGATAGAGTATAAGGCCTATCATGCCTGTACTTTGGATCAAACTCGTCCTCAAAGTGTCCACCCCAACAACTCTCTCCACCAGTGCCGTCTCCGAGTGGATCACCAGTCTGCAACATGAATTTCTTGATGATTCGATGGAAAATGATATTGTTGTAATAGCCATTGTTGACGTGGGTGACAAAGTTTTCGACCGTTTTGGGGGCAGCTTCTGGGAACAACTTGAAGTGCTGGAAGTCAGCCAAAATCGTCAAGGAAGGGGCAGACATACGATATCGCCCATAGTAGTATGGATCGTCAACGAGGTTGCGGTAGCTTTCTTCTTCTCTGGAGCCACCATGACAGTCTGCTCCTCCCTTGTCGGTCTCTCGTTGAACACATCTCGATCACCCTTCTCTTCCCTATCACTTCGACCGAATACGTAGAATCGAGGTTTCTTGTATGCCGTGCAGAAAACATGTGGATCTCTGGAAGCCTTTTCTTGAAGTAGCGGATTGGCAGATGCTGCCATTGCTAGGGTCGTGATACCTTTCTTCGCCGGTGCGCCCTGGTATAGAGAGACGTTCAAATATCGTAAAGTCTCGTCTTTGCCTAATACTCGAGACACTTTGTTGGTAACCGTATTGACCACTGCCCATTAGCCATCTCACCCAGATCCATCAACCGCACTCACCCTTGATACCCAACATGGTAGGGTAGATGATAAAGTTCCCACTTTCGTCCCAAACTGCATTCGCCGTTCTCAAGGCGCCTCCGGGTCCACTCTCTGCAGTATCCAACGCTCTCTCTGTGGCTAGACGTCTTCCGAAATCCATATCATCCAATGTAAACACTGCTGTTCCAGCCTGCTGCATCTCTGCTGCTGCCGTCAAAGACTCGTCGTATGTTCGAGTTAATTTTCCCGTCAAGAAGTTGAAAACGTGAACAGCTCGAGAGGGTAATGACATTGTAACGAAATGAGAAGAATTGGGAGAAAATGTCACGGATGAAGCGATTGATTTCGTTTTCTTGAATTGATACAAGTCGGTTGCTGATTTGTATTGCCATAGACCTGGGACAGAAGGTAGACCCCAGGGTTCGGATGGTTGCCAATATTCAACGAAGCCATCTTCGTCGGCTGAGACTACACAATCGTATTTCGCCGTGTACGAAATCAAGTGGACGGGAGCTCGATGTAGTTTGTCGAGCTCGTATAACGGTTTCCCATCTCCTCTACCATCGTAAATCCGTATCGTTGATGAGGCAACGTCCGAAACTGCTAGTAATGTCTGACCAGCTCCGGGCTGATGTACCCAGCAGCACGCTTTTGGTGTGAAGGGAAATTTGAGGATATTGATCATATCTGGCATTAGCTCTTTTCCCGCAACACAACCTCAGACGCACCAAAGTTGACGACATCAAACACACGTCCTTCGCCTCCTTCACTGATAGTTGCAAACACGCTCCCATCATCACTAGCCGTTACACCGACGATAGCCTTCAGAGACGCCCTGTAGTGTTTGACAAACTCAATTCCAGCCTCCTGCTTTTTCCACAACTTCAGATGTCCATCTACCGAGGTGGTTAACAGGAATCCAGTCCTAACGATTAGCTGGATCCCAGGTCTTGGTAGTGAGGGAACTGACTTGGTCATGGTGACGAAATTTATATCTGCTCGGTGCATGAAAGACTTGGTGTACCGATCTGTGTCGGGAATATTCTCAAGGAAGACCCGTTCATGAGATAGCACCGCACGCTTCTTCTTTCGCCCTTTGGAAACTTCTGCAGAAGGGGCATCGGGCATGGGTCCAATCTCATCGTCGCTGTCGTCCAGGTCTGCCGAAGGCATTTCAGGTACTCCACCCCCAGCAGCCAGGCCATTGCTATTGCCATTGCTGACAGGAGCATCGTCTTCGTCTTCCCTCGGTCGTTTGTTTCCTGCCAAGGCGGATGTCTCGGCTTCGGACATGATGAAAGGATAGAGGGTAAATAATAAAGTACAAATAAGAGATGAGGTTCTTTGTCTAGGTGGAGGTCCGTCTATCTTGTCCACCTGTACTGGTATCACCGTTTTCTGCCTCGTATACCTCTCTAGCATCATTTGCTAGCCATGTCAGGTCAGTCTCCTCTCTCAGTGTATATGCAGGCTGATCAGTAGGTTTCCAGAATGCGGGAATCACCAAAGGTAACCGTCCCACACCTCACGAGTGCTGACAACAGGCATGATGCTCGTCCTGGGCATAACCACCTTGACGGCCTCTCTGACCGACATGAAGCCGTACTTGCACCTCCAGCTGGTCCCACACATGACAACATATCATCAGGTATGCTTGTCTGTCGTCAAAGCTAACTCTAGTTTTGGAGAATCTTGGTTCATCCGCTAGCATTTGCCAATTCGACTGAACTTCTACTGGCAGAGGTATTGCTGTACAATGTCGGAGTTCATATCGAGAGGTGAGCACACTGACTTATCCATACTCACGAGATAGATCATTTGGGCCACGCAAATATTCTGTGAGGTCTGTCAATTGACTAGCTAATGTCAGTCATTCATCCTAGTCTCATCTATCGTGTCGACAATATTGTCAATGTCAGCTATCATATTCCTGAATCCCTTTGGGATCAACTCGATACCAGCTGGTCCGTATGGGATACTGTTCAGCCTGTAAGCTTTCACGCTTGCCCTCATGATAAAGCTAATGAGAGGTTATGGCAACATCACCGAACTGTTCCACCCTTATACGCATTTAATCTGCTAGGTATAGAAGGAACGAACAAGTCTTTCATGTACATTCTAGCTATTATCGTATGTTCACACTCTATGTCGATACTGAATTCAAGCTCGCCCTCTCATCCCCACCTACATCGACGCTGGCAGCCTTGATAGGTCTAAGCGTAGGATACCTATATCGAACCGATACCCTCATCCCGCTTCCCATGTCGCGTCGGCGAGGCTTTAGACCTCTGAAATCATATCGAATACCTCTATCTATCTACACCCTTCTAGCCCGCATGTTTGGTCCCCTCGCTTCAACATCGACTAGAAGCCGAGCGCGTAGAGTCCTCCCTGGTCAGGTTGATGCTAGGTCAACGGCAGTGGCAGCTCAGCAGAGGGCGGGACTACGGAACATGCTAGCTACCATGGCTCCTCGTAGAGCACCTCCGCCTCCACCAGTGATTGTACCGCAGGGTACCCCACCTGCTGTGCCGACTGCCGAACCGGGAAGTGCGAGGCAGTGGGTTAATGAAATTGCTCGCCAGGCCTCTGGAGCCAGGGCGCCGTCAGAGGAAGAGATCGCTACGTAGGTCTACCTCATCCGATTCATTGATGATCGGGTTGATGAACTGATTAACAGGCTGACAACGATGTTTCCGAATATGGGTAGAGATGTGATCGTCCGGGCTCTTCAGAGGAGGTGAGCTAGCGATTTCGAGGAGACGTGCCACTGACGAAACAGTAATAACAACACCGCCCAAGCAGTGGAGTCTTTGTTGCAAGATACCTCGTAGACCTAGTGAAGCAGCTGCATGTGACCTTCTAATGATTAATATGTCTCGTGTCGTATCGTGATAATGTCGTATCGATCGTATCATTGTTCTCTGTCACCCAAACTCCCTCTTCCCTAATCCCGTTTCTCAGCCTCTCCATCTCCCTTCTCCTCCGACGTTCCCTTCTTCTCGCTAGCTGGATCGACCTTGCCTTCCTTCTCATCCGTGTCCGTATCTGCCAAAATCCCCTCCTCCACTTTCCCCAATTCCCCGATCAACCTATCCAATTTCCCTTCCAAGTCATCCGCGACATCCCCAGCCACATCCATCTGCCTTATCAGGTCATGTAGCGCTGCATCATCTAAATCCTCGGTGTCTGAAAGATTGAGAGCGTCAAGGATAGGTTGAAGCATGGCTAGATCTTCTGGTGTCAGAGAAGAGAGGTCCGTATCGGTTGGTTGGTCTTTCAGCGATGCTGCGGGTGAAGTAGAAGAGGGCTTAGAGGGTCGATCGGGGGCGTTGGTAGGTGCCATCGCTTGTGCTACAAGATCCAGGTCTGACAAGTCTCCCATTTTGATTGATGTTGTACGTGAGGTAGGTTGGCAGTAGTAGTGAAGTTGAAACGCAAGTCAAAGTGGCATTTAGAGATATCTGCGAGCCTGAGCCTTGATGTCATACATGTCATTATTGCTGGACTACTCATTCATGTGTATCCAGTGCTAAAATAATGACCGATATCCTCTGATCATCAGCTTGAATGCGGGGAGAGGCTGTAGAAGCTGACCTCTGCTAATTCCGCCTTGACCTTCTTAGGCACTTTTGACCAATCAGGCTGTCCCTTGTGGATATCTCTTAAACGTACGATGAAAATCGCCCAAAGCTATTTGTCAGCTACGGCCGTCACTTATCGAGAAACGCGTAGCTGACCTTTCGAGCTTGATCACCTGGATCCGAGTCCAGATCATCTGTCGAGGTGCTCGTCAGGTCAATAGCCTGGTCAATCAGCTCATTTTACAATGTTTCCTGTACCATCCAACTGACCTCGGCTCTGCTTCCACTATTCGACGCTAAACCCCGAACTCTGGATGATCGCCTGAGGAATTCTTCTGGAATCGAATTTGAAGACTTGGACTGAACAGCTCGACTTGATCTGCTTCTCTGCCTTGTTAGAGCCCTCCCTTCAGAGACTACTATGTCAGCCGAAACCTACCTAGAATCGTTAGCTACGAACCTGTATTGTTATCCTTAGGGATATATTCCTCATCATCAGACAGAACCGCACGTGAATGTAGCCGAGTTGGAGGTCTCCCTAATTTCCTTGGGACGGCGGATCTGGAACGGGACATCTTTTTCGGAGGGGGTTTCGGCTTGGAGGGATTCACAGATTTCGCTCTAGTCATCTGGGCTATCGCTTTACTCCTTGTATCCGTGCAGAGAAGAGGTAAGTCAAAATATAGGATCAGGGAAGAAGGGAATCTGCGAAGATGTCTGCATGCATATGCTGATACTGCGCTCGGACTTCTTCCTCCTATTCTGTATTACAGCGCAAGCTAGATCTAGTGCTTCTTCAATCCACCTCCCTTGAATGTGTAGTAGTGAGGCCTGTTCATCAGAGCGACTCAGAGAGAGGGTTGATTGTGACTTACGCCAGCTCAACTAGCCATTCTTCATCGACAACAGTCAGATCCCGCATGAAGCTCTTGGTAGTTTCCACAACTTCATGGAAAATGACCCACCCAGTAGAGGGTTGTCTGGTGAACATTACCGAGCTCGGGTGAACATTGAGTACCGCCCCCTCCCTCGCCGAACGGTAAGTTCCATCAGGCTGCATCCTTGCGGCGTTCTCACCATAAGCTTGAGCTTCTTTGGGGGGACAACAACTTACTTTGAAATAACCGGAAACTAGGCATTTCCGTAATCTTACTGCATCCCCTTCGCAGGAGACGATCGGTATACCGAATCTTTCAAGGTATTTCTTCAATTGTTTACGGATCGAGACGGCACGCAGTAGGGCTTTATGGTTGATTCGATGGTTTCCACACCACTGCTTGTCCCTTTGTCCATTTCGAATAAAAGCGTTGTATGCTTGTATTAGTGATACACAGTCAAGTGACTTACCATTCAGGAGGGAGAGATGATCTCCTTCTTCCGCTGTAAATTTCCGTCGTTCCAAATCTGCCATCATTCCTTTTGTCCCGCCGTCGATTTGAATGAAAGCGTTCTGCACAGAAGTCATTGCGGCTATAGTCAAAATTTCTTCTCCACACCTAAACTCGTGCGAATTGAGTAGCTATCGTCAGTGAGACTGTCCATTGTCGACCAGCTAAACAGACAACTCACGATAGCAGCCATCATTGGATCAAGAGGCACCTCCGCCATCCTCGCTCCGAATGGCTTTGTCAATCTCCCTTCATCATCGATAGCTTTAAGACTATACAAAAACTCCAAAGCCCTTATCATCATATCACTAGGTGGAGGCGACATGAAATCAAATTTCGCCAAATTCTCGATTCCAAGAGCTTTCAGTTGGAGTAGGTACATTGAAACATCGCTCCGTGTAAGTTCGGGAGGGGTCGTTATTGGCATCGGAGAGTATGTATTGCGTGTAGGAAGGAGAGATGAGGGGTAAAGTCGAAAACATTTTCCTGAGGATGTACGACCTGCTCGACCTGCCCTTTGGTTTGCGGATGCTAGAGAACAGGGAGTCACGGATAGAACGTCCATTACAGTACGTGGATTGAAGGTTTTGATCTATCATCAGCGAAACTCATAGCATAGGGCAAAGGCTCACTTTGACGAAACCACAATCAACGACGTATTTTATTCCATCTATCGTTACACTGGCCTCGGCAATATTTGTCGCAAAGATTACCTTCCGAGTATCCCTGGGTGGAGGATCAAAGATCAGTGCCTGTTCTTCAGGCGGTAAAGAAGCATATAGGGGCAATGGTAATATTTTCGGTGCTGCCGCGGGTAAACTATCCGTCAGCGTCTGACATAAGAGGTAGCCATACCTCTGCGCCCTGTCTGCGACTTGTTGAAGGACATTATCGATCTCTTCTCTACCGGTCAAGAAGACCAGAATATCTCCATTGGGTTCTTTCATATGTATATTGAAGACAGTCTCTACCGCCGCTTCGCAATAGTCCGAGACTGGTTCTTTCAGATAACAGACCTCCACGGGAAACATTCGACCCTCCAGACTGACGACTGATGGTCAGATATCGCTAATTGGGACACGGAACGAGAAGAACAGGGACTTACCGACTGCATCATCTTTTGAGCGATCCTCCCCTCCCGCATTAGAATTGAAATATTCCATGAAATCCTCCGCATCAATCGTAGCCGACGATATGATGATCCTCAATTCCGGTCTTTTCTTCATGACTTTCTTCAACAAACCCAACAATAAATCCGTATATGCTCCCCTCTCATGCGCTTCGTCAATCTGAAATCAGTCGTTATTGGCGGAGAGAGGACGTACCATAATAACGCTATATTTACTTAGTAACGGATCCACCATAGTCTCCCTGAATAACATCCCATCCGTCATGTATTTGATCCGTGTCCGCGTTGGCGATGACAAGTCTTCGAATCGAATTGCATATCCCACTTCATCCCCTAAGACCGTTCCTACTTCCTCTGCTACCCTTGTTGCTACACTGGTTGCTGCCACCCGACGAGGTTGGGTACAAGCTACCACATGGTTCTGACCCGACCATCCAGCTTCATGAAGGTATTGTGGGATTTCTGCCTGATCAGCAATACGCCCGACCATCCTCAGAAGGTAGCTAGCTGCTCACGAGTTGATTTCCCGCATCCAGTCTGTCCGACTACTATGACAACCCGATACTTCTCAACGCACCACAACAATTTCTGACGATGCTTGTAGATCGGCAGTCTTTGTCTCTGTGCATCCAAGCTGAGATGAGAAGTGGCGGTATTGATGGAAGGTAACAGTGATCCCTCAGCTTCAGCTTCTCGGTCGAGGGATGATCCTGTTGTTAGCCTTAAAGTGGAGATCACTAACATACCTGGACCTGCGGTTCCAGGTTTCCAAAATTGCGGCGCCATCTTCCAAGTGAGCTGCTTCGGAGTGAGACGGTCCGAGGCTTGATTTAATAGGAGAAGAGGATGTACAGATATCAGAGGTTTTAAATGCAATTCTCGGAGGAACAGTTGATTCGCGAATGTGGCCCCGCACCAGGACTTCTGGTATGCAAATAAGTGAACTTCATTCCGCTTCTTCTCTTACACATAAAGGCTGCATGTCTCTAGCACGAGAGCAAAGGTAGAGGTCTGGACGAGAACAATGGGCAGGGCATGCATCGAGATCACATATCTGGGCAAGAACAATCCGTCAAAAGCTGTTCAAACTGTGGACATATCTCGCATCTCACAATTGTCTTGGTCTACTAGACCGACCACTGAGGTCTAGCATATTTGATCACTCCGAGAGTTATCATACCCGGTTGCAATGCATGATATCGTTCTCGCTGAATACTCCAAAAAATCCATTGCCAGAAATCCCAGATCTCTCCGTGCCTGAGTCCTTATCTCCAAGAAGTCAAATATAGGAAGTCGAGGAGTATTGAACATCCACCTCACACCGACGATGGCGGAGCAAGCCAATGTTCATCCGAGGCGACTCACGCTCTTTGGTCGATCAACGCTTCTCATCAGTGGCATTCTACTTGCTAATATAATCTGTTGGATTATAGCTGGCTTGACATTCAGACAAACGGGCCTGATTAGCCTCTGTGTCTTGGCTTGGGTAAGGTTATTGCAGAATCAGTACAAGGAGGAATGCTGATGATAGACGCTAGGCTTAAGACATGGCTTGGATGCAGATCATATTTCTGCTATTGATAATGCAACGAGGCATCTTGTCAGTCTCGATCAATTACCAGTTACATGTGGTTCGTTTCGCCCTTTCTTTTGATTCCTAGTGTGCTGATTTTATGATAGGACTATGGTTCTCACTCGGTCATTCTACCATCGTCATAGTGGTCAATATCGCCATAGCTATCTCTGTCCAAATCTACGATAAACTTGACGGTAATTTTTCTCCGGCCATTCTGCTATTGAGCTGACGACTAGCGGTTGGCGAAATAGGCGGTACGGTCGGAACTGCCATTTCTGCCGTTTTCCTATTTCTAATCGCTGTGATCAACATCTTCTTTCTACATACAGCAATCAAGACCAAACGCCGTGTCACAAATGGCAAGGGTCCATCAACACCCGAACAAGAAGGGAATCAAGTGCAAGGTGGAGGACTTATGGTTCGGTTCATTGGACCTGTTTTGAAAGCTGTTGATCGGCCTTGGAAGCTTTATCCTGTTGGATTGCTTTTCGGATTAGGTAAGTCGACATCAGGATACATCTGACAAATAGGCTTCGATACAGCTTCATCCATAGCTTTATTGGCTATTTCAGCTCTAGCTCAAAAAGGACCGAACGGGAAATCGATAAATCATGCTCGGATCATCATCTTACCTGTGAGTCTCGTCACCCTTGTATCTGAGCTAAAGAAGAGGCTAACAGCAGTTCCTATTCACCGCTGGAATGTCATTCGTCGATTCACTTGACTCGGTATTGATGCTTTATGCTTATGCCTCGCCTTCGAGATCTACTCCAGAAGGAAAGATTGGGTTATTTCAAACCACCAAGATCGAATTGGATGAAGAAGCAGATCGTCTTGTGGCTTCGGAAGATACGAGCACTGTACTCAGGACTGACGATCTCGTTCCTCCTGAAGAAGCCGCCCCTAAGCCACCCATCGACGGAAAGACACAAGTGATCGATGATATGGCTGTTCTCCCCACACTCGCTCAGGCCGATGGCACCAACAGCCAGAATATACCTGGGCCAAGTAATCAAGCATTTGACCAGAAGACACAAGTGATCAGCAGCCTCAGTGTAACGCTCACCGCCCTGTCTATCATAGTAGCGCTCAGGTAAGCTCAAGCTCCATTCTCGGCTGATGAGCAGTATTTCCATCATCGAAATCATGGGCCTCATTGGCGACAAGTGTCAGGCGTGCAAAAAAGCAGCCGAAGCTGAGGATGGTGGAGGATTAGCTGGATCATGGTGGAGAGCTTGGGGTTATGTGAGTCAAGGCGTGATGGCGTGTGTTGATGGATGGCTGATTATAGGCAAATGATCAATCGGGTTTAATTGGTGCGGGGATCGTTGGTACTTTTGTACTTATCCTGGTAGTGTATCATGGAGGGCAGTGGCTTCGTAGTAGACGTCGAAACGTGGGCGAGATCCAGATCACCTAGCACTAGGATGACAAATATCAATATAAAATGCATACTGAGAATCGATTAACCCCGACCAATAAAAGGCATACCGGCAGCACTACACATTAGCTGTCAGTACGACCGTCGAAAGAGGACTCACACAATGTTCATTCTTAGCACATCGGCATTCAGAGGCAATTTAGCCAAGAATACAAGCGTGTTGCCGACATTCTCGACATCCATCATTGGCTCGACCTTGTTGCTTCCATCAGCCTGGAAAGTACCCTTACTCGAGTGTGCGGAGAGTTCTGTCGTCGCATTTCCAATATCAAGTTGAGTACAGACGATACCATGTTTCCTGCCGTCTAGGGATGTAGAGTGTGTTAAGCCGAGGATGGCATGTTTCGAAATTGTATATGAAAACGAATCTGCTGTCAGTTTTGGATATGAGCGAGTTAGGGGGGCGACATACTTGGACGAGGAGAATCAACTGAGATGGAACCATTGTTTACAATTCTACCTCCTTTGGGGGATTGTGATTTCATCAGGATGAAAGCTTGTTTCGTGCACTGAATGTCAGCTGAACCCTTCCGTGAATCCGCGGAAATGGAGCCTACCAAAACAGCGGCCATGATATTGGTATCCAAGACCTGTTTGAATTTCGTCATGTCATTCTCTTCAATAGGCGAATCTCTAAGTAGATTGATACCGGCGTTCTATTATCAACATCATCCTCACAGCATACTCGGCAACTCACATTGAATAGTAAATCTAGTCGACCATATTTCTCCTTGACAGCGCTAAAGATCCTCTCTACGTCCTCCTCCTTCGCCATATCACCTGTCTGGATCTCGCAGATCGTACCCTCCCTACACGCCTCCGCTGTCTTTTTGAGTTCCTCCTCCCGTCTGCCTGTGAGGACGAGGACGAGCGGTTGGGGATGCTCGTCTGTTGGGAACGCTTTAGATAGAGTGATAGCGCATGATCTGCCGATTCCGGCTGACGCTCCTGTGATTAAGATTACTCGATGGGACATGATGAATGGTACTTGTAAAATGTTGCAAAGTAAGGCGACTGGCTATATATGAATGCTTCAATATCCATGTTCTGGATTTACGGGGAGGAGCACCTCCGGCAATGAACGGTATTATACCGGAACACGGGCCGGATGTAGATCTATTGCTATAAACGTGGTATACACGTGTATCGGACGCGACTGTCTTGTTTGTTTCAGGGGAACCATATTCGGTGATGGAGTGAATCAAGACAAGGTTGAATGACTGAATCAACTTTATACGAAACGGTAAAAGCAGACATTGGCCGTTAGATATATATCTATATTCGATAAACCTATCTGGACTATCATTTGTTTATCCATAACCCATTTACAACCCGATCCAACTTCACTACGCTCCTTACAATTTTCTACCGAAATAAACAACAATGCCAATCACCAAGAAGAAGGGCGCCATCTTTGCAATTCACGCCGACACACCCGACAAGATCTTCGACACTGGTCCCTCTTCCGCATTCGGAGCTCCTTCCAATGCTATCTCACCAATCAGACAAGAGGCAACAGTCGTGAAACGAAAAGCATTAGTGGTCAAACAAACTTATCAACCTCGAACGACTCCTTCCCAACCTCCTACAACCGCCTCCGAGAAAGATGACGCGAAAACGGTCCTGACTGAAGATGTCATCAGGCCCAGGACTATATTGAGGCCCAAGTCTGATAAAGAGAAACGACATCGAATGCCAAGTGCCGATTTACCTAGATCATCCACCAGTTCCGCCGCTACGACCGCCGTCCAGACTCCTGCAAAGAAAGCTCGTGTTATTGACCAAATGAAGGTTGATCTCACTACTCCCTCTGGGAAATCCACTGAAGATAACGGTAGTCCGGCCTCGAGGACTCGATCCAAGACTAAATCCCGACCAGCTCCTTCACCTCGTCAACGAATCCCCATTGTCACATCCTTGATCTCAATAGACGATGCCAATACCGTCAGACAAAGGCCCGTCACCACTCGACGATCAGCCATGTCCATCTTTACCGACGCTAAACATGATTCCGAAAACATCCCGCCCGCCCCTGTACCTATCAACAAACAAGTCTTGGACAAGAGAAGGGGTAATGCGGTTATCGACCTGCTCTCCATGGCAGGCGAGGATGGACCCGAGGAAGAAGATATGGAAGAGTTTCAAAGGACATATGATGAGAATATGAAACTGCACAGAATGACAAAAGAGGCTAGGGCGGCACTGGCAGATGGTTCTTTCTTGATGCCTAAACTCAAGGGCAAGGGCAAGGGGAGGGCTGTCAGGGCAGATAGGGTACTAGGGGATGTGAGCGAGGCATATGGGGCTTCGGGTTCTGAACCAACGGGTTTCAAAGAGCAGAGAGCTTGTGAGTCACGAGTGTCTCTGTCGAATTTTGCTGATGATTCAGAGAAGAGTCGCAACCGGATTGAGCCGACAATGTCATATATCGAGCCTGTTTTGCTTGATGATCCTTGCCCACACTGTCCTATACCGATCAACGACAACACTACACATACCTTAGTACATATCTATAATAACGCTATAACGACACGTGGATGAAGTCATGATTATCTCTCTTTTGTATACACACCTATACCATATGCATACCTGACGAGCGAGTGCCACAGCATGCTACGAGCAACTGACTGCATAACCATTGTATCGAACACCATCGGACTGTCACGTATATGTAGATTCCTCCTCGTCGTCCATCTCATCACATTCGTCACCTAGCTCTAACCCCTATACCCGCCGGGTGGCCCCCAGCTTCCACCACCATTATCTGGAGGAGGCTGATGATGCTGGTGATGCTGGTATCCACCTTGATTGCCCCACTGTCCCTGAGGTGGACCCTGCTGGTACCCCTGCCCTTGCGATCCATTGTCGAATTGAGGTGGACCACCATACCCGCCAAAGTTCTGTTGTTGGCCGTACCCCTGATTCTGATTCTGATCGTATCCACCTTGATTGTACTGCTGGTGAGGGGGAGCTTGGTACGAGTTATATTGCTGTGGAGGGGGAGCTTGGTACCCGGAATTGTAATCTTGTTGAGGGGGCTGGTAGTGCGGCGCAGGGGCGTTGTACTCAGGGGCGTTGTAATGGGAAGCATTGTTTTGTTGACCTTGGCCCTGGTATTGATCGTTCGGGTCCATTTCTCGCCAGGCGTTAGGTCCGCCTGATCCAAATCCTGGTTGCCATGGCTATATGTTAGTTTTGATCGAGAATTGTCTGAATCCCAGCTTACCATCTTGCCACCCATAAGATCCTGAGCGGAGTTTAGGATACTGGCTCCGGGCTACTCGTCAGCTTTGCCATTGCGCGTTTGAGCAGAGTCCGATATACCATGGAAGCGTTGTGAGATGCAAGGACACCCTGCAATCCACCGCCAAGGGATCCATGATCGTGTGCTCCGCCTCCAGCATCCGTGTTGTCGCCGAGTCGCTTGTTCCTGTGATTTCGGACAGCATCTGAAGTCAAACGATTGAGGATTTCATTCTTGTCTCGTCCACATCCCTCGAACCAGGCGTGGAGCTTGTCCATCATCATTCGCTGGATTTGGGCTAGACGTCAGTCTCATCAGAATGAGTAAAGAGGTAAGATGCCAACTCACAATTTGGGTTGATAAAGTCTGGATGGAAGAGACACTCGAGAATGGGCTCAGTAACCGACTGTGGACTCATACTGTTGTCGTCCCAAGCCTTGACCACGAGATTGACGGCGTATTCGACGATTGTCCTGGCGATTTCACCAGCCGGTTGGTTGAGGATAAGAGCAAAGTGATCTTTCGACAAGAAGGAGTGGGTTGGATCAGAAGCGTTTCCATCGTTCCAAACTTCTTCTTGATCATGGTTGTCAATCACCGCCTGGGAAGTCTGACCTAATGCACCGACGGCAGTACTGATCAATGGCTTGACGAAGGGTTCCAGTGTAGTAATGATGAATACTGAAACATTGTTGGAGATCTTTTCGACCAAACCAGAAAGTCCAGGGATTTTGTCGATGGTCATTTCAATCTTTTTCATAACCGAGTCTCGGAATGACAAGATGGTCCAGAGGGTATCGTGCATTTGCTGAGGCGACATTTGAGATGGATCAAGACCACCAGGTTGTCCAGCTCGCATGTTGGATACGCCGTCCATCTCTCGGGTGAGCTGTTCACCGTCACCACCGGGGATATTTGTGAACAGGGTTCGGAGAATCTGCGATGAGGCGTTCTGACCTTCTCCGACTGATCGAGCAGAGTTGACTTTCTGAGTAAGGTCGGAAACGGATGCTGCGGAAAGATGATCGGTAGCTTCGCCCATCAACGAATGGACGAAATCGGCACCACCAAAAGTGCCAGTGATCAATGGGTAGACATCTCGACCGTTAGGAGCCCTGATGCGGACATTTCGACCGACGTGTGTAAAGACATTTTGGTGTCCCATGCTGACGAGTGCGAGCTCACAGAAATTCGAATGGGCGGTGAAATCCTCACTGAAATCAGCAATGTTTCCTACTTGGAGATTTACAGAGTGTGCAGGGAGCTGCCAAGAAGTCTAAATGCCTCGTATTGGTCGGCACTGTTTCCGCTAGATTTATACCTCCTTCCATAATCGATACATTCCATGAGTCGCCTCCTGACAAGTCCTTTTGACGTATCCCAGTTCCCTTGCTCTGTAATGATCAGCTCAATCTGCGCTCGATCCGCAAAGGACAGCTCACCATTGGCAATATAGTTCTTCATTCCGGTTCTAGGGTCAATTTGGAGTTCTTCGGGATTGACGGGTCCTCGAAGTCGACTATCTAGTCGTCGGGCATCTTGACCCTCGGCATAGCCCTTTGGGTTATCAATGTGTTCGGTGGGCAAATAGCATCCCAGTCGTTCGGGAGTGACTTCGAATTCGGCGGTAGCGTATCCATGGGCTACCATTAGTGGCTGTTCCCCTCGTGCCTACGATAACTCACCAAGGAAACCAAGAACCATGACGACGTTGATGATCGTTTGTAAATTCGTCTTGGATAGTCCAGCAGTATCGACAGCCTGATGTGAGTTTCGCAACAATGGGCAGCTGAGAGCTCACCTGACTGTAATCTCGAAGCCAATTTCCAAAGTAGACCCGCTTTACATCGAGTGGAGAAAATTTGGCACCTCGCGACAAGAAACCACCACCAGCAGCTTTGAATACTACTGATCAGCATTTATATTATTCGAAAGGAAGGCAAGTCTAACGCTTCTCGATGATATCTTCAATATCACCATGTCGGAACGCTCGGTCCTCTAGATGAGAGTATGAAGGGATATTTCCAGCTCCAAAAGCTGCAACTTTGGGGGCAAATGATAGTGCTACTAGAGCTACCAGTAAGAATAGGACTTCACTTCTAGTCATGTTGTATGGGATGTGATGTAGAGTATAGTGGTGATCTCTTATACTTGATTCTACACCGCACCACTTGCTTGTATGCTGTGCCTCCACTTTCCCACTGCCACGCCTTTTAATGACGTTTCGCGGCGATCATTTATAAATTACCCTCACTTTAGATCAAAAGACGCGTCCAACAACAAGGTAACAAGTCAAAACAACAATTGAGCATAATAAACGACCATCCTTTCATATATAGCTACATTAGTCACTCACACTGAACAGTCAAGTGCTGTAGTGCAAGAGATTGGATACAGTAGGACCGGACTCTATCTCTTATACTCAGTGAGTGCATCCTCACTCCCTCTCACAACACCACACCTCGCGTGGTGGAGGTCCAAGCGCTCAACATATCAACAAACAAAAGCATCACCAGCTGATCATCTAGCATACCTTACCACATCCCGCCAACGATAACCCTACGACATAAAGGCAGCCGACAACGTACATCCGCCCATGATTTGATTGCATTACGAAGTAGAAGTATACGATATCCCGCTTCAACGAAGATGGACGACCCATTCACCCCTACTCCGGGAGGAACCCTTCCTCGAATGCGTTCCCGTCCAAACCTCTCTCATGCACTCCCAGCGCCACCTTCATCACGCTCAATTGCATCAATGGACCGCTCACCATCACCTACACGCCGAACATCACCAGATATAACGGGAAACATGCTTCGTTCGCACCTTCAGAATCTGCTCGAGCAGAAATCCACTCAGCTCCAAACGCTAGGAACGATGGGTCAAGAGATCTTGAAGCAACAGCAGGAATTGGAAGAGCGTATAAGGGATTTTGAGGAGGATGACGATGAGAAGGTTGGGCAGGGGACCAAGACGAAATTGAAGGAATTGGATGATGCAATGAGGATGTGGGAATCGCAGAACGAGGATATGATGAGGGAGCTAGGCGGAAAAGTGGGTCTTGTGATTTAGCACAAGTCAAGAGAACTAGTCTGATTTCAGGTCCCTGACATGATGCCTTCTGTCCCTGTCCCCTCGTCACTATCACGCCGACAACGAAATGCTCAGCACCGGGCACTCGACATGGAATTCGCCACCGAGATTGGTCAGAATCTGCTCGTGGAAGTCAGACGTCTTCAGGCATTGCTCAGTGAACGGGACCGTGCGCTGGAGAAATTCAACGAAGAGCGAGATAGCTGGGAAAGCGAGAGGAATGGGATGCTGGCCGCTGTCCGAAGTGCCGAGGGCAACACAGGTGAGCTTTCGACCGATGCCATCACTTGGACATCACAGGAGTCTACGAGTCTAACAAGCAGAACGATACAAGGAGGAGAATTGGAACCTTGAAGTCAACATGCAGGAGCTTCGTTCCACACACGCCGACATGAATGATCAACTCGTCAAATCAAATGCCGAACAGGCCAGGCTCAACAAATCACTCGTCTCCGCTCGAGAAATGGCCGAATCGCACAAGACCGAAGCAGAGAGACATGCCCAGACACTAGAAGAACTCAAGGTCAAGCATGAAACCGATATGGCTCAAGCGAGAAAGAACACTGCAGGACTGCAGCGAGACAAGAGCGATCTCTTATCGGAACTCAATGTCGCGCGACAAAGGCGAGTCAGCGGAGTCAAAGGCCGCATGTCGAGGGGTGCATCGCCACTGGTACACTCGACCCAAGCCGATGAGGAGGATGCAGACGAGGACGATGTGTTTGGTGCACCTGGACATAGCCCGAAAAAACGACCTGGATTCGACGCCAATGATAATGCCCATTCGCCATCTCAGATCTATCAGTCCGATTTCGACTCGCCCGACCCTACGCCCAGCAAGTATGGTGAAAGACTACGAGCACCTCTCGGTGATATGTTCATTCATGAGATTGATCAACTCCGCGCTTCTCTCGATAAAGCCAATCAGGAGATTGAGCAGCTCAAGTCTGAGGCGGCCACCAAAGAGAAGCCAGAGGTCGATGAATTTGGGGTCGCAACCAGCCCCAACGGAGAATGGGAAACCGACTTTGGAAGCCGAGGTCGTGGATCAAGAGGACGACGTGGACGTGGACGAGGAGTTGTGGCCAGTATTGGACGCAAATTGGGATTCAAGCGGACGCCGTCTGGTCTCGGAACCCCTGCTGGCGACAAGAGCTTCGACTCGGCTAGCTCTGGTACGCCCGATTTACTCAGGAGCCGAGGTATTACTCCCGACAGTCCCGGCAGTCCTATGGATTCTAAAGAGAGCCTGGTCGGTGGTCCTTCTGCTCTTGCCGATGAATTGGAGGGTCAAGCTCAATACTCTGACATGTCGACCATGACCGACGAGGTGGCGGTCAAACCACCACCACTCAATTTGTCGACTTCGACCCTCGCTCCTCCCGCTCATGCCGCCGAACTCTCCACTCCGAAGAGAGCTGTATTCGGAGAGTCGACGAGACACAACATCTCTCCCTCGACCCAAGGCGACAAGACGCCTACCAAGACTTTCATCGGTCTACCTACCAACCTTAGTCAAGCCATGTCACGCTCAACTTCCAACGATGGAACCACCACAGATGGCGACACCGACTTTGAAGATGCCCGAGAGACAGTTGGAACCATTACCCCTAGCCGATCTATTTCGGAACTACCCACCGACACTGAAGCATACGAGACTGGTCAAGAATGGCATTCCGCTGCATCAAGCGCAGATGAAGGAAGCGACGATGACGAGCGTGATCATACAATCCGAAGAACCCCTATGGGTCTTGGACTCGCGGCTGGCGGCGTGGCTGGATGGGCGGCTGCTCAACATGCTCGTGCTAGTCGAGATAATCTCAGGACTATCGAAAAGATTGTTGAAGTCCCCGTTGACCGGATCGTCGAGGTCGAAAAGATTGTTGAGGTCCCCGTGAATCGTATCGTAGAGGTCCCAGTCGACAGGATCGTTGAGGTCGAAAAGATCGTCGAGAAAATTGTCGAAGTTCCAGTTGACCGGATTGTCGAGGTTGAAAAGATCGTGGAGAAGATGGTCGAAGTTCCAGTTGACCGCATTGTCGAGGTCGAAAAGATCGTCGAGAAAATGGTCGAGGTTCCAGTTGACCGCATTGTCGAGGTCGAAAAGCTTGTCGACCGTATCGTGGAAGTTTCCGTGGACCGAATTGTCGAAGTCGAGAAGCTTGTTGACCGAATCGTTGAAGTACCAGTGGAGAAGATTGTCGAAATCCCCGTGGACCGAATTGTTGAAGTCGAAAAGATTGTCGAAAAGATCGTGGAGAAGATAATCGAGGTTCCTGTCGACCGAATTGTCGAAGTCCCAGTTGAAAAGATTGTGGAAGTCGAGAAAATCGTCCAAGTCGAAAAGATTGTTGAAGTACCGGTCGAAAAGATTGTGGAAGTTCCCGTCGACAGGATCGTTGAGAAGATTGTTGAAGTCCCCGTTGACCGAATTGTCGAGGTTCCAGTCGACCGAATCGTGGAGGTCGAAAAGATTGTCGAGGTTCCCAAGGAGGTCATTGTGGAGAAGATTGTCGAGGTCCCCGTGGACAAAATCATCGAGAAGATTGTCGAAGTGCCCAAGGAGGTCATTGTCGAGCGGATCGTGGAGAAACCGGTGGATAGGATTGTGGAGGTGGAAAAGATTGTCGAGAAGATCGTCATTCAGGAAGTCCAGGTTCCCGTCGAAGTTGAGCGGATCGTCGAGAAGATCGTGGAGGTTCCAGTGCACATCGACAAGCCTGTGGATAGGATGGTGGAGGTGGAGAAGGTAGTGGAGAAGATTGTGGAAGTACCGGTGGAGAAAATTGTTGAGGTCGAGAGGGTGGTGGAGAAGATCGTCGAGGTTCCCGTTCAAGTCTTTGTGGACAGGATGGTAGAAGTACCAGTCGATAGGATTGTTGAAGTGGAAAAGAGAGTGGAAGTACCGGTCACTGTTGAGAAGATCGTGGAGGTACCAGTGGAAGTCATCAGGGAAGTCCAGGTGGAAGTCATCAAGGAGGTTGAAGTGGAAAAGAGGGTCGAAGTGCCTGTGGAAGTCATCAAGGAGGTCGAAGTAGAGAGAATCGTGGAGAAGATTGTGGAGGTACCAGTCGAAAAGATTGTGCATGTTGAAGTGGAGAAGGTCGTTGAGAAGATTGTTGAGGTACCTGTGGAACGGATTGTGGAGCAAAGGGTGGAGGTTCCAGTGGATCGGGTCGTCGAAAAGATTGTGGAGGTCGAGAAAGTTGTTGAGAAGATTGTGGAAGTACCTGTGGACAGGGTGGTGGAGAAGATCGTGGAGATACCTGTGGAACGGGTTGTCGAGAAGATCGTGGAAGTACCGGTTGAACGTATTGTCGAGAAGATCGTGGAGGTGCCAGTGGACCGTATCGTGGAAGTGCCCGTCGACCGCATCGTGGAGAAGACTGTCGAGGTCCCAGTCGAAAGAGTGGTCGAAAAGATGGTCGAGGTCCCTGCAACTCGGGCAGTACATACCGACTTTGCGATCCAGACCGATCCTATCGCCAGTATCCCTTCATCGCGGAGCGCTCGATCAGCCGATATGGCCTTATTCCGAATTGCTCCTGGAGCAAGCTACGATTTCCTCAAAGCCCCACCACCGGCTGGCTCGCTCAGCAGTCGCAACAACCGACTCTCTGGTGATACTTTCGGCGGTACTGTCGATGGACTTCCTGCAGCTCGTGCTTTATCGCCCATCTCTATCGATGGTCTACCCACTTCGCCCATGTCTGATCGATCCAAGACCCCTACCCTCAACCTACCTCCTCCGCCTAGCATGCCACCTCCGACCGGAAGTATGAAGAAAATGTCTACAGGTCCACCACCTCGTCCTACGTCTCCACCACCTGATGAGCTACTCAACAGAGCTCCAAGCGCATTCAGGCATTCTGGCCAGAAATCAGCTCCTTCGACCGTCCGAAAGATGGGTCCACCCACTACCGCCACTCGTCAAGCTTCATCAAGTAGTTTCAAGCCTACTTCTTCCTCCACTCCCGTAAGAGGCGAGGCTTGGGCCAAATCACGCGATAGTGTTCGTCGCCGAGCTCATCAAGTCATTACTTCCGATACCAGGTCCATTGGGTCTTCTTTCGCTGAGAGTAATCGAAATCCTTCTCTGTCATCTATCGAATCATCTCAACACCCTGCTGGTCAGGCTAATGTTTCTCGTGAACCGGTCACAGATCCTACTGCTATTCACGCCATCACGCAGACAATGATCGGAGAATATCTATATAAATACACCAGAAATAAATTGGGTAAAGGACAATCTGATAATCGACATAAACGATTCTTTTGGGTACATCCATATACCAAGACTTTGTATTGGAGTAGTGAGGATCCAGGAAGTACCTCGGCTTCAGAGTCATCTTCCAAGAGTGGTAAGTCAGTCTCGTGGGATAGAGCTGATTTTAGTGTTTATTTCAAGTGTGAGGTCGATCGATGATGTTAATGTCCAACCTCCTGGGTTGTTTGGCAAAAGTATTGTCGTCAGTACTCCTGGGCGAGATATCCAATTCACCGCACCTGACAAGGAGAGACATGATCTTTGGATGTCGGTGAGTAACCCATCCTTCTGTATGAGTAGCAGTGCTGATCTTAGGCATTATCATTCCTACTTCAGAAGGATGGTGGGGATATCGGATCTTCAACAATGAAAGCTGCTTCTCGATCTCAATTATCCGCTAACCCCGATGAACAAGGTCGAATTGTGCGATCACCCATGTCGGTCAGATCGATGAACGCTCAGTCTATCAACGATACCACCCCAAAAGCCAACCGAGCATCGTCAATCCGAAGACCCCCTTCAACAATCAGTAAACGAAGTGGAACTGTTGCACACGAGTATATGCGCCGTCATGAGGCTCCGACACCTCTGCATGGTGGACATCGATTCATGGGAGCTTATAAACGTGAATTTGCCAGTGGGCCCAGTGACGACTTTGACATGATCTCGAGGGACGATGGGGATGATCCAGATGCTTCCTATGAGGGGATTGAGAATGTCAGGGGTGAGTTGACCCATGTACTTCGACCTACAGTGCTGATAAGTAGCGTGCTGTGGTGGAAAACATCTAGTCGGTGAACCTCATCATCACGACAGCGCACAAATTCCCAAGGACGTTCGCCGTACGCCCAAACGACCAGCTACGCCATCAGGCTCTATCCGAGCATGGTCAATGCGCTCAAGAAGACCTTCAGAGGCATCACGTAAAACTTCCTCGATATTCCGCAGAGGAGGGGGTGACGAGGAGAGTACGAGGTCGAGATCGGTTGCTGGTAATGGTGATGAGAGTTTGAGGACTGTCTCGGCTCTGTCCCAGAGGAATTAGGGATGTGAATATCACGATTTTATTGTATTATATAGGGTTATTGGTTTTCTTTCTTATCTCATATTTCATATATGGCTCAAGTTGCTATGTATCGCATTCACTACATCGGTCATCTGCTTGGTGGACCCGTGGCCCGGCGTATTTCCCACCAGTCTGCTGGCGCTCGGCGTAATGCGAACGCACATCCATAACGATACATGTAGAAAAATATAGGGGTCTAAATTAGGTGACTCATCTCTACACCAAATGTTCCGCCGTCCCCACTACTCAGTGACGGTAATGTTCTGGGTAAAGTACCTAATATCGGTATGCCCAGAAGCCTGTTTCGTCAGCACTGGCCAGAGACGCGTTTTCGAGAGTGTACATACAGCAACAAGATAAGGGACAGCAGCTGTGAATATGTATTCTCCTGGATTCTGGTTTGATGGGACTGGAACGGAGAAGGTCTTGTTCTGAGGTGACAAATGTTCAGGACTGCTCGTTAGCAAAGACATGCGAGACGATACAAGGAAAGGATATACAAGAGATTATCATAAGATAGTCTGAGACCTAGGTTCTGTTCACCAGTGAGGTCACTTGTTTTGAGTCCCCAGATTACCTATCTGTCAGCGTCCGAGGTTAATTGCGATGCAGAGCTTAATCTTACACCGAAGTCATCCCAATTTTGGATGTAGCTGAGGACTCGTAGGGTAGCAGTGATATTCTGACCTGCTTGGACAGTGTCTTGGGCGGTCATGGATACGACTCGGCCCAGGGCAGAGGCAGCCATGGCGGAGGAGATGAGGAGTGATTTGATCGATACCATTGTGATGTTGATGTGATGTGCAGGGTTGTATGTGTGTTGTTTGCTTGATTGATTGAGTGAGTCTGTGTGTGAGAAGGATGAGTTGCTCAGGATGCCCTTCTTATACCTGTCAGTCTCTGGTGGAGCTGGCTTAGCGTCTCGACAACGTGATCATCAGTTCAGCGCTTTTCGTCACATTGTCGCTAAAGATACGTCTTTACGACAACCAAAGTCTTTTCCTGGGATAGCGGAGTAGATATTTCGGCATCACTGAGCGCTGCGCTGTGTCAATCACAATTTTCATTGTGGACTAGATCATTATTCGATGATGGCAGACATCATTTGTTTCGGTGTACCGGTCTGAAAATGCGGGTATTGGTTGCGGTATCCTATTTTTAATCATATCTTTCTATCTATGATATCATTTATGGTCCGCAACGGCGCCGGTCTTGACAGCGCCTCTAGCTGACGTCTCCGGTCCCCGGTAGATGTCTCTTGCAATAACGCTAGTTACAGTGGGATACCGCCCGCGTTTATTTCAGACATTCTCCCCATGCTGGCGTTCTGGACATAAATCAAAACGACCTTTCGGTCTTTGATTCTTGAAACTGTATCTGCTAGAGCATAACTTAGATTCACTGTGTTTGTCAGAGCATGTCTTGATTTAGTATCTCTTGTAGCCTGGGAAAAGGACCGATACCTTGCGACCGGAAATCTGAAACGGGAACAGCCCAATGAACTGATTTCACCAAAAGATAGAAATTGGAAAAAAGGGCGAGAATTCATTTCGATTATCGACTAGGATGAGCAAAACCTCGATGAAACATGCCATCCCTTTATTCTGGAAATCATCCCCCACAACGAGCAAGATAATTGGGTGTAGCCAAGCAGTAAGCCGTATACACCTTTCCAATTCCGGACAACACTTTACGATCTTCAAACAGCTGAGAGTATGCTTCGAAACTTTGGACTCGTCACGTTCAGTCCGACGAGATACAGCGACCCATCTCGATCTTGTTGTCCTTTCGGTGCTCCTTGTCCTGCCATACTCTGATCAACCTTTGGCCTCATCTTGTAGATGTAGATACGGTCGGCGTCACTGGATCACAGGTCTGGTGAACACAACGAGATAGGGATGAGCGACTGCCATCAGGCTGAGTATGAGTGTATTGGCCACACTCTCGTGTGCGAGGCTCAAGACTTGGAGGGACAATGTACACCTGGGGAAGCGATCGCTACTGAATACTCCCTCTATGCGAAGGGCTAATTTGTGTCCAGGTGTTTCAGCTTCGCGTGCTCCTCCACCGTGGAATAAGCAGTCGCTAGCTCTCTATAGTGCTTACAAGGATAGACGCATACTGCATAGAGCTATGCTGCACACGATATGGCTGAAATTGATGAATGAAATCCGAATTCAAGGTGTGCTACGTCACCCACCCTCTTGTATTGACCGGCATAAGCCTTCTTTCTGTCCCTGAACGCCGGCGAAGGTCAAGTAGTATAGTGACTGCGCTAAAGTGTGAAAAAATGGATGCTAAGGCCGACGACGACTCCCTCTCTGCTCACATCACCAGTGAATGCATAGACATCTTGCTACTGTACTACCATATATTCTACAGCCGACCTATACAACCACGCCCTTTGTGCATGCAGTACGGTCCAGTGTAATCACATCTTCTATCCACCCCTCGGCTATCAACCCAAAATCCCGGTAGATTACATCGACTCGACCCTGAACTCGTCTCAGAAGTATCTATCTCTTGACCGCACTTCAAAGACAGACAACGATACAATAACGACTTGACTTGTATCGGCATCAATATTCTCGACTCTTGTCCGAAGATCACAGGCGGCCTCACGATCCCCCGAAACGCCTCATCCTTTCATCGGTCTTGGTGGTGCGGCCACAGCAGAAGCCTTACACCGTCATCACTTATCGGGACTCATCTCTTCCGACCTGCTTACCTCAGAAATGTAGGTACTATCTGATCGCCTGAACCATGCTGATACTCAGTTGGCATAGCACCAGCACTCTACATTGTACCACCAACATCTGAACCATGGGAAACACACCCTCCAATGCGAATTCCGTTGAGGGGTCCGGTCATGCGACCCCGTCCGGTAACAATGGCACTTCCTCTTCCAATCCTACTGCGACCAGCACATCTGCTCCACAGCCCATTGCTACCGGGACGACTGTACGATCCGGGACAACCCCTCAATTCCATTCAGGCCTAACACCACCCGCACGAACCCCTTCACCTCCACCTCCGTCTACACCGCCCCTTTTACCCTATGCAGGACACCTTTCCCCTCAGAATCCACATGCGCTGGCCCTCCCTCAGGCACATGACTATTCCAAAACCATCGTTACGGGTCTGATAATGGAAGCGAAACTGGCACCCTTTTACAGAGGACTTGACGACTTTGAAGAGGATTGGACGGAAGACGAGGTCGCAAAGGCTTTACAAGAAGTTCATGAAGAGGATATTGAGGAGGATGTCAAGAACAGTGTTACGGAAAGGATTAAGGAGGAGAAGGAATTGAACAAGGGTGTGGGAAGTGTGACGAAAAAGATGATACATAGGAAGAGTGATGCGAGAAAGGACGTGGAGCTACAGGAGAGAGATAAACGAGAGAGGAGGGCTTATATCGGTGCTATTGAATGTCCAATCTGTTTCTTGGTATGATGCCCAAGTCTCCCAATTCGGTAGCTGACATACAGCATTACCCTTCCAATATCAACACCTCTCGATGCTGTCAACAACCAATCTGCACCGAATGCTTTGTCCAAATCAAGCGAGGCGAACCAACAATCACTCATATCGAATCTGAACCTTCCTGCTGTCCATTCTGTGTGGAAACAGACTTTGGTGTAATCTACGAACGCCCAACATCAGCCTCTACGCCTTCACTACCTTCGGCCTTTGCCACTTCACCAGACGCTGGTGGTGCTTCAGGGTTCTCACAGGCGATGAGTGTACAGTCGGATGATGTCGAGTTTGGAGTTGCGGGAATGGCGCCCAAGACTCAGGAGAAGATGAGAAGGAAGAGTGTCAGTAGCAAAGCTGCAGAAGTGGTCACCATCGGTAAGCTGCCTATTCCGGACAGTGTAGGACGTAGCTCACTTCAGACCAAATTCGACCGGACTGGGAGAGAAAGCTGAACGCTGTCAAGGCCGCTGCTGCGAGAAGGGCTTCGAGGAGGATCGTTATGCGACAGGTGCGTTCTAATTGCCCTTGTTTGTGATCAAATACTGATATTAGGTTGGTGATCGACTTGTACCTATTGGATTCACCTCTGCCCGAGCACCTGGTACCGCCGACTTTAGCATGTCTACTGGTGCCACTGGTACAGAAGAGTCTGGATCCAGGCGATCAAGACGGGGCACCAACCGAGAGCGAGAGCTGGAAGAGGTTAGTACATGATCCTAAGCCTGTACATGGGAGGCTGATTTCAAGGTAATGATTGAGGAAGCCATGCGACTATCAATGATCGACCATGAAGACCACCAGAAAAAGTTCAACGAGCAGGTGAAGGCCAACAGCGCTTCTGGAAATGCTACTCCCGACCAAGTCCCCATTTCTTCGTCTGGTGGTCCATCGTCTGCGCGTGGCTCGTTCAATGGCACCAAACCAGAGAAGAAGGAAGGCACGACATCCAGATTCTTGTCGAGTATCAAGAATCGATCTCGATCAGGATCGAACGCATCCAACAAGAGCGTATCCTTCTCACCCATGCCCATTTCTGGTCCGGGTCCATCACGAAATTCAGGCTCTTCATCTCCTACTTCGATCTCACCAAATACCCAAACGAGAACTTCAAATTTGAACCCATCTTCCGCATCGCCTGTCGCTCCAGTGACTACACTGGCTGATCATACATCCGCAGACGATTTCGGTCCGAGCACCTCGACAAACACTTCCGGACCTCTACCTGGTATTCCCAGGATCAGTCTTGATATGCCTCCTATGGAGCCCACACCCGCGAAATCTGGTCACTCGCATCATTTAGAGCAACACGATGAGGGAGATCATGACGAGGTGCCGGTCCCGCCGACGTATGCTCGTCTCAACAGCGAGCTATGACCGCGAGTTGCGAAACGCTGCATCAAAGGGATATGAGAGGACGAGGATCTGAAGATATCAAGCTCTCATCGAGTCAAGGAGGAAGCCAGTAAAGCGGGAAGCTAGAGTAAGAAGCAAGTTTTGGGATATAGGACCGTTTCAGTCGGATTTCAACATCAATGTCAATCACGAGGGCACATCTTGCGCTTTCCAACACATGATCCTTGAGTAAATTAGAGCAGGTAGTTAGCTAGCTGTATATATACGTATCAGTCTCTTGCCTCCTTGTACACAATTGTATTGAATGAATACACTCGTATTGAACCGGAAATGATTGGTCCGAGACTCGGCAGGTGTTTACGCCGGACACCGGCGGATCGAGTTCAACGTCAGCTATTTGCGTCTGGGCATTCGTGGATCTTTTGCAACCATCTTGTCAGATCGATAGCTAGAAGACATGGCGTCGAGGAGAGCGACCTCTCTACTTGGGTCGACATTGAGAGGCGGATCTGGATCAGCATCACGTATAGGGACAGCTCTTCGTCGCGGGGTCGCCACGACTTCCAGATCTGGACAAAATGCCAATGGTGCACTGCTAGCTCTAGGGGCTCTAGCTTTGCCTGTGAGTGGACATCTGACTGGTCGGAGCTACAGTTGATAGTCAGACATACCTGTACTACAATCGTGTATACCTCGATTCCGCAAGTAGACCTCAGGCCACATCTGCGGACGATATCACCCCAGGTCACCCCGATAAACCACATGCCGCCGCTGGAGAATCAAGTAGTGGAGGCAAGACGGGTCAAGTGAAGATCAGTGATGTACTAGCCAAGAAAGAAGGGGACGAAGTTTGGGTAGTCATCAAAGGACATGTTTACAAGTATGTCCTGGGAACGAGATGGGGCTGATAATTAGTGTAACAGAATGGCTTGACGATCATCCTGGTGGATCTGAAATTATAACTTCCAACAGATCGAAAGATGTTACTCCGATATTCAACCCTCGGCATCCGTCTGATCAATTGGATGAAGAGAATCTACCACCCACGGTGAAGCACCTCGGGACACTGGATACGGAATCAGCGACCGATGAGGAGAAAGAGGCTATCCGGTTAAAAGTATCGGCCGAAGAGGAAGAAGAGGATGAAAGGGTCAACAGGGAACGGAAAGAGATGGAGGAGAGGGGACTTGGAGTGATTGTGAATATGAAGGATTTCGAGGTTTGTCACCTTATCTTGAAACTCAGCAGGAAGTCAGTGCTGATACCAGAAATTTGCTGAACCAATGTTGAGTAAAGTTGGATGGGCATATTACGCCTCTGCAGGAGACGATGAGATCAGTATGTCCTCTACTGCCTACATTTATCATGAATAACAGAATAGCGAAGAACCAAAACGCAGAAGCATATCAAAAGATACATTTCCGTCCCCGAATTTTGAGAAAGGTAGCTCTGGCCGATGCCAAAACCACTATCCTGGGCAAGGAGAGCAGTATTCCAGTTTTCATCTCGCCTGCGTATGTTACCTTTTCTGATGATTTCGAGAGCTAGTTGACTGATCGTCAGGGCGATGGCGAAATTGGGTCATCCTGATGGAGAGATCAACCTCACCAAAGGCGCTGCATCGACCGGTATCATCCAGGTTGTAAGTCTCTCGAACTCATTTATGGCAATGCCGACGGGCAGATATCCTCCAACGCCTCTTGCTCACTTGACGAAATGAATGCAGTCCGGGAACCCAACCAGCCCCTCTTTTTCCAACTCTACGTCAATCGAAAAAGAGAGATCGCCGCGGAATTGATCAAGAAAGTCAACAATCTCAAAATGGACGCCATCTTCATGACTGGTGACGCCCCAGTTGGAGGCAAGCGAGAACGGGACCTGAGACTGAAGGGCGAGTTCGAAGGACCCGCTGGCGGAGTTAGTGAGAAGGGCGAGGGGATACAGGGTGTCAGTCAGGCTATGTTTGCTGGTGTCGATCCGGATTTGAACTGGGAGGATATCAAGTGGATCAGATCACATTCGGATTTACCTATCATCGTCAAGGGCATCCAGTGTGTCGAGGTATGTTGTAGTTGATCTCTTTGTTGGGCAGAGTGAGCTGAGACATAGGACGCAATACTCGCGTATGAGAAAGGGGCAAACGGGATCCTGATATCAAACCACGGAGGTCGTCAACTCGATACGACAAGACCGTCAATCGATGTCCTGCTCGAAATCAGAAAATACGCTCCACAGCTCCTCCGACCCCAATTCAGGGCTCCAACCGGTCCAACCCAGAAGTCGATCTCGAATCCCGATCGGCTGACGCCAGAGGACGACTCTTCCGAGAAGTCTTCAAAGCCTTTCGAGATTTACGTCGATGGTGGTATCAACAGGGGAACTGATGTTGTCAAAGCGCTGTGCCTTGGTGCTAATGCTGTGGGAGTAGGGAGGGGCTTCTTGTATGCTCAAAGTGTTGCTGGAACTGATGGTGTCAAACACGCCGTTGGCAGTAAGTCAAAATTCTCAGTCAAGAGACTGTAAGGCTGATGATCAGTCCTAGAATCAGAGATCCTCTTGGCGATGCGATTGCTAGGAGCCAACAAGCTTGATGATCTCAGACCAAGCATGGTAGAGGTCAAGGATCACCCTGGAGTATAGAAAGACCGATAGACCTTTGCTTGTCCAGCATCAGTGTTATGCATGTTGTTATCATCGCCATGCTCCTACGTGACTACTCGCCCTTGGTCAAGACAGCCTTGAGTGGTTTTCCATCCGGATCAAGCCTTCCGAAGATATGTTCGATCCTGTTCAGACTCAAGACAATCTCCTGCTCTGTTGTCTTGGTCATATCCGTATCCCTATAATCCATTCGATATGGCCAGGCGTCCAGTGAGAGATATTTCGACCGACGGGGCTCAGTGACTGTCAAAGAGAGGTACGGTGATCGGTCTGGACAATTAGCTAGCTCTTCCATAATATAAGAGTCTACAGCTAAAAACTCACTTCCTCCGGAATAAAGCATCTTGATGTTCAAATCCTGAATAGCGATATCTCTCGGTTGTGATCGTTTACTAGTCTCTGAGAACATCTCATGGCCCGCATGTCTCATTCTCCAGAATGCCTTGGTTTCCCCTCCAGTCGCTGTCGCTGGTCTTGATCGAATAAGGGATAATCGAGTAATGTATCTCGACGGAACTGCCATGAATGCAAAAGCAGCAACAGTAACACTGGCTACAGCAGTAACTCCTGCGTAATGTATGAAAACGTCCATTGGCGATTCACGATATTCGCTACACATCAGTTTTCACATCCAACCCAAACACTGTTTTGAAATTCGGGAAAAGGCTTACGTTTCACCGTCTGCTGGGGCTAGACTTCGAGCGGATGGAGGGAATGTTAACCATGTAGTAAAGAATAAACCCGATACAAGGAATCCAAACCAATACATTCTCGGTCTGCCTGATTCGAAAGGTCGTGCGAATATCGTTCTTTCTTCCTCTACTACCTCGGCCGAGGGATTTGAGATCGGGTTCCATTTCCAAGAAGCAGCTAGTGGGGGCGTCCGAGTCGTCGCTTTCATATCATTTGTAGAAGGCGACATTTCCTGAGTCGGCGCCCTAGTCTGACGTGGAAGCTGACGAGCCACAATGGGGGAAGAAGGTAAAGTCGGTGTTGTCGTCGTCCTCGCCCTTCGTTTCGGCGCATCGCAGACTCGAGAAGTGAGGTATATACTACGAGCGAAGCATCTCAGTCTAGAGGGGCCAGCTATCGGTCCTGCGATCAGACTCAGCATCTTGTTTGAAGAGGTAGGTAAGCAGGCGAAATATCATGGACAGCAGTTGGTCGGAAAAGTCCAGTCGATACGTGCCTGGATTTGCCGAAGGTCAGGCCCCCGGTCACCCAGAGGTTCAGACCATCAAGACAATATTCATGATTACATTTGATCGTAGTCATGTACGATGCCATTTGTCTAAAGCTCATCTATCTTGTGCGATTCACTATCACTCGCGGGCGGTGCTGTGTCCTGCTTGACGACCCCAGCTAAAGTATCTACACTCTCTGCCATTTTCCCTTCCTTTCCCTGTAGGCTGTGTGCGAACCTAGCAACCTCCTGATCATACACATCCCATTCAGGGATCTGTCTAGCTCTTGCAAGCTTTGGTTCTTTAGTCAATGGATTTTGACATAGGTCGACTACTCTGTCAGCGTCATCACCTGGAGAAACAGGGGACATACTGGTTTTTGCGGTTTTGAGGGATTCATCCGAACACCATGTTTGACACCATAGCCAGTCTTGATCTAGAGTGAAGATTGGAATTTGATCTTGCATCGAATTCGGTAGATCCTGATCGAGATTGGCCAGCGAGCCAGGATCAGCTGAAAGAGCATGATATTGACCACGAAGTCGATCCTGATTATTAGCGTGATTTTTGTGCAATGGTCGAGTCACTCACTCCAGTAGCTAATTGTCTGAATCGCTTGAGATCCACGACATAAAGAGCACTGATATGATATGGTCGACCCCTTAAGGCATCCTTCCAGTACCCGGTCTTCCAGAATCGGAACCCTTCCATTTCGTGCCTATCATTACCCATCGGTGGGTAGCCATAAACGTGATCCTGTAAATCCAGGTCGACAAGTTCTTGCATATCAGTCCTTACGATCTGATCTTATTGGTCAGCGCAGAATCCAACAATGTCCAAAACTGAGCTCACCAGCATCGACAAAGATAACCTTATCAAGATCCATGGGGAATAGAACATCTAGGAAAAGAATCTTGTAAGCCCAAATTATCCGTTGCTTCTCCGTCTGAGCTCGAAGCCAATGAGGCCATTTGTAAGTGACCAGCTCATACTCGAACCCGTATTCCTCAGCCAGATGTGGAATAAGAGCCTGATCGTAAGCTCATGACAAAGGCCAGTATAAGACAGCTCACGAGAAAAGTGGGTGAGAGGAAGTTTTCGATGAACCAGAATTTGACGGAACTTTTGGTGTGTTTCATTACACTTAGGATCATGATTGACGCGAATCGCTTGATATCAGCTTTGGCGAAGAATCTTGATGAACGGATCAGAACTGACCTCGTATAGTAGGCCCGAGGCTACGGTGAAGATGTTGATATCGGCATGCTTGCGTTTAGCGACAGCTGAAGAGGTAGGAGATAGCCCAACAAGCTCTTTCATCCTATCCGTTAGCTTGTCGATCTGCTGCGATACTAGAACATTCAGCTCACCTTGACCAGACAGCTCCTGCCTGTCCCGTGGCCGTGATAGGCGCCTCGGATAGCACATCTGCCATCTCCATCCCCTTCCGCCTATTGAATCTAGGCAAGATGGTCATTCCTTCGAAGCTTGCCAAAGTGACCTCTGTGCCAGTCATGTTTACCTTCTCGCTGTACCATCCCGTGGTACCCGTACTCTCTAGCTCGTAGACCTCTAATCCTCTGCCAGGACGGATAGAGAGATCATAGACCCCAGGAGTGACTTTGAATTGCATATAACCCAGATTGGCCATGACGAGCGTATCGGATACTTCGATGCCGTTCTTGGTGAGCTGAAGCTGAAGACCTCGAGGCGGGGCGTTAGTCAGCTCCCGGGCGTGACCTTCGATGAGTAGCTGTTTGAGTTGGAAGGATACGTGTATTGGCGAGGTTACTGTGGAGAGTTGAAGGTTGTCGAGATCATACGGCGAGGACAAGGGAGAGACGATCCATGCGGGCGGAGTGTCGAGGCCAAGAGTGTAGATTGGCTCAGAGGGTAGGTCGGTGAAAGTCACTCCAGTATCCGCCTGTTCTCTGAAGGTCTCAGCTCAATTCCAAATGTCGGACCGGTGACTCACCCCTCCTGATCAAATGTCACCGCATTTGGGACGGATGATCGGTAGAATCGTTTCAATTTAAGCTACCCGATCAGTACTGCCCAACGAATCCTGAGTAGTGCTCACCTCGGTGTTCGAGATGTCTGGCTCGAGATAGACTGATACAGCAACGTTGTCCATGCCTGAAGCAGTCTTGAGCAAAGTCGACCATATTTGCGCCTCTTCCGAGATCGGGTCAACGACAGCTGCAACGCGTACAATGGCGGTGTCCAGGTCGCCGACGTGGAAGGACCTGTTATCAGCAAATGATAGGGGTAGGAGCGGGATCGCACCCACATCGCTCCCTTGTCTAGACTCTCATAGTACCTCGACCGAGGGGTGGGCGGAGCGACGAAGATTGACTCCCCCTCATCCGACTTGTAGGCTGTCGTGAGAACTGACGACACGCTCGACACCAAATTGGCGAGAGTCGCTCGGTCAAAGACCGTCAAGTCATCGTACATTGTCTTGAGCAGGTCGAACACTGGCTTGGCACGTTTGCGTAATTCATATGTCTCGAGAGCGGCAAGATCTTCGTAGGCAAAGGTGGAAGCCGAGAGGGGGCCCACGAGCTACCCATCAGCGTTTCTATCATATCCGTGACTTACCCTTCCATTCACGATCAAATGTGGCTTACTTCCGTCAATTCCCATTCTCCTGACGATCTCGGCGCCACCATCTACGAATGCAGAGTATGGTACCTGGACCTCCTGATCCATGCCCCAGCCTGCCAATGCAAGTACCTCGACACCCTGCGCTCTTGCTCGATCTAGCGAGCTCTGAGGCTCATTGGCACGATTGGCGAACGAGGCGTCGTCTTCATTTCTGTGTTCCATAAGCTCCAGGACCTCTTCAGGAGAGACAGCGCGTAGACTTGATAGAGTCGCCAACTGATGTAGGATAGAGGAGCAGTCATGGCCAGTAGCGACTTGATGATCATGAGTGGAATGGTGAACAAAGCCTAAGCGAGAATTGCACCCCTCGCTCTGAAGATGCTTCAAAGCATCCTTCACAAGCTTGTACCCGTCCGAGGAGTTGAGATCACCTACCAGCCACATGGTGACCGGGGTGGCTTGAGCTGAATCATCTGACTCGTCAGCTTGAAACTCAAATCGAAATAGATGACATGCTTGGATACAGGAAATTGTTGAATAACCGTTTTTGTGATTCCGAAGCGAACAGCTCGAGGATGTTGACAGATTTCATGGCGTGCTCGCCAGTGGTAGGGACGATGATCTTACTCCTTCGATTCGGGACTCCAGGAAGATCGTAGAAGAAGTTAGCGATATCGTTGATGGGATAGCCAGACTGGAGTTGTTCTTGCAAAAAGGCGACTTGGCCCGTGAGCTCGTTTTGGACGATATTTGTCCAATGCTGTGGTGAGCTGTGAACCTGGAGTTTCTACTCACATTGGCAAAGGGAAAGTATTTGCCATTGATAAACATATGGCCGGTTACTGACTCCGACTTTGTCGCTAGCAGTCGATCTTGGTAAGACGAGACCTTAAAAAGCTCTTCTGAGAGCGAGCTGGATCCGATGACCTGATCGAAGGGAAGTGTGTCTTTAGTGCTAACTGCTTGTAGCCTCTCGTACGCGTTCTGAGCTAGCGATAACTTTACTGTTCCCGGATCGGAAGCGGTAGCTGGCGTTATGGCAGCGAGCTGTGATCAGCACAATCATATCGAGCAACATACCTCCGTTAGCATCTGAGATGTCTTGCCCCGACCGAACGTTTTAACGCTATACACATACAGCTTGGCCATTTGCATTGCTACCCATCAGCCAACATCTTTCGCTCGGTCACTTACAGATATCCTCCTTCTCTGAATCGAACATAGGAATCACACCAAAGCGGATGGGGATACCTCGCTGAACCATGTGCGCGACCTGCTGAGTGACAACCTCGAGGGATGTCGACAAGGAGAGGTCGAGCACCATGATCACATTCCAGGTATTCTTTCGAACGGTATGGAGCTGGCCAGGATACGTTGGGCGGAGGTACTGGGTTCGTCAATAATAATTCGTGACGAGGGGTTCACGACTCACGCCTGTCAGTGACGTCGGCCACTGCTTGTACCTGGAGTCTTTCTCAATATCATTCCACCATACAACCACTCCTCCTCCTTCTGGTCGATCACTTGCATCGACTACGCCCTCTCCAGCCTCTTCACCTGTTTGTTTCTGACCAATAACCGGATCTGACAGGAGCTGGAATGCCTGTCTGGGCGTGAGCCCTAGAGATACTAACGAAGTTGCCAGTTTTTTCTCGTCGCGGACTGCCTTTAAAAGACTGAAATCTCAGCCTCAATTCTCGTGCTTAAGCTTACGTATAGGCATTAAGTTCGGGATGACTGTAGCTCTTTCCATTGATGTAGATGGCATTGGGATCCGCACCACGACGAGCAATTACTTCTGCTTTTCGAGCGATAGCGTCTGGAATGGATACCCTGCGAGAGAGGGCAGCCGAGTACTTTGGGAAATCCTGCGAGAGTTCCCGGAGCGCATCAAGAGGCCGAGGAGAAGATTTGATGAGAGCTGATGCCTTTAGTCCGAGATCTGATATCAGCGTTTACTCCACAGCGTTGACTTCACCCATGACTTCGGATTTAGTGAGAGGAGTGACCAAGTCTGCCCAGGGGTCAGGTCCCAGAATCTCCTCAAACGACCCAGATACTAGGGTGGTATTGGGCGACGCTGCTTGCGAGACCGGCATGTCGGCTGAACCTGAGCTCCGGTCATCTACGACCAGGTAGTCCGTCTTTTTTAGAGCGAGTTCAACACCGTATCCTGCCATCCTGGATTTAGATTGTTTCTTTGGTGTTGGAGATGGTCGATATCGTATAATATACGAGGAAAAGTGGGATTTCCCAGAATGTCGATCAAGGGTCTCAATCAGGCTCGACGATTGAGCGAGAGGACCTTCCGGATCAAAGTACAATACCGCCTGCCGCCGGGGCGGCGTGAGTGATGAGACCCTATCAAAGGGGAGGCGTAGAGGAGTCGTCCTCCTGTATAATCAGTATTTTGTCAATCTCTAACTTTTGTTGGACCCAGGATCCTAGGCTCCTGTTACAGAGATTGACTTACACGACTCGTCGATTGAATTCAATCGCTTCGTCCAGGCTGTCAGGGTCGCAGAATCCCACGCCTCCCCAATCGACCCAACTACTGCACTCCCCCACATTTAGGTCGCTTGCATTCACGTTAGTCGAGTACCAACTGTATGCCGCTTCGATTCTGGGAACCGCCGTGTGCAACGCCAATGCGAGATGGAAAGTCGAAAGCTCAGGCAGCAGCTGATGCTCGTTGATGATTTCGACAGCAGTGTTCAGAATTTGTGCCTCTGTCCTACATTTACCCCTGGCAGTGTTCAGAAGTCTCAGAAGCGGTAGATAAGCAGTCGCATTTTCATCATGAACAGTCTCGCTGGTTGTTAGCTATATTGCAGCTTGAACTTACATGATCTCCAAGAACAGTGGCGGGGCTGTCCAGCCTGTCTCAAGGCTGATTGACAGTGGTGGGGACGCTGATATGGTCGACACTAGAGCTAGAAGCCCTAGCCCTAGTGATGTCAGCATACTGTGCTAGTATTCAGAGTGAAGTGACAGTGGTGTCAGAACGAAGACAACTCAGTAACTCTTACCCCGGATTCTACAACGTGAAGATCGGATATTTCCGAAGATGATCCGTGCCTGATGGATATACAGTCAACTGGGTAGACTCTATAATGGCTGCTGTAGAGTAGTGCTCCTCTATATCATCAGCAGTGATCTGAACCATGCCCGACAGAGCCGGGTACCAGGTATCGGTCTACGCCATAGATGTGTCAGCATCTATGGGCGAGATCATTGATGACCCGACCGGCAGCAGCAGCTCTTCGAATAAGAAGACCAAGCTGGACTATGTCAAGGAATTCGTGGCGAGGAAATGCGAGCCAAAGGTGAGGTACAGCCAAGTGGATCAGAAGAGACTATCTGACGAGACAGATCACAAGTGGTCGAAAGACTGAGCACATTGGCATGCTCTCCTTCGGTGGCAGTGAGTCTATCGAGGCAAGCAGCACTGACAGCTAGAGACAAACAATCAAGCGAACCGGGCATATGTTCAGTCAAACCCGGAAGACGACGATCCGCCATACGCATTCGTGGCTTGTGACGTAGCGATTCAGACTGCTAAGCCGAAAGCCGTAGAGGTGGTCATGAATTTGGATGTGGGGACGGAGCAGGGTAATCGTATGTCCATCCATAAGGCTTAGCTGACGGCCAGCTGTATCCGCATTGATGGTCGCTCTTGACATGATTCAGACTCATACACACACCAAATCATGGGCGCTAGAAGTGGTCTTGATCACCGACGGGGAGAGTGCTTTCGGCCAGGACGAATACGAAGATGCCATGAGTAGGCTGGATGAACTGGGCGTTAAACTGACCATTGTGTAAGTTTAGGCACGACAACCAAGCTGACGGCAGTGGACTTGGGTTCGCATCAGGCGATGATCCTGTGGAGAAGACAAAGTCACGTAATAAAGTGAGTCTGTGCAATGTATTCGACTGACGTGACAGCGATTATCCGAAAAATTCTGGCGAACTTTCATCGATCTCCTTCATGATAAGGTGTCGTCAACGACCGATTCACCGGACATATTACCGGATCGACAAGTCTTTGACGAAGCTCTAGCTAAAGTTCGTATGCCCCGACCGAGCGTTGTCAACGGAACAGTATCCGGCATCGACCTGCACATTGGTTCAGACGATGTCAATCCCGATCAGGCAATCAGTATACCCATCAAATACTCGAAAGCCACCATGAAAGCCCGTCCCCCATCTCTGTCGAAAGCCTGGAAAGCAGCGGTAGATTTACAGGGACCGCAACCTGGATCTGGAGGGTATCGAGACATGGGCGCAAGTCAACTTATGGCTAGTGTAAATCAACAAAGTCAGGGCTCGGGCACCAAACTCGATCCGAGCGATATCGCAGCAATGATCACTGCCGAGGTCAAGTCTCACTCGACGTATGTGGTGAAGAAGCAGGAGTCGGTGAATCCTGCTGCCACCCAGGCGACGCAAGCCTCCCAAGCCGGTCCAAGTCAGCGAGACCCGGATTTTGTTGACGAGGACGAACCCATGCCAGATGCCAATGCCGAGGAGGAGTACGTGTCGAAAGAGGATATTGTCAAAGCGTGGAGATTTGGTTCGACCTGGGTTCCGATGGAAGCAGACATGTTTGAGCCGTTGGTTACTAGTAAGGGAGTCGAGATTTTGAACTTCATCCCGACCGCCAATGTGAGTACACAATGTGGAGGCTTGTTCTGACGACAGATCAAGCGATGGCATCTCATAGGTGAAGTGCGGTACGTCTGGCCAGACACTTCAAACGCGAAAGCGCAGATTCAATTTGCATCTCTCATCGAAGCAATGAAGAACAAGAACATGTCAGCGGTTGTTCGATGGGTACTGAAAGATCAGGCAGAGCCGGTCATTGGTATTTGTGTGCCAATGTTTGAGTTCCCAGGAGAAGGCAAGAGGATCGACTACATGTTTTGGGTCAAGGTAAGCCAGCTAGGCAGTTCATGACTGATCGTAGCTACCGTTTGCGGAGGATGAACATCAATTTTGGTTCCCATCTTTGACAAATCTCAAGACGGAAGCTGGGAAACAAGTCACGGAACATCCACTGTTGCCGACAAAGCAGCAGAGTGAACTCATGGACGAGCTAGTTCGAGAAATGGATTTGGATGCCTATGCCGCCAAGGGAGCCGCAGACGACATTGATGACGACGAGGATGACGATAGCAAGAAGCTCGTGATGGAGCGGGAAATGGACAAACCTCGTTGGTTCGAGCCATTTCGATCTTTCAATCCCGTCATACACCGAATCGAAGAAGCTATATTTCATGCGTCACTCGCATCCGATCTTGACGCCGATCCACTACCGCCACCACACCCCGAGTTGACCAAATACTTCGAAACTCCCGATGAGATCGTCGACGAGACAGCGAAATTGGTTTTGCAGTTGAAGGACGCGCTGAACATCAAGAAAGTCACACCGAAACAGAGGAAGAAATTTGTCAAAGAAGGACTAAGGGAAGATGAAGGGTTGTAAGCTCAACTCGTTGGCTCTACTTCCCAGTACTGATATACAGTATCGATATCGACGACTTGTTCAATGAAGAAGGAGTCAAGCCCGAACCCACTTCACCAAAGAATGCCAAGACCGCTCCGGCGACTCAACAGGAGGCTAAGCCCGATATACCGCCCAGCCCGGTGCAAACCAAAAGCAAACCTAAGAAAGGTAGACTGGTCTCGAATGAAAACCCACTTGAAGATTTCCGCGCCTTGATAGAGGGAGAAGGGGACGTTTTCCGTAAATCCATACAAGATCTTGGTGAGGTAGTCAAGGAGAATGTGGCTGCATCCTTTTCTCGACAGGCTTTCCCGCTTGCCATAGAGTGCTTGAGAGCGATGAGAGAGACTGCGTTGATGTATGAGGAAGTCGAGACGTATAATGAGTGAGCTCTCTCTCAACGGGGCAGTGCCAAGCTGATCCAATAGCTATTTGAAGGATCTGGAGACCTATGTCAAAGATCCACAATTCAAGCACAAGGACTTTTGGGACCGTAAGTGAACCTATTGTTATCAAGGATGAAGCTAATTTGTTAGACTTTGAGAAAGCGGAGATCGGTACTATATCGGATGACGAAGCGAGACGAGCACTAGAGGATGAATAGGAATCGGTCGACAGATGCTTGTTGTACTATACCCCTGTATCAACATCCACGACATTATATGCAATTTTATTTGAACCTTTAGTATTGGGCCATAGTTCTGAATGACAAGCGATATTGATTCATGAGCATTATTCGTGATACCACCATCTATAAAAATCTATAAACAAGATCACTAGGAACTAAAAGCTACATATTTGTTTACTGGTATAAGAATCTCGAGTTAGAGGAATACTAAATATAGACAGCAGCGGAAAAGATAGCGGGTCGATGATCACTACAGGGGTCAGCGACGCGTGACAAGCGTTACCAGTGTACTCACGATCTACCCTCCAATTGACGCATTCCAAGATCATCGATCGTCCCGTAATGCAGACATACCACTTCTCCCTTTTGATGCCTTCTCGGTAGTTTCGCATTCAATTGCTCTTCCGATACATATGGAACAGGTGCTGCAATGGAATTTCGACCAGGGAGCATATTCGGTAAATCCCGAATGAATTTCATGAATGCTCCCCTCTGTTCTTCTCTGTCTACGTTGGTTGCAGTTGAAGGTGTATTCTCCGATTTCGAGTGATGCAGCATCAAATTTCCGTCTGGCAGGGGCCTGGAAGGCGAATGAGATGTTTTACGATGCACACCAAGTGAGGACGAGGTGTGGGCGGCGGATGTTTCGTTGCCAGCCGAATTCGATTGTCGGAAGGGAGGTTTGGGTGCGTGGGCAGGGACATCTGAATTGGCCCTTGGCCTGAAATTCACGAGATCTGAATCCCGATCAGGCCGGTCGCGTTTGGCGTTGGGCGAAGCGAGTTCGAAAGTGATAGAGGGTTGAGCGGGAGAGGAAGGAATGGTCGAAGGATCCAGTAAAGGATGCCTGGCCGACGTCGACAAAGGCGAAAGAGCAGGCGGGGAATGACGTGCTGATCTTGTGTTGGTCAAGAGCAATTCCTCAGGTTCGAACGATACCCCTCTGCCCCTGAGACTGGGCGATGCGGTCGGAGATTCAACAAGTGTGGATATAGCAGCAGGTGGTGTAGAGGGTAGGGAACCGTTCGCTCGGATACAGGGCGAGTTCTCCGTCGAAGGCGATCGGACCATAGAGGCGCGGATGTGTCCTCCGAAATTACTTAGAACATGCGAGAGTCGAGATGACTTCTTCTCCCTCGGTACTGGTACATCATCGGCCGGGACATCTGGGTCGGGTTCAACATGAGCTTTCCAAAGCACACGATCACACTGTCATCAGTCAAATGCCAATCCAGCTCAGGAGAGGGGGAGCTTACCCAACTGGGAACTCTTTGTTTCTTGGAAGTATCGTATATTCCTTCACGATTATCTTCTTCCATATCCACCTCATCGCTCTCCCCGGTATTGACTGATCTACCCGAAACTGTTCGCTTCAAGATTGACATGCGCCTCACTGGCGGTGCTCGCTGAGGAGGTGATGCTGTCAATCTAGATGAAGCGACAGAAGGTCTTCTGACATCGCCATTATACGAAGATGGCGTGACAGGTAGAGGTACAGGTAAACTCTGGGGAGGAGTACTGGGTTTTTCCAAGATTGGTGTCGGAGGTGCTAAGCGCGATTGAAATGAAGCCATGGACGACATTGATGTCCGACGTGAGACATCCACTGATTCTCGTGGCGATTTCCCCAATCCTCCAGAAACGTTCCTCTTCCGTTTCCCATCTTCTTTGTCCTTGTCTCTAGCCAGCACGTCCAATTTGCAGTAACTCAAGAACTTCTTGGTCTTGCTCTTGATGGCGACTTCGAGTGCTTTATGCCGAGATCCATAAGCCGTGGAATCGATATGCTTTTCAGACCTCACGTCCGAGTCATCATCAGTCCCCGTGAATGACGGGCGTTCAGACGAGAAAGAACGACGGGATTGAGAGTCGGTAAGGTACTCGCTGTCCTGGTAATGGTCTTCTGATTCCTCTTCTTCCATCGTGATGGGTGACAGACTTTTGGCTAAATCTTTGGCTACTTCCTTTGCGCCCGTATCGCGCTTGCCATCGGTCGTTCCACTTCGTTTGAGGGTGCGGCGCAAATTTCGATTCGTCGTTCGCACCGATTTCCATACGTCGTACTATAGAGTCAGGCGTGCGACGAATGACACTCAAAGGCAAGATCATACCTTGAAAGTAGGGGCAAAGTCTATTGGAGCCTCCGAGAAGCCAGGGAATGGATTGTTGTCTGGGTCTTTCATGACTCCGCGTAGCTGATCCCACATGAGTAGCTCGGGGTAGTCTATGATCAGCACTCTTCGGCAGTCATGATGCAACGATCTTACTCTTCTGCTCGACAAGCCACTGAGCGTGCAGACGAGACATGTCAAGCCTGAAATTCACTATCATCAGTCAATGTCCCCGGAGTTGGACATACGATCTCCACACCAAAAGACCGAATCGAATCGATCAGCGATATCTTCTTCCTCGTTCCGTGGGTCATCTTTCGGCAAGAACGTATCTAGGTTCAATTCTGCTTTGATCTTGATAATATTTGCCAAGCGGGCCGAGACACGTTTGGTATGTGCCGCCAAGTGAGAGTTGACAAACAAGAACCGATGATCGGCAAGTTTCAAGCTGATCCCGCTGATAGTCAGCCTTACTTTCGAGATCTGGGAATGGGACACACATTGCGCCTTTGTTTCCAAGTCGCCCACCGGCCAGCCCGGCAGTGACAAAGTCCTTATCGACCCCTTGGACTAGGTGCTCACACCCTTTGTATACGTAAACACTGATGTACATCCCCATCAACCTTTCCTTGATGACATGCACATATGATCCTGTGCCCATTCCCGTTCTAGCGGGCTCAGTAACGGGAATCACCAGTCCTGGACGTTCAGGCTTGGAATTGACTGGTAATGAAGACGTTCCTTCTTTCTTGGGTAGTGGTGGAGGTAGATCTATATTATCTTCAATACCTGATGAAGCGGGAGATGAGGAGTTGGAAGATTCGCCTCGACTCAGTGGTAATGCTGCTAGCTGAGGTGAAAGAAATTGTTGTTGTTGTTGTAAAGATCCGTCTTGAAGAGTGGGAGAGGGCGGTGCTCGACGTGGTATAGGTACCGTTGGTGTTTCTGCTTGTATGACTTCAGGAGCAGATGAGGATCTTGCCAAAGCGGGCGTAGCTGGGACGAGCGAGGTAGAGGCGGGATGTAGGCGAGGTGAATTTGGTGCGGTAGGGGAGTTTGCGACCTGGTTTGACTTCAATGGTGGTCCGCAAAACCAATCTGAGTCGTTAGTCGTTTATAGATATTCTCGCAATTGAGATCACTACAGACATACCATCGAGCATAGTACTCCAGCCTTTCTGGGCGGTATTCTTGGCGCCAGAAGGTGTCGGCGGTAATGGCGAAGCAGTCCTAGGGGGCTGCTCCTCTTCATCAGACGAAGAAGAGGAATCACTCTCGTCATCCTTCTTATCTGCCTCTGCACTCTTGTCCTTCTTCTTATGATGCCCTACACGGACACTCATTCCCTTCATCACTCCTCCCAAGCCTCTTGGGACACCACTTGGGGTCGGACATTCTTGGCCAGCAACTACTATGATATGGTATGGGTGTTTATTCTCGATAGGCAGTCTCGGTATCGTATCCTTGTCGGTATCTTGGGGAGGCTCATATGTCGGCACAGAGCCCAGTAGTACTGAAAGATCACCTTTTGGCTGCGATTATCAGCAACAACGGATACATGATAACGTACCAAGGCATCACCCATATTCCAGGTAATCACAAACACCTTGATAGCCTCTCTATCTTTGATACTCTGCACAGATGTTTCAGGCGTATCTGCGGGTCCAGTCTTAGCTCTATCCAGTCTCTCTCCAAATGACAACCGTCTCGCTCGCGCGGGCTCCTCCTTTGTATCTGCTCGAAACAAAGCATGCAATCTCGACAATACATTAGGTCCATCTTGTGTCTCTTGTGGGATTGTTGATGTGGGAAAGATATGGGCACTGGGCGATAGCTGTCTCGAATTTGTGCTCGTTTCCACGACCGGGTGTACAGCTGAACTCATGATTATTTATATGATGTAGATCATGAGTCTACTGCAAGTCGAATCGTAAGGATTTCGAGCACTTAACGAGAGATTGCTATCGTCCGATATTTGAGACTTTGGTGTATTGCCCTAAATCCACTCGTTTTCAGGTGAGACTTGAGAGTATCGTAATGTTATCATCGGATTGCCAGGCCGGCAAGGCAATCTTCGACGCCCGTGGTCGGTCTGGGGTTTAAGTATTATAGGAGTGTAAAATGTGAATGTGAATGTCAAAATCGTCAACAATCGTCAAAGGAAAGGAGACGCGAACCGAAGATGGTGAAATGACGTTGTGTTTCTTGTACATACTCATATACATTCCTGGCGGTCCTCAGTGCACGACAGAGTATACTCTAAAGCATGGACTCGGACGACGACGATGGCTTCAAGAGTCAAAGCATCGCACCTACGCCCCTGGACTTGGATACGAAAGCCCTATACGTCTGGTCAATCACAGCATTCGTAGTCGCAGCCTTGGCAATCATCCTGGGAATGTCATATTTCGCCTGCGCCGTCTCTCTTCCGGTGAGTTCATATCTCAAAGCATGTGCTGACTCCACAGATAGGGATCCCAAGGTCTCTATGCGACGATGATCAATACAAATACGTGTTGCCGCTGTTGATACCCACGACAGCCTGGTTCGTTATCGCAAATTGGGTCGGATGGGAATACTTTCGAAACGCCTAATCGAGCTAGCTGCCTTGACGCTACCATTCAACAGCGTGGTTCAATCCCGGCGCAGTCTCAACACCATCGAAGCGGTGAAGATCACGATACGCTTCAAGCCCAAACTGAAGATAGAGCGTGAACGGGGATTCAACCTACATGATACACTAAATCCAATAGACCAAATACAACATCATCCCTGTTTATAGCAAAATGGCTTCACACCCCCATCCCTCCCATCGCTCTGCGGAACCATGGGCGGGTCCGCCTCTAGATCAACATTACCGCTCATCGACCATTTATACGAGTCTGAAAAAGCCCCCGACACCGGTTGAACATGATACTGCCCACTACCCGATCCGAATCCATCTCCACTTCCTATCTTTTGCGCCATCTCCTTCTTTTCATCTGCGCTCAGATTTCCTCCAACAGCGGCGATATATGGATTTAATAGCGTACTCGATCCGAAGCCTGTGGGTATAGATGTTATGAATGGATTACCAGCTCCACTTGGACTATTACCCTCACTCCATCTTCCCATAAAGTTCCCCTGAACTTGATTCGTATATTGATTACTCGATCCTGAACCTGAACCTGAACCTGATGCCGACCCGGAACTTTCTGGTGTACTTTCGAAAGGCGATATTCCAGAAGCTGGTTGCCCGGAATTTGCTGATCGTGGTAATCTCCAATAACCCCTCTTGATATTCAGAGCATTGATTATACACTTCCCAAGATCCGAAGTGGGCCCCAATTCAGGTGCACCAGGTCGTGGATGTTCGGGATAATGTGCAGCCAATTTCTCCATGGTGGGATTGGATGCTCGGTCAAAGAAGTATTCGATGAGCTGGGCATGGTGGAATCCAATCTTGAAGCGAGTACCAAATTGCGCGAGGGCCATTCTGCGAGTCAGCCAACTTGATAATGCACTCGCAGTATGCGAACATACCGGACGACCTCGATGTCCATTCGATGAGTCTCTGCGCCTGCCAAATCACCGATATTTAATGCTTGCCTGAAAAGCACCACACTCGTTCGGGCAGCCGTGACTAGTGACCTGTCCATCAGTTGTATCCCCCAAAACGCGGATGAACTCACACGGAGGCAGAAGAATGCATGATAGTCGAGAAGTCCGCGTTGTTCCCCGAGCCAGCAGCAATTTCCTGAATGATCGACACGATCGCAGTAGTCGCACTTGACAATCGACGAGTTGCAGGGTCCATGGGGTCGGTCACATCCCCAAATGGTTCGTAGAGACAGATTGTACACATGTGAGGAATCAAATGTGCCGCCTAAGCATCAGCATCGATCACTGCTCAGACGGAAAACGTACGATGAGATCACTTTCGAGTTTACCCCTTGGGCCAGGCCTACATGGGCTTCGGTGACTGGCGGGGAAGCTCATCCTTGTCGTCAGCTCATCATTGTTAACGAAGAGGACAAGCCGTACTGAAAGCAAGAAATGGCATTGGCGAGCTCTCTGAACTCTGGCCGACTCATTCCTTCGAGATCATCATCTGGCCTAATTCTCCTATTCTTCCACTTTCTGACGAAACGAGTAACGCGATTGAGCAAGATAACAGCTACTCGTCAGCTTGGCCTTGGGACCGGCCAACAGAACTTACCTTTTAAGCACAGAACGAAAGGGTCGACAATTGGATGTCTTTTGATCAGTATACATGACTACTCCTCCAGTAAGGGTGCAGCTCACTTTGTCCATAGGTCCAGAGACTCGGTATCCTGAGGGTTGGTCTCTATACCGGGCACTTCGAGATCGAATTCTTTGGCAGATACAGGGAGTGGAATGGTCTGTTGTCAGCACAAGTCGTTGACGCCGACATACCAATTCATCGATAGACAACGAAGAACCCCAACCGGAAGCTGCACTTCCAATCTATCCATCAGCAATGCCCGAAAAGAGATCTGTGGAAACATACGGTATCATGGTAAAAGGCCATCCAGACTGTCGCATGTCGTTCTTCCCGCTCTAAAGCGTCTACCGGAGGTGGTAGCATAGCCGATTTGAGCGAGAATTCTGCACTTCGAACGTTCAATCCAAGCGGTAGGATCATACGCGTAGCCAGTCCTGAAAAGATCCAGCAATCCAGCATTCGAGTTTCATCCAAACACACTCTACTCAGGATAATCTGCGGATCAGCTCAATTTAGGTTGTATATGTAATGCTATTCACGTACCAGGGCTCTGACGATGTCAAACAGCTTATGACCCGAGTTCAGTCCTTCTTGAATAGTGGTCTTTGCAAGATCGGCCTGTTTGGACGAAAAAGTTGAAGTAGGGGGATTCGACGAGAAATTTGTGTATTTTGCCCCGGATGGATTCTGGCCTATAATAGATGGAATATCGAGTGATGCCATTGCAGATTGAGCATATACGGCGGGAGCGCACCACAGTGATGCACATGCACAAATGGCATGAAGTAGGGATGGATGTGGGAAATCAGAGTGAGTAGGTGGGAGGGTCATTCGAAGGAGGAGTTTGGAACGGTTCATCATTCGTGGTAGGGCTGGGACTCTGGAGAAGAATGATTCGATCCTGATGATCAGCCTATTCCTTGGTTTTAGCAGGGGAATACGTACAAATCATTGACAATATTAGGCTCGGGTAGGTTTGGAGGCCAACCTGGCCAAAACAGGTCCATCAAAATCTTCTGTTGCCAGAGATCATCCATGACAAACTGATCAGTTCCAGCATTGACGTTGGTGTCAACGTTGAATTGACCACCGTCTAGACCCCTCGTCTCCCGGGGAATGGGATTATATAGCGGAGCCTGTTCAAGCGAGATTCCATCTTTATCGAATTTCGCCCCTATACCCGCAAAGATATTCTCAACAGTCTCGACACCTCTCCAAGGCCCTTCAGTCCGAGTATTGGGTTGTATTCCAAATGTCGAATTTGGACCGGATGTATCGTTCGCTGCTGCCCACATGATATTTGCTTGTTTTGAATCCATCGGATCGGTCATTGGGCCCGGGGAGAAATTGAATATATTTCGAGGTGAAAGGATAGATGGTCCATTGGAAGATCCGCTGGCTTCTTCACTGTCTCGTCGGGATGTAGAGGATGAGGTGGGTTGAGCGAAATTGTCCAATCGGGGTTCAGGGCGTGGATCGTTGGTCATGTAGGGTGTAAGACCGGATGACTACAAGTCAGTTTTGACACATGAACGAGGCTGAACTTACACCAGACATCATGATGTCGATTGCTCCGTCGCGTAATGGCCCACTGGGTGGATGATCTGAGGCTTGTGCAGCGGTAGAAGAAAGCAGATCAAGTAGAGCAGTTGGTGATGGCGCCGAATTCGAGTAGACAGGGTTCACCCCATCCTGTCGTAAAGTCTGAGCTTTGAGTTGTGCTTCCAAGTCCTCTGTCCAGTTAGCTCAGACCACGTCTAAAAGAGGTATACTTACGAATACGTTTTAGAAGGCTAGCAGTAGCTGGATCAGAATCATCCTTCTTCTTCCCTCCCCCGCTATTCGTCTTTCGTTTCCTCTTTCTCTCTCCGTCTTCATCTTCGTCCTGTACCCCTCCAGATCCAGTACTACCTCCGGCACCAGCAGCAGAGGAAGAGACACCTTCATCATCATAATCGCAAGCTACAGCTAATTCCGTCTTTGAAGTCCTCATAGCGTGCTTGTGACTTCTCAAACAAGTACCGCAGTGTGGCCTGACCGCATCGCATTTCTGATATCAGCCCTTTCTTTGAGATATATAACGGCCACATACCAACTTCCTCCTCCTGCAGTTCAAACAAGCCTGATTCCTTCTCAAAACACCGGCTAAATCGGGATGAGGGTGACCTTGACCAAGCTGAGCTGGAGGTGCCATCGTAGTATTGGTTTCAATGTATATCGTACCGTTAGGATCGGGTCGATTAAAGATATTCTGTGGACGTAATGACGTCGGTGGAATAGAAGCCATCGCTCCCTCGCCCTTTGTGGTATGCGATGTTTGTAGATGTATAGATGAATAAAAGGATGATCAATCGTCAACGGCACGGCTTGAGTAGAAGTTGCATGTGGCTCGTTTCGGGCACCGAGGCCGATAATTACTACTTTGGGTTAAAAGATCGTCAGTATGGGAATAATGGGATATCTGGGAATAGATCTCATATCCGTGTTACGTTCCGCAGCTGATGGCCCGCGGCACAGATCCTCACAACGATATGAGCAGTAGTATGCAGCTGGCATAAAGATAGAGATAAGGAACGTGCTTGTTATGGCTGTTCAGGTGCGGAGGAGGAGGTAAAGGGAAACAGACACTATACATATGAACAACATGACAATCATATCCTACTTGGAGAGACCGTAACAGACAGACACGGATCCTACAGCCTAACATCCTTGGGCATCTTCTTCATCCTGCGACATTAGCTCTGTGCCACTACATGTTCCCGAGGGAGAGAAAATTTGAGAATACGGTGGCCACTTCCAGCCCTTCATCTCGAGCAATGAAAATCTGGACGTCACTTACGCTTGTCGTACACCCAAATCTCCAAGGACCTCTTCTGCTCCTCCTAGGATGGCATCGAATTTCTGCGTACGCTGAAATTGCTCCACAGCTTTACCCAATCTGACCAATCAGCCAAAAAACGCAGAAAACCCGGTAGATGACCTACCCAGTCTTGGTCAATCCTCGACCTCCAAAGATATTGACGGCATCATCAGCAATATCACCTGCGAATCGGGTAGATTGCATCTTTAAGAAAGCAATTTGTCCAGCCAAATTCCTTGATTGTTCCTTGTAAGTCTGGATTTTCAGCTTGTAATCAAAAACAGCGACAGGAAAAGCTCACCATGTTACACATTTGGTATGTGACGTTCTCGAGCCAGGCTTGTTGAGCTTCACACTTGGCGATCATGTGTGCGAACCTGTCGATAGTGTTCAGCGGAGACAAGGTGTATAGAATCGGTAGTGGGGGACTCACTTTTGCCTGATGACTGGCTGGGCAAGGAGTGGTTTGCCAAAGACGAATCGCTGAGCAGCCCACTTCAAGCATTCCTCCACAATCAACCTAGAACCCCTGATACTAGAACAACACATGACCCATCGTTCGTGCTTTTCATGAGCCTCTTTCCTGCATCCAATGAGGGAGTGGACCCACGTTAAAGTTTGAAAGGATGACGAGCAAACCACCATTCTCTGGACCCAACATGTTTTCTTCCGGAACTTTGACATTATCGAAAGTGATGTAGGCGGTACCAGCTGCTGTAGAGTATGAAGTTTTGATTTGCTTAGTCTCGACTCCTTCTGTTCGAGGTACGAGGAACACGGTCAATCCTCCGTCGGTCTGCCATGAGCTTAGATCCTTCTATGAGGGAATAGGCGTACCTTTGTCCCGACGGTAAAGTAGTCAGAGTGCATACCACCCGTAATCCACTTCTTGGTACCGTTGATGATCCACGACTTTCCATCTTCAGACTTGGTAGCGGTAGTTCGAATACCAGCTACGTCAGATCCAGCGAAAGCCTCGGAGATAGCTAATGAGATAACCTATACGTTTAGCTACAGTCGCTTTCGAAGGCTCTAAGCTACCTTTTGACCGCTAAAGACTTCTTCTAGAACCTTGGACCTCAATGGCTCCTTGGCAAAATTAAGGATCGGAGGTAGACCAATGACCATACCGGAATTCAAACCATCTCCGTATCCTCGACCTCCCATTCTTGATAGTTCTTGGTTAATCAACATTTCGCTAATCATCAGCTTGATCGACTATCAGCGGGCAACTTACTGGAAATAATCGAATTCTTCTCCCTTGACGGCACCTCCGAAAAGCTCCTTGCCGTGAAGATGTTTTCCAGGACCTAAACGCATCCTGTTCAAATTGTTCGCACTACCATCAGTACACACCAGACACATCAGACATACGCCATGGCCTCCAATACATGCTTGCTAGCCCTCTTGCCGCTTTCTTCACAAGCCTGAGCGTCGGGAGTCAAGACCTCATCGGTAAACTTCCTCATTGCCTTCTGTACGGCTCGGTGAGATTCTTTGAAATAAGGAGATTTGAATTCAGGAGTCATCCAGGTAGGTTCTCCATATGGGACCTTTTCGTCAGCCGCATCCGAGCTCTTCCAAGGATTGACTCACTCGCGATAGCTCGCCCGGTAATTGAGGCCTGATCTTCTGCTTCTGACCTTCAATCTGACCAATCTTGAGTTTCTGATATTGTGGTCTTTGCAAAACTTCAGATCGATGTAATCCGTAGAAGACCGTCGTCGCGTCTTTCCCAGCTGTTTCGTTAGCTTACACTCGACGTGACGAGGGCCGCCAGCTCACCGACTTCCTCGTCGACGAGCACCCCGCCACCGCCGGGATGGAGGGAGGCGAATCTACTGAGATCGTAGACGATCGAGTCGACGATGATCCATAGGTCACCTTCCTTGTTGTGCTTCTCATCAGCATGTGGCGGAAAGAGTCGCGCACAGACTTACTTTAGCTACCTCTGCAGTCGTCAGAGACTTGAGCTGAGTTTGTTGCTGCTGTGCTGCCATCTTGCTGTGATGTGCTTTATGTTATTGAACGGATGTAAGAAGGATGTATGGTAAGGTGAGAATAGAAAGTGATTGAATGACTATTGACCAACCAGAAGGAGAAGGAAACACATTCTCAAACCGGTTACACCGCATTCATTACCGGAGAAAACGTGTCTGGCACGTGGATTCATGGGACGTGCTCAATGATGTTTGTATAGGTGAAAAGCAGTCTTGGAAGCGGCCAAGACATCGCGAGCATTGTTAAACTTCATCCTTCTGCATATATTCAATGGTATTTACTTCTTCGTCGTCCACCTGCCCCGCAATGATCACGCTACATCTACTGAGTCAATCCACCGTTGTCATAACTAGCCTCTCCACCCTTCTTGCCAGCCTCCTGAGCAAGTTCCTTGTCTCCGCCTAATTATCAGCTTGACTCCGAGGAGTGTCAAAGTGGGAGCTTACCAAATCCGTGGTCGGACTTCATTCCTGATACGTCAGTCTCGTTCGACAGGGAAGGGAAAAGGGAGACTTACGGTCATCCTGTTCCCCGTCCTTGGTCTGTCCACCGTGAGCGGATGGCCTGTTGTCAGTACTTTATCAGGGAGGGGATAGTATGGAAGGCGAGCGCTTGCGCAGGACGTATAACAGAAGAGTTGGTGGAAAGTTGAAGAGTTGAAGTTAGGGGAGATGGGCGTGGACATACTTGTAAGTTCCAGTGTCCTCGCCAGTACCCTCGGTAACTAGCGATGAAGATCCATCACCAATCTCCTCGAAACCAGTCTCTCGACCACCCTGATTTCCGTGTTGACCACCTCCATTCTATCATCAGCTAACAGCGCTCCTGCACTGCGAGTGCCGTGACACAAGGGTTGGGGGTAAGACATACCTCTTTGAATCGTCGGTCGGGGTTACCGTCCATGGTGGTGTGAGAGTCATTGGTGTGTCCGGGTTCAGTTGATGACATCTTGAGTTTATGTGATGTAGTGAAGTTAAATAGAGAGTAGAGAGTAAGAATGGATTTATGGTGCACATGACGGCCATATTGATATACCCTAAACTAGGGCGCGATCGATCTCCCTACAAATCCAGTCAACCGATGGCATCATGCTCACGTACTGTAGTATGTATGAGTGTAGTCAAGGTCAATCCTCAACTACATAGTAAGTACGTCACATGAACTACCCTACCCTATCGTTACCCCTCATCGGAATCGAAGTAATCACTTGGATCGATAAGATTACGATCGATTTTGAATTTCCTGGAATCACAGGCACAGATTCCGGCAGATGGCATCCCAGGATTCTCCCCTTGTGATATGCAAATAGAGCAGCACCAAGGATCAAGCGCATCAAGCATACATATATGATACACGACCCAGGTCTGAGACCATTCTAAACCTATCATGACCAACCACGCGCCCAAACCCCCCATCTACAAAGCTCTAAGCTTCTCGACCAATAACCCAGCCCCGTTCCTCGTACTAGCTTCAATCTCTCCAATCTCCTTTTCTCCAAACACCTTCTTTACTGAAGAACCTTCTCCGGCATCGACCAAAGCTTGAACAAGTTCAGCCATTACGAAGGTACCTTCACCGAGGGCGATATTCAGAGCATTGCCTTGTTCTGCTGTAATTGATTTCCAAGCTGCTTTTGCTAGTTCCTTTCGTAATTCTGGGGCTACTAGATCGATTGAATTTGAAGCTCGAGAGAAATGACCTCCAGAAAGGAGAGTTCGGTATGTCCTGACTGCGTGTGGGAGGTTGAGGATATGTGTGGAATCCTCTTCGTCTTCTTCTGTACCGTATGCTTCTCCTAAAGGAGCGACTAGGGTTTGAATGGCCTTTGATTTATCTAGAATCAGCTTCTACCTCTTTAGTCACCATGAATGACTCACCGCCAATGGTCAAGAGCATAACCTCCTGAACGACCAACCCAGATCCAGGATCCCTAACCATCTCTTCTCCCTTTGTAGCGATCATCTCCAGCATACCAGGACTGGCATAATCAAGTAACTCCTTCCTCCTCGTAGCGGGATCCTTCTTACTTGTTCCAGCCTCCCTAGCAACCTCGGCTGATGAAGCAAGGGAAGAAAGGGTGGAAGGGATGTAATGCTTGGTCGAAGTGGGTAGGATCGGGTAGAGAAGTGATCGTCGGCCGGTAACGTCAGATGCAAGTTCGGCTCCAAGTTCAACGACATCCTGCCTGTTAGCTTCCATTCGACATAAAGCGAGAGGGAAAGGAAGCTTACGTTCACAAAGGTCTTGCCCATAAGTTTAGTATCGCTATTCGTCAGTTTGACCTTATACAGGATTGGACGAAGAAGACTCACTCGACACAGTCAAATGCGGTGAATAGGACCATCTGAGCATCACTATCGGTACTGATAGCCTTTACATGTTTCCTAAGCTGCTGCAGAATCTGTTTTCGGTCCTGACCATCAGTGATTGTTCTTTTCAGAAGTTTCGTAATCGAAACTACCTTTGCATTACCCCTAGCGATCAGAAGCCTCACAACTGCAGATCCATCTTTGGTGTGTACGATTTCGGGCAGTGATTCGAGAGAACTAACATCAACTTATATCTATCCGAAAGTCAAAGGACATACCATTCAAGGAGAGCGTGCATTTTGGTATTGGCATCCTCGGGTGAAAGGAACCGGTATACACAATCAAGGTACTCAGCTACTAGTCGATGGAAAATTCCTTGTGCTAGTGCTCCTTTCTGCGTTGCGTTGAAGCTGAGCGTCAGCGGACTTGTTCTGTCGGTGAAGAACTCGGACACCTACACATCCTCAATGGTCTTCTCGACTGCGTCCAAGACCCTCTCTCTACCTTTTCCTTCATCTCCCATATCCTCAAGAGCTCCTTCCAAACCTTTCACTTCTCCCTCAACATCGACGCCTTTTCCTTTTACTTTCAATCCATCGAAAATTTGGACTTCCTTAGGATAGAAACCCCTGACCAGTAATTTCCTTTCCTTGGATGAAGCCCATAGATCAAAGAAGTCGGACAGGGGTACGACCGCATCGGCATGGAAGAGGAGAGATTGGAGGTGCTGTGAAAGTGTAGGAATCAATAGTGGTCGAATTGATGGGCAGTATCGGATAAGTTTACCCATCAAGAATTTCGAGTATTTCGATTCCATCATTTGTCGCCATTGAGGTTGTAGTTCCATCGCTACTCCTGTTCTCTCTTCTTTGCCTCCATACTTGACAATCTAGGATTAGTTGCTAATTCACACCACCTATGATAACCGGCATACCGTTTGCAAAACTCTTCCACCCTTGTGTCCTTTACTGATCTCCAAAATCCTTCCCTTGACAGCAGCGTACAATTCCTTGACAGCCTTTGTTCGCTCATCTTTAGGCGTATCAGTCCTTCTAGCCGTTTCCCATAATGGCAAAAGTGTTTCTTGCAATAATGGATGCGAAGGAAGTAAAGTAGTTCGATGAGGTTGAGCAGCATGTTGAGCAGCTTTTTCAGCTTTACTCATTCTAGGTTTCTTTTCTGTAGGTTCTCCACCTTCTTCCATTTGAATATCTCCTTCTCCATATTCTTCACCTGCAACTTCATCATAATCGAGATCAATCGGTTCATCACCTCCTCCAGCGGTTATAGGTCGTTTTCGTCTAGGTTCATCCTTTTCATTCTTCTTTGGCGGGAACTTGCTTTTACCCTTCCAGTCTCCTCCTCCTCCGAACTTCCTATCTCCACCATGGCCATTGCCATAAGACTTATTACCATTATTTCCATAACTCTTTCGATCACCACCACCACCTCCTCCTCCGCCATAACTCTTGCCGCCATCTTTATTACCCCAACTTCTCCCACCTCCATTTCCATAATCTTTCCTTCCACCCTCGTTACCTCCTGATTTCTTGTCGTATGCTGAGAAATCCCTCTTCTTTGGGTTGGGTGCTTTTGATACCATCTTGCTTTACTGTTGTATACAGTGAGCATCACATTCATAACGAACCGTTGTATAAACCAGAAATATTCTCGTCAGGCACGGAGTCGAATGCCACGTCAGGGTGGAGGTGGATCAACTTGGACCTCCCTTCTACTGGCATAGTTCATTATTCTTATATGGCCTGGCGATAGGGTAGTATGCACCCAAACAACCCGTATGCAACAAAGAAACCAGACTTTGCAGTACTAGCTACGAAACATCCATCATTTGCCCAATAGTATGTCCCATGAAGCAATTGAGCTGATGATAGCGTGACCACAAATGACGGTTTCAGTAATATCGACTGGCAAGACGTTGAAGCGGTCAGAGCATTGAACAAGGCGTTACTGAAGGAGGATTGGGACTTGGAAGTGGATATGATGGAAGGAAGATTATGTCCACCTGTACGTTGATCCTGAAGGATGTATCTGATCATAGATACCTAATAGGTACGTGGGGAGTCGGGATCAGGACGAGTGGGAAATGGAGGTCTGATTGTAGATTGGATTACCTGTATCATCTGTTAGATCTCATGGAGCACACGGCAGCGGAGGGTGCGATCTCTATCAGTGATGAAAAGGAAAATGCGCCATCGATGCCGAGACCAGAAGAGGATTATCCGTTGCGTGTGATCGATATGTGAGTATGGGATCCCACAGGGATGATGCTGATGAATAGAGGGACAGGGGCAATGGCAATTTACCCTATCCTGTTGCCCCGACTCCGACCGAGATCGATTATCATCGCTACAGGTACAGTGTTACATGCCCTCCCCATGTCTTAGGTGAAAGCTGACGACCAGAGAAGGACAATGATTCTCTGATACACGCCCGCCAAGTGCTAGCTACCAATCAGATTGCCTCAGACTCTGTATCGATATTGGAAGTTCCTCCATCTGGAGGCATCTTGTTCCCACTCCTCGACGATAAAGACTTGAAGGTGGACATGACAATGTGTAACCCCCCCTTCTACTCTTCTCCTGAAGAACTACAAGCGGGTGTAGATCTGAAAGTAGATGGTCCACATGCTGTATGTTCTTTCAACCCCAGCTCTGATCTGAACGAAGATGCAAGCTGATCTCAGGCCGCAAGTGGCGCGCACCACGAGTTAGTTTGTGAAGGTGGAGAAGCAGCTTTCGTGGGACAAATGATCGAAGAGAGCTTGAGTATCAGGTCGAGATGCACGTAGGTCTTCACCTGGTTATTTTGGCGATTGATTTGACGCATAGATGGTATACATCCTTGATCGGTCGATATGCCTCGCTATCTATCTTAGTGGCCCAGCTTAGACGGGAAAAGGTATATTTACAAGTGGGGTAGAGCTGATGATAGATTAGTAATTACTACATCATCCCAAGTCAACCTGCAAAGACCGTCAGATGGATACTAGTTTGGTCACATACTGCTATCCAACTTCCGGATGTATGTCCTTCAAGTCTCCAATAAGCTGATGAATCAGATTAAATTTCGTTCCACAGAGATCAACCCATCCTTACTGCCTCCAGCACATACATGGTCTCATATTCCCAATCCTCAGCTCTCCGAATCTGAACTTCATCACAAGATCATCGCGTATTTGGAATCTACCAATATCGCTATTCCAGAAACAACAACGTCAAACGAATTAGAACTAACGATAATGGGCAATACATGGTCAAGAGCAGCTCGACGTAAGCTGAAGCTCCAACATCAATCCGGTGGAAATGATTTGGAAATCCCAATTAGACTCTCACTCATCATTGCCGATGGAAAAGTGGAGATGAAGTGGAAATATGGACGAGATAGAGCGGAAGTGGACAGTTTTTGGAATTCAATGTTGGCCAAAACTGGTCTGATCAATCGTTCTGCTGGAGGTGGTGGTGGAGGTGGTACGAAGCGATTCGGGGACACAAATGAGGACGCAGAAGGCAAACGGAAAATGCAAAGGAGTCTGAATGACGAACCGGAACCGGCTTGATTTCTGGTACAATGGGAATTCCTGAAGGACATCAATAGGCCCTGCAAGAAGCCGCAAAGACGCGACGCAGAGATAGGCAAAGGCGCTCCAACATGACGAGCTCGAGTCCAGTCACTCCTGTATGCGCGTATACTAGATAGAAGCGCCTGTCAAGCCCCCGTAAAGTCATAAATGCTATCAACATGCATCCCTCATTGACTATAATGCACAACGCCGATTCTCAATGAGTTATGTATCCGAAAAAAGATGATGCTCCCTTCTCCCTTTCTCCTATCTGAACCCCTCCTCCTTTATGTTATCAAACAGCAAGCAAGCAAGTAAAGCAAGTAAAGCAAGTAAAGCAGAAGCAAGTCGAGTCGAGTCCGACACAATTTTCCACACTATCCTTCATTTCTTCGCCTCTCACTCTCCCTTTCGCCAAGCTCGAGTCTTACGCCTTTTGAGGCTGTCCACCCTGCTGAGCACCTCCCCTTCCTCGTCCACCTCGTCCTCCCCTTCCAGCTCCAGCTCCACCTCGATCCGTCCTTCCTCCCCTACTCCCTTGTCCCTGCTGACCCTGACCCTGTTGGGATCCAGGAGAAGACTGAGTAGGAGATTGTCCGGTTCCCTTCTTCCTCTCATCCTTTTCTTTCCTAGTTTCAAAGTTCAATCGTCCTTCGGCACCTTGAATCTTGACACCCCCTTCTCCACCTTGAGAAGTTGGAAGGGAAGCGATGATTGCTTTTCGAGCCGATTCAACTTTGGCAAATTCGACAAATGCACATGCTTTTGCCTTGACGATTTCGACCTTGTTGACATCTCCGAACCGGATTGCAGTGGCTTTGATGGCGGCTTCATCGACTTGTTCACCACTGGATTGGTTCTCTAGCGACCAGTTGGGCAGCTGCAGATTAGCGTGATCCATTTCTCATGTAACGGCCGATGCTTACCTTGACGAAACAGTGCGAGGTTGAAACCCTGTTGGCATTATCATGAGCCTGGTTGCGGCCAGAAGATGAAGCTGCAGGTGCCTCTTCCTTCTTTTGAGCGGGACCAGAGGTGGAAGGAGCAGCGGCGGCGGGAGCAGGAGTAGGAGCGGGAACAGCGGCAGCGGCAGGCTTGGCGGCGGAAGAAGCGCTACCAGCGGCCATAGCGGCCCATGATCGTGGTGCAGCGGGCTTGGCTGGTGCGGCGGGCGCTGCTGGTGCAGCAGCGGCAGGTGCGGGGGTAGGAGCCGCGGGTGCAGAGGTTTTGGTGGAGGAGCCGTTGGGGATATCGGTCTTGGCTGGAGCGGGAGAGGCTGGTTTGGGTGCTTCAACAGCGGGTGCGCTCGGGGTAGGTGCAGCTGGTTCCTCGACGGCAGCGGGCTCGGATGGGGCGATATCCTTGTCGGGCACGGCGGCAGCGACGGCTTCAACCGGGACCTCTTTGGTAGCAGGTGCCGAAGGTGCCGAAACAGGCTCTGGCTCGGGTGTGGGTTCAACCTTCTCCTCTACCTCTGCCTCGGCTTCCTTCTCTTTAGGCTTGGTAGCCTCGACAGACTCGATAGGGGCATCGAAATGGACATCCACCTTTGTAACAGGGACAGCCTCTACTGTTTCTCCCTCATCAGCCTCATCCGCCTCTTCTTCCTTGAGGTATCTGAAAATATCGTTGAGAACAAAGTAACCATTGGGTTGTTCTGCGAGGAAGAAAGTTTGAGTGAATTTTCGCCATGTTTGACCTCGATTCGACATTTCTCCAATAACGAGAATAATGATGCCGCCTCCGGAAGATGATTGAGAATCGATAGAGTGAATGTATACTTTACAGTCTTCATATCCGATAGCCTTGATTCGATCGTGAATGTCCTTGATTGTCAGCATGCCCAGAAGTTGTCGCGTGCAGTGTATGTAACAGAACCTACCTGCTGTCCCAGTGCTGGGGATGTGTCGTCTCCTTCTTCTCCGTGAATAAAAGTAGATCGTTTATTGTAGAAACAATGCAGACGATGAGGTTGCTTGTTGACAAAGTTGCTATTCTGATCAGCTCTACGACATTACACTTTCAGAGAAGTAGGACATACTAGTACTGAGGAACAAATTGCCATCCGACGTCATTTGGCTGAATTTTGGAAGGAGCAGCAGAAGAAGCTGGGGCATCAATGACAGCCGGAGCTGCTAGGATACCGTTGGAATGACCGTTGGCAGACATTTCTATTGATGATGAGCTTTTGAAGGGAATGGAGAAGAAGGGTATAGAATTACCGTGAATTTCTTGTTTTTTCCTCTTGGTGATGAATTCGTTATAACGTGTATAATGTTTTTAGTGATTGATTGTGATGATAATGAAGAGCTATTGTAGCTATATGCACTGTTGAAGGGGGATATAATGTGATTCGAATGGAGTAGGTAGTGATGGTATGTATGAATCGTCAGCCAGTACAGGTATACGGTAATTCGGGAATTTAGTAACGTGGCATGAGTGATATGGGGCCCATTCTATCAGCTAGTTACAGTAGCTGACGCATCGTATGTACATCGTTCAACTCACTCACAATTAATATCACATCAGGCGTGACCCTATATCGTACATACCTCCCAACAGCAGCCCAGAAGCTACCACCTCACCGACCATTCCAACTATCGCATTACCAAATTCACTGCACTTGGTCGCCATGTCGACAGATCTGCAATCATCGCTCTACGAGCTAGAGAATGTGTTTAAGCAAGGTTCATCCTCTGCCAGTCAAGTTTCTCAAAAGCTTGCAAAGCTGAAGGTAGCTATTGTCTCCTCGGATATAGCTGATACATAGCTTGAGCTAGCTCAATCTGGTTTATACTTCGCTCCACCTACTGGCAACCCCGAGGATCTCGCTGCGACCAGTGAGTTCCGCTTTGACTACGAAAGGACAAGGGAAGTGAGACGCTGACTTCAGGGGGAATTCTAGAAATTGGAGCATTCCATTCCCTTCGTCAAGAGAACCTAAAGGCGTACTGGCAATACAATTCCCAACTTCAACCATTTTACAATAACCTTTCAACGATCATCCCACCATCCCCAAATCGCCCAATCACTCTCGGACTCCATCTACTAGCTTTATTGGCAGATGGAAAATTGACTGAATTCCATACATTACTCGAAACGCTGGATAAGAGTTTACTGGATGATGTCTTTGTCAGACTTCCAGTTGACATGGACAGGTGGTTGATGGAGGGATCTTATTTAAAGATTTACAGGGCGAAGGACAGGGTACCAAGGGAAGAATTCCAGTACCTCCTTCAGAAACTCTGGGCTACCATGCGGTAAGTTCTGTCTGTCTTTACGACATGCGTCGTCTGATGGTAGATCACAAATCGCCCAGACAATTCAGGCATCATACTTCTCCATTCCTATACAATCGGCCGCTCGACTCATCTACTTTAACGAAGACACGAATCAGACTATTGCATTTGCCAAAGAGGCAAGTCCACCCATCTTGTCGACGGCGGAGCTAATGATTAGAACAAATGGGCAGTAATTCCATCCAAGAACATCTTCGTATTCCCTGAATCCGATAACCCAGACATCGCAGCATATGGCCAAGATATGGCAGGCAGTAACGATCAAATGTCGTCCCTCAAGGAGAAGGGTGTAGTGAAGGGTGTACCCATGTCGACCATGGTCGGCCCGTCTCTGAGGTTGGCCCATCAACTAGAAGCTATCATCTAGAAGCAGGAAGATGTAAATTAATGCAATGTGATGAGATATACAAGTCTTCTATGATCTACAATTTCAGTACACCCCCCTCGTCCATGCCGTTCTTCTTTTTCCACTGCTCATCCTTCTCCTTCTTTAGCCTCTCCTTTTCTTTAGCTCTAGCTTCAAATTCCTCCCTCTTTTTCGCTTTCGCATCAGCCATTTCTTTCTGCTTCGCCCTAGCCTCTTCGCCTTTCGTATCAGTCGTCTTTGCAGGCCTATCCCGTGATGACAGGAGGAGAGTCACGGGGCCCTTGGTCATCAGCTTGTATCGTGTGACAAGGTCTGAGGGTATACATCATTACATAAGGAAACTTGCATCATTGCTCCGAATTGACCATCTGTCGTTAGCTCAGTCAGTTGTCGGAAGGAATACCTTTAATTTTGTCAGGGGAATAGGTAGTCTTGATCTCTTCAAGAAACTTCTCATAGAATGCTTTACTTGGTATCGTTGACTGTGTCGTTAAATCAAGGCCCGGGGAAGGAGGGATCGAATTCAAAGTTTAGAGGACGTACCATTGAATCATGGAAATCTAGTATAAGCCATTATCCCTATTCTCTTTACATAACTTGTTCAAAGCGACATACCAGGTTTCGTCCCCTGAAGCGTCGCCAATAAAGTAAATTGGGAGACTACTCAGTCAGCATCCTCGTCACAAGCGCCTTTGGAAGAGGCAAGAGTGATTGAGACTGACCACATAATACCTCTCCTTCGATATCTCTTACATCCTTCTTCCAAGTCCCACTCTCATCATCAAACAATTTAGCTGTCAGAATCTTCTTGATTATCGAAGTCGAATCGGAAGGGTCATCATCTTCTCATCAGCCACAATAGTCGAAAGACGTTAAACAAAGAGTGACCGGAACATACGTTTATCAATACCTATTAAGACTAGGAGACCTTTGCTTATTGATGATATTGTCTGACCATCCACTTAGAATTAGCTCATTCTCGATATCCTATCGGTGATTCACTGACCAGCTACAGATGCACTGATGACTCGCTGAATGACTGCTTTCATCTTATGATCGTTTGGTCAGGTGAATTCGAGTCCAGTAGTGCAAAAGTAGATTCCCGAGATCTAATCTACGGGTCACTTGCTCAGGCACGTCTATTATCTCTGAATACGTCTATCTGCAATTCAACTACCCACAAGAAGCCCTAGAACTGGACAAGACGGCCAAGTATGCATACAACTATATCCTTCTACTGATTACACTGGTTCAAATCACTCGAAAGTAGGCATCCATTCCTCCCCCCATCCCTTTCTATTCCGCCTATCAAGTTCTTGTACACTTGCATCCTCCTCTCCCCGGCTGACAACTAGGCGAGATCGGTAATACCTCATGAATGACGGCGAGAGGTCTAGAGATTCATGTAATATCTCGGAAGCGTAACGGGGTAATGGATGATGGTTTTCTAGTCGTCAGCGATTCATACTTATGAGCGAGTAGTGACAAATAGAAATCACCTGAATGACCAAATACACCGCCTACATCCGAGATCAAGGCTTCTAGTCCTAAGAAACACCATCCAGCAATTACTGACATGGCGACTAGAGTCCATCCGCTTGCTACGCACATGAGAGAAGGGGGGATGGCTGCGAGGTAGATCCGTAGTAGATCCGTCAAGTGAACAGTGAGTGGTAAAGGTGGTGGTGCTACTCATCAGCAAGTTGTTCGTACCCGTATCTGAATATGAATTGAACGTACTCGTAGATAATCGTTCCGCATCCCCTAAATGCCCCGATAATGACTTGACTAATGCCAATCCCCTCTCGCGCTTCGCTTCTGCCCAGCCTCCCTTTTCTTTCGAAACCTCAGCGAAGCCTATAACATACGATTCCATCAATTTCAGCAGGGCAAGAGGCATATTTGGCGGGTAAGGCGCGCATAAATTTGATTTTCGTCGTCGTTCTTGTACTCCTTTCGAGGTGGATGTACTAGAAGGTCTTGGGGAATTATCGTCAAGGGGTAAATTGAGTTGATGCAATTGTTGCCTAAACTCCAGGTCTTCTCCAGTATGAGCGACCGCTTTTGATAATTTCTCTACAGCTTCTTCTGCCTTGAGGCGTAAATCCGATAATTCCCATTCATCGTCATTCCCATCATTTTCATTCGGTTTCGGACCAGTTGATCGTCGTCTGAGACCTGGTCTAGTTCCTTCTTCGGATAATATCGATGATTCGGCCTCGGGAGCAGAGGGGGGAGCGTGAGATTCGGCAAATCTAACTCTCGCTTCGGTACGGCGTAAGGAAGAGAGGTAAGCAGGTGGAAGTAGATCAGAGAGGGGTGGTTGAGGTAAAGGTCTCGTGCCGTGTAGGTGGTGCCTTCAATAAGCCCGCATCCAATTGTTGTGGACAGATATGGGGTAACTTACTGTAACGCAAATGCATACCCCACTAGTAAGCCACATAATTCCTGGGTACGCTGAAATATCAGATCCTCTTTCTTGATCCCGGAAGGGGTTTCTGTATCGGAACCAAGATCTTGCGGCACATGTACTGGCGATGAATTTGACGTTGATTCGGATACTGATCTAGATGGGGGTGTCGAAGGAGGTTTGACGATATCGATTGGCATTGACAACTTCTTCGTCAGATCAGATCGGGTCAGGAGAACATGAAGGCATACCATCCTGATCCCATCTCTTATATCTGACCTCAATGCGACCCAAACTTTCTTGCCCTCATCCCAACGTGATAACGCTGATGAAAATCGATAAGACAACAATAAACCCGTCACTTTGGATCAGCCCATCCCATGACGTGAGAGTCGAAGTGACTTACCCATACTCAGTACCCCTACGATCGCAGCTCCAAGCTTACTTAGTTTTGAGGGAGTGATCCAATCTCTCTTACAGCCTTGTACTAGTGCATAACTGTACACCGCAAGGACAAGTAATTGACCAGGCTTGATTCGATTTCTATCATTAGTTCTACCTTCCGCCTACATTCGCCAGAACGTCAAAGACCAAGCTTACAGTGTATAAGTAAATATATCTGCTGTGGATACAGGCCCCCCATCAGTGGTATGCGACACATACCGCAGCGTAGGTGTCCTTGATCGCTTGGGCATTATACTTGTAAGATGAAGAGATACAGAACAAATGATGAAATTGGCCAGGTCGTGTCGCGTCAAGATGACAATTTGTGAGTACCTCATGAGCGTCATCTATAGAGCCTTGCTGTAACCTCGCCTTACCACCGGAATGGCTAGCGATGCCGATCCCTTGAGGCAGGAGGCGGAAAAGACACAGAGTAGTCCTTCAGTCAGTACGACTCTGGCTACTGGTCGGAGCTTGGTCCTCCTCCAGCTCCTCACCCGAGTCTTGACGTTCGTGCTGAATCAATCTCTTGTCCGGCTCGCCTCGCCTGAAGTATTCGGTACCGCCGCCATTCAATTCGATCTTATCTACTCTACAATATTATTCTTGAGTAGAGAAGGGATTCGGAATGCCTTACTTCGCTCTGAGACCAATATCGCTCTTGCTCGACTCCCATTGAAATTGGGTTTAGGGGTAGCAGGGATTACTACTGGAATCTACCTCTCCTCATCGAGCGACGTCACGACTTTACAGGATGGGTTCTATGCCGCCCTGGGAATGTACGTCGGCTCTGCTCTATTGGAATTATGGGTGGAACCAATGTATATCCAGACTATAAGGTCAGGGAGGATGGGCGTAAGGGTACAAGCTGAAGGAGGCATGGCGATTGCGAAAGCAATGGTGACTTTCACTTCGCTGGTACTGGTTCCAAGGCAGGCTCTGTTGGGCTTCGCTCTGGGACAGATAAGTGGGGCAATATGGCTGGCAGGGAGGTATATCTGGGAATATAGGTTCTCGCCGAACGAGTGAGTTCACCAATCCTGGCTGTTTCTGATGATCTAGTGAGGGCTATGATAACGAGATTTACGGATTGGCTATGGCCAATACTCGTCAAAGTGTGATCAAACATGTTCTGACAGAGGGCGATCGGATTGTTGTGGGCAAAATTAGTCCATTAGGTGATCAAGGTGGTTACGCGGTCGCGATCAATTACGGTTCGTTGCTATTTCACCTATTTTTCAATCAAGAGTCAGTCTTGACGGAGTCGCAGGGTCGCTGATAGCACGAATCATCTTTCAACCTCTTGAAGAAACGCTTCAACTCCATTTCTCCCGTTCCCCCTCCTCGCCTCAAACCCGACATCTCCTAACATACATCCTCCATATTTCCTCCCATCTCCTTCTGTTCCTCCCATCCTTTTTACCACCAGTATTACCAATCATACTTCCCCTCCTGCTACCCGCTCGATATCGACAAACAACAGCTCCTGCGACTCTGGAAACGTACTTGACATACTACATTCCACTTATGAGTTTGAATGGGACATTGGAAGCTTTTCATGCTTCTTCAGCTACGACTGGCCAAATTGCCAAACAGGCTAGGTGGATGATCGCTTCGTCTGGGGCTTTTGCTGGTGGGTTGTGGATGCTTAGTGGGGCGAAGGTGCAGATGGGAATCAGTACGGAACAGTGCCTCGTTTATGCTTCATGCCTCTCGATGATCGTTCGAATCATTTACGCCGGTAATCACGCTCGACGGTACTTTGGAGATATATCCCCTATATCAATATTGGAGGTACTTCCTCACCCGGCCATAATGGCGATCGCAGCGGTAGGAGCAGCGGTTATGAGGCGTCTTGAAGGTCTACAGGTATTGTTGGGAGTAGGAGGATTCGGATTGATCACCTTGATTGCATTGTGAGTTCTTCGTCGAGCTAGCCATGTATTGTAACTGACCATAGATATATCATCGAGAGACCACGATTCGTCCAGCTTCGTCGCAATTTACACAGTTCGTAATTTAGATATACAGATAGATCCGGTCGTGCCTCGACGCGGTGTAAATTAGAGGAAGTACGAATAAATATTTGTGATCGAGATCAATTGCATGTCCACGAACTCCGTTCAAACCGGATTGCCTGCAGTCCACATCTTTCGATCAATCACTCTGGGTCTGAGCTGCCGAGGGAACAAATTCAATCAGAACCATACCCACAATTAAGCTATCCCTCTCTCAAATATATACACGAGAACCCGATTGTCAGGTCGGAAGCAAAGGCCGACATGAGATGATAAGGAACGCGTCTGTAGTCAATACCCTGAACGTTCCTCATTTCAGCACAACCTAAACCTTGTAGCTCCACACATTCATCACCTGACTATACTCATAACGATATCCACGACCTGTACATACGACTAGAACGACACATCAACGACACCAAAACAACGCATATAATCAATCATAAACTGTGAAAGGTGATCTGAAAATTTCAGCTAATTTCCTCTGGACCGGAACAGTCTGTGCGAGATTGAAGACTGGATCAACTTTTATTTCAACCTCACCCTCGACATCATACAGAGTACCTCAACTATACTGCTTGCTCATTTCAAACCGACACATAATACTGCGGGTATCAAATCAGCAAGTCCCAGTTTTAAGTTGATGCTACGATAATGCTAACTTGTATAGTGGGAGACAGACCTCGACATCAATCAATGTTTACGAATCGCTGGAAACGATCAGAAGATCTAGAAGAGGATGAATGGTTCATTCCATACAAGCGAAGGTCGGCACCTCAAGCACAACTCGATATCCCACAGGGAGGAGTTGGAGAAATGCCGACAACCTCAACTTCCGTCAATATGGCCCGACCAACTAGATCGTTCTTTGGAAGTGGCAGTGGGAGTGGAAGTCACGGAGGATCTGGATCAGGTTCAGGATCATCTCATCGACGACAGAAGTCAACGCCAATTGAAGATGATCCAGCTACCCGATCTCGATTTTTTCGAAGACCTGCCTTCCCACGTTCTGGCTCGGACGGATCATTGACTCGACCTTCGCCCTTGGCCATCCCCTCGACAACATCTGTACCAACCGGCCTGACTGCTCCGAAAATGCTCTTCTCACCGATGATGAGAGAGATACGAGATGAACCTCAGTCAACTCAAAGCGATACTCGACATCCACCTAGCTCATATCATATTCCTCGTCAACGAACTGTATCACTACCGAAAAATCATACCCCAACCCATGTTTATGATAAAATCGATCAACGCCGTTGGGCAGCTCCGACAATGTGTGATATGCTCGTATTTCCTCGTCCGCACATTACACCACATACCATAACTCCACCAGCTTCCCCAGAGAAATTGCCAAGCGTATTTGACGGATTGAGCATGGCGGATAAAGTGGATAGGGATAAGGAAAGGGATGAATGGCACAAGTTTGTTGAGAAAAGGGCTAGAGGTAGGAGTTTCCGGATCGGCAGTAATGCAAAAGGGCAAGAGGAAGGTGGACATGGGATATTCAATCGAGCCAGATCAGCTTCTGCAGGTGCAGCAACATCGAGGAAACCAAGTCGGAAATCGGATAGATCAAAATATCATGATCCGAATTCTGCTCCGCCTATGACGACTGTTTTCAACTTTGGCAAACCTAGATCAAGTCGGGACACACGGCGTCATGATGATTTGGAGGATGATTCATTTGGGTACCGGCCGACCGAAGCAGAGAAGTACAAGACTGCCCATCATCATACCAAGAGCTCCCCAGACCTATCTGCTTCCGACCAATATCGTCATCGAGTTCGCGTAGCGCCTAGACCTCCATGGCAGGATGACGGCGTCATCGTGATTGGTCCTGGTAGATCCCGTTCTGGTCTTCCGAAATCAACCACTAAGCCCGATTTTACGAAACCACTGCCGCCCTTACCTGCAGAATATCGATTGCAATACAATCCTTCCAGTCCGTTCAAACCTTTCGGACTCAAGGATGATAGTCGATCACCATCACCTGCTCTCCTTCCGCCTTCTAAACTACAGTCTTCCGATACAGCCTCTGTCTCTGCCCCTTCCGCCGGTCCATCTCGCCTCAACAACGAAATTAGCGCTGCTGACGCCAGAGCAATGATTGCCAGGCAACATCAACGCGCAATTACAAAACGTGCATTCAACTCGCCTCGGCCTCGTCAGCATCGAGATTCCGAGGTTTCAGTATCTACCGCCTCACAGTATTCTACAGCAAGTCAACGGGCATCAACACTTTCGGCCGTCTCGCCTCTTCGTCGAATGACAGCCATGGAGGAAGCGATTACGCGTAGTCGGGCCAATTCTACCGGCTCACAAACGCCTACGGCAATGCAAAGCTCGACTACATCACGAGCGAGCGGCGCGACCACAGTCACTGCTACACCGCTTCTTCGTAGCCAGATGCGCGATATGGACCGTTCTACCCAAACTACACCTCGGATGAGGCAGGTTTCGGCTGATTCACAAACTCCCTCACCTCGTAATCAGAATCACGAGGATTTCAAGGTCAGTTTCCTGCTGATAAGCCTAGACTGGGATATTGATATGCAGGGTCTATTCTTTAGGACACCGCAGGAACAGCATAGCATGCGATTTCAAGCGACCAATCGGATGATGCCTACTCAGCTCCCCGAGAAACCCAATGGCCTTGGTTTCGACATGGACGATGATCGACGTCAGTCTGCTAGTGATGATTCGACGCTAGAGATAGCTACTCCGACTCACGCAGCTAAGGGAACTTTTTTGGTATATGGAGATGAAATGACCGAACTTCGAGGACCGACTTTACCCCTTGCTGCTGCTTTCCAGAAGACGTCACCTGACACCTCTCCACCTTCTCGACGCGGCAGTGACGACAGCCAAGAAAGTGATGGTGAGTCTTTGCTCTCTCCTATGCATAGACGCAAAAGCTGATATGCAGACTACATTATCCGCCAGGCGCCTATTTATCCAGTTGTCAAAATAGGTACGCCTGGAGAATCGGATATCTCCGCTACTAAACGCCGTTCTATCGTTCCTTCTGTCGGCGATTCTCTTGGTTCACTCTCTACCTTTTGTCCAGATCAAGAAACCAGTTTCGAAAATCAAGATCTTACACCGGGATATCACGCTATATCTGAACGTCGACCTTCACGTTCATCCTCTGTCTCTGGTCATCGTCGAGATTCGACCGCCGTCAGCTTTATAGACGATTTCCCATCACCTCCTAATTTCGCTGCCCCGTTCACCAATACTGCATCCACCATGCCATCCGCCTCCACTTCCAAGCATTCGACAGCATTTGGACAGCTAGTGACAGGACCGCCTGGAGCTGGTAAATCCACCTACTGCAATGGGATGCATCAGGTGAGTTGAACCTTGCGCTGTATGGCTCGATCCGTTTCCTCATACTCTAGGAATAGTTTCTTACCGCTCTCGATCGTCCTGTCCATATCGTCAATTTAGATCCTGCTGTCACCGATCCTCCCTACCCTTGCTCCATCTCCATCACGTCTCTTATCACCCTCGACCAAGTCATGGAGGAGTATGGTCTAGGACCGAATGGAGCTATATTATATTGTATCGAGTACTTGGAAGCGAATTTCGATTGGCTAGTGGAGCAGCTTGATGAATTGTTGGGTCAGGGTGGGGATGGTTATGTCATTTTCGATACTCCGGGACAAGTGGAATTATGGACGAATCACGATAGTCTGAAGAATATTGTGGAGAAATTGCAGAAGATGGATTATAGGGTATGTTCATTCCTTGTATCCGTGTGGTGGTGCTAATGTATAGCTTGCAGCGGTTCATTTATCGGATGCTCACTATATTGTTGATGCGCCTAAATTCATTTCGGTCGTCTTGCTGGCGCTAAGAGCAATGATGCAGCTCGAATTACCGCATATCAACGTTTTAAGCAAGATTGACTTGTTATCGTCGTATGGCGAGCTACCATTCGATCTGAGGTATTATACGGAAGTACAGGATTTATCGTATCTACTCGATAACCTCAACCAGCACTCGAGAACAGATAAATTCAAGTCGTTGAATAAGGCTATGGTCGAGTTGGTAGAAGAGTATGGGCTTGTTGGATTTGAAACTCTCGCCGTTGAGGTGAGTCGTACCCTCCTCTCGGGAAAGCCAATGAGAAGCAATTCTGATGTATAGGATAAAACGTCGATGATGAAATTACTACGTCAAGTAGATAAAGCCACAGGGTACATTTACGTCCCGTCTTCATCTACGAATGAACCGAATACGTACGGACTCTTCTCAACGGCTCAAGGAGATGGCTATCTAGGGGATGTAGATGACGTACAAGAGAGGTGGCTGGATAATAAAGAAGTGTGGGATGAGAGGGAAAAGGATGAGTGGAAGAAGGAGGGGGAAATGAGAGCAGCTATGGGTAAAGCTCCTCCTGGGGAAGGTGGTGAGGAAGAGACTGGAGAAGCTTTGTAATACGTACAATTCCTATCACGACCATCAGCTTGATCGCTTGCTTGTAGTAGTCTATAATTATGTCTTTCTGCATCGTATTTTGCCCTGTCTATGGTGATGTTCTGTCTGGTGGAGGCAGTCGCGATTAACTGAAATTTCAGCTTACCACTACTCACTACTTCAAACCGGTCTACCCTTGCACTCTTAACTCCAATAATGTACTTTGATCTATTCGTTCCATTCCCATTACCTCAAAACCTGGATAACGCTCCGAAGAAAGGAAAGAAGGATAAAGGAAAAGGCAAACAGATACCAGGACAGGAAGTAAAAGTAGAGGAGAAAAAGGATTATTGGCCTTCAATAACGCAAGTTGACAAAGAACGATGTACTCGCTCAATCGCTCTGGCTGGGCATCGTACGTCGGTCCTGTCATCCCGCATCTCATCTATCGAAGATCTGAAAGAAACCGAAGACAGGAGTCCAGGGGAGCTAATGAGCAGTGGGCTACGATGTTGTTGGGTGTACAGTTTCTTCTGAACCTTCGAGCCATGTTCCCCCAAATCCATTCCTAGATGTCAAACCTTTCCCCGCTCTGGATCCTCGTACATCTACTGCCTCCTCATCAGCTTCTGGATCAGGATCAGGATCAAGTGGAAAGATAGTCCAAGTCACACGATTTCATATCCGTCTTGATGATGCCAAAACTCACTGCTTCGTGAGTTCCTATATCTCTTCGACTGCTTCTCGGAACTGATGATAGGCTTCAACGAATACAAATGCTCTTCGGGAGTATGATATCCTTTCGGTAGCTCCTACTTCTGATAAAGCGCTTCAATTAGCTTGTACGGATTTATGTTTACCTGGTCCGAACCAAATTTCAATCATAACCCTGCCATTACATGAACGACCCTATTTCTTTCGTCTCAATCGGAAACAGATCCGTCAAGCTCAGAGGAATGGTGTAGTTGTATGTCCCCAGTCTCCCTACTTCCTGACTTTCCTTTCAAATCCTTCCTGACTCGTTGGGAGCGTACTGATGGGCAGCTGGAATTACTCTACTCGCCCGCCTTATACCCATCTACCTCAATACCAAGCGACGTAGCACGTAAATTCCGTCAGAACTTCTTCACCAACGCCCGAGAGGTTATCCGAATGACAGGTGGAAAAGGCATCATCATTTCCTCTGGACCAGGAGGTAGTGGAGACGGGATGAGAGGTCCTATCGATTTAATCAACCTGTACGTCTGTATCCACCTCGGCATCAGTTGGAGCTGACCAAAAGGGCATGTATTTTAGGTATGCCAGCAAATTTGGCCAAGGACGCTGTTTCACTCAATGGCAAGATGGTCTTGCTTCGAGCTCGTATGTATCCTGAAGGCTAAAGGAAGGTTGAGGACAAACGCTAATGGACAGAGGCCAGAAAGACATTCAAAGCAGTCTTTGGCGCTCCTACGATCGTTCCGCCTCTCATTCAGGCAGGAGATGGACACTCTGATGTTGAAAAGCGACCGCTTGAGGACGAAAACGAGGATCCGACACCCACTAAGAAGGTCAAAGTGTGATCACTGTCTCTAAGGATAAGAAGGGTATGAATACTAGACATGATGTGACATGCACTATATCTATAATCTATGCTATATGCTACAATAATCACAAATCTGGAATACAAGAGATCCGTCTCACATTGGACAGGTTGCCTTACGCTTCTACCCACACTTAGCTCTGTGGCGGTACCAACCAGCTCCCTACTGTATCCATGGCTTTCGTATCTCCCCTCGATACGATCTCCCCTTCACGTCCTCCACTCACTTCCCCAACCATTTCCCATGGATTCTTTCCACCTCCCCATTTCAGCACCTTATCCCTGAACACCTCACCACCCTCCCTGCTCAGAGCTCCATCCGGTCCATTGGCAAACAGAGTAGACCAGACTTTACCAGCAATAGCCCTATCGAATAGGTACGAATAGTATGTCGCTCCATATCCATATAAATGGCTGAATTGGACTTGCCAAGAAGTACCTTCTACAGCTGGAATCATGCCGGTCCGGTTCTGTAGATCGTGCAACATCCTCGTAGAATCGAATGATGGATCACGAAGTTGTGCCGAAGTCAAGGAATGGTATTGCTGGTCCAGGATTGCCATGACGATTTGAGCGTGTGTATCGAGTGCTTCTAAGTTGTTTGATTGTGCGAGTTGGGCATTGATCACGTCTGGTGGGATTTGTTTGCCTGTCTGGTGGTGCTGAGCAAAGAATGACAAGACTTGAGGCGAGGCAGCAAAATGCTCCATAAGAATCGAGGGGAGTTCGACAAAGTCTGTGGCGCATCGGGTGCCAGAGACATTATGGAATTCCGTTCTGCCAATCATAGCTATTATCAGTCATCTAAATATCCTGTGAGTGTGAAGACGTACAGTGGATAGCATGACCCATCTCGTGAAACAAGGTCTCGAGACTATTCCAAGGTAAGAAAGAGGGTCCAGTCGGATTAAATGGTCCGAAGTCCATAGAGAGTACAACGATCGGCAGTTGGTATTTCCCTTCTTTACCCTGTATCGTCGCTCCCTCAGTCTCTAGTCCAGGTCCCAAGTACGCATCCCACCCAGGTTCCAATCCGTCTCCACGGGAGTCATCATCGTCCACTCGCCTCGAGCACCTTACGGTGAAATGAGCAGCTGCGCCTGATTTACCCGGTCTTGTCCAAAGATCGGTATAGATGACTCCTATGGGTCCCTCTGTTTCATGAACCACATCTAGCCGCCGGACAGCTCCATCCCACACTTCGCCTGGGGCAACCGAAGCGGGTCGAAAGGAAATGCCATAAAGTTGATTGAACAATTTCGATAAGCCATTCATCACAGTTCCGACTGATAGGTATGGCTCGATAGGTTCACTTCTTGGTAAAGCGTACGAGAGACTAGGTGACAAGACATCACGGTCCCAAGCAAAGATCTGAGGTAGATGCCCTGTTGGTCCTTCCTTTGGATGCGTGATGCCAGATGTATTTTGCGCCTTGATGCGACGTAGACGATCAATATCGACCTGTGCTGCCCGTCTTGAGTGTTTCGCCAGAGATTTCAGGAATCCATCGACGTTTTCTGGTGTTTTGGCCATCTTGTCCCTGAGTGCCAACTGAGCATATGTCTCTGATCCAAGCACTTCTGCCAATTCCGCCCTCTGCCTCAACATTGTGTCCAGCACTTCTACGCGATGTGGTTCTGTACGGTTCATGCCAATGTGCATTATGCGACGTGCTTCTCCGGATCGAGCATTGTGTGCTATATACTGAGCTTCGATAGATGCCGGATTAACAAAGACGCTTGATTTTGAATGTCCAGTCCCATGCGGTAGATTATCAACGAATTGACTTCCCATGCCGGCTAGCAGCCGATCGGCTTCAGGTATTTCTACCAGTGGGGTGGGGCTAGGATAATTGACGGCATTGTTCATGAGGTTTCGGCCGGATAGAAGGATCGAGTCGCTGACTTTGACAAAGCGTTTGCGGGATGCTGGAGGAAGGGCTATACCGGATCGCTCGAAATCGCGGAGAAAGGTCATGGCCACTGCCATTTCGGCATCCGTATATGGAACCGGGTGCGTATATTCGAGTGTCGCCTTGAGGGCCTGCTAGTCAGCATGGAATCAAAGTCGTCCATGAAAATGTAAGACCCACCTCGTACATTCCCGGATGGGTATTGAGCTCATTCATGAAACTACACAAACGACTGTACGCTTGCTCACATTCGTCCACCCATTCTGGATCCGGATGGACCGTCCGTAATAGCTCGCACATGTCGATAACCCCGCAGAGCACGTCACTCAATCTATCCAAGTTCTTGACTACTCTCCGCATTTCCGCTGGATCTCCTGGAGAATTGCATATACGATCTACGATCGCTGAGCAATGTACCATTGTCCGTTCCGTTAATGGGCGTAATGCATAGGGCGTTTTGACGACAGGGTAATCGAATAGCCCAGTAGTATGCGAGGATCCAGTAGGGGTGCTAGTTTGAGCATGATCGAACAGTCGACGTAGATCATGACCGTTGTCTTGTGTTGTAAAGAAGGCGGGTGGGGGAGGTCGTGCGACTCGAGGATGAGACGCTGCATGTTGCAATCGAGCCGGGATCCGGGTAGCAAGTATGCGCCTCAGGTATGATGGACGCAGTGGCAGTGATGTAATAGAGCGGATCATGGCAGAAACATAGGTTGAGATTAATAGCAGCGAGCAGAGTATAGACAAAGACTGGTGAGGAGGAGTAGAGAACCCTCTTTTCGTTAGATTCCTGAACATCGGCTACTTGGCTTAACTTCGCATCCCCGGCTCAAGCGGACATTTACAGTCTTCCATCAATGACTTGAGCCTCTGCATGGTCGGATATACGCTTCCTCATCAGGATCGAGATCCACATGAACATCCAGTCCCAGAATTGCATGCATACAGCTGTATGTCAGAAGACAGCTAGGAAAGCCAAACTAGGTCACGTGATCGCTGATCGCGTCGCGAGCCCCTATTATACAGCTCCTGGTCACTCTATCATCACACCATCAACATGCCAGATAGACCTCCAATAATATCTAGCGATGTCAAAAGTGACCACAAAGAAGGACAAGTGAACACATGCCCACTGAACGACCAAAACGACCATTCCGCCAAACGCCCCCGACTAAACACTGACGGACCCGGACCTACTTTATCTAGTTCTTACCGACCTCGAAACCGACCTGATGCAATAAAACCAATTCCGATATCTCCTACTCTTCTTTCATCTACTTCTTCCAATTTCCAATCTGAACATATCGTCACACCTCTATCTTCTTCATCTATATCTACGAATTTTCAGCAGAATTTAAATGATAATCATTATCGTCCTTCAGTACCTACTCCATCATCATCTTCTTTCACTCCTACTGTCACTTCATCTTTTCATCCTGATGTGAAATCTTCCCTACCTCTACCTGTTCCTCCTGTTCATGCTCTTCCTCCTCGGCCTCAAGTATCGCTCGCTCCTGTCAACCCGTGGCGCATGGACGACAATCCCGCATCGGTCGCTACTCGCACATCGGCTGCTGTCTCGAAATCCTCGTCCGCGCTCAAGGCAGCACCAGAGAAAGATGCTGCAGAAGCCGAAATGGTCAAACCGAGCGAAGCAGCAACAAAGTCGATGTCGCCAGCGCCGGACCCGCCAAGTGCAGAGGAAATCCGCCGACGAGCCGACGAAGTCATTGCTCGTCTCATGGGAACCGCGACGACTTTATCACCCATTACCTCAGCTCCGAACCCGAGCAGGACCGAAGAAGGATCATTGGAAAGGAAAGCGGAAGATGTGATTGCAAGGCTGGAAAGAGAGACTAGAGCTAGGGAATCAGCTTTACCACCCGGAACATTCAGACCGCCTCACCCTACACATGGCCTACCCAGTCGGCCGCCCACACCCTACTATCCGAGTGCAGGGATGACGCATCCTATGCGTCCGCCTCCTGGTTGGAGGCCTCCCGTGGGATACGGACCACCACCTGGATGGCGTCCACCTGGTCCTACCATCACTCGCTTCCCTCGTCCACCCTCTACGCTTCCACCACCACCTCACTTGTCACCACACTTGTCCCCGCCAGTAAGACCTCCTTTCTTGCCAAATCCTCCATCGCCAGTCATCTCCACTTCGACTGTCCCATCTCCGAATGCTATCACGACACCTCTTGTCCAAGCGTCGAATCAGACGGCAAGCGAAGGAGATATGCCAATTTTGTTGCCGAAGAAACGAAAATCCTCATCGAACGATACCTCAGTTCAACCCAAACCGCAAAATCAAATCTACATCGGCAACTTACCTGCCGATACACAACTGGCCACATTACGGAAAGCGTTCGAAGCACTCTCGCCGATCTTGACGATCGAATTGAGAGCCCCATATGCCATGATTGAATTTGAAGAGGATGGAATGGCTCAGCAGGCTGTAGAGATCTATGATGAGGGTTCTTTTGGTGGTGTGCAGATCAGGGTCGAGAAGGCTTCTGATTAGCTTACTCTTACGAATATAATGATATAATGTCTTTGATTCTAAGTTCTTCCCCATATGCATAAACATACATATATAATCAGAGATATATACAACATGATCGTCATTTCGTTACCATCATAAACCGTCGTCAAAGTCGGAAACATCATTAGAGGTGTTCATCTCTTGAGCCAATTCCTAAACACCTGCCTGATCTGCTCACCCTCCTCTCCGCCCCAGAAATGGCTTCCATCCTCCACGACAATAACTCTCCCCCACCCTTTCTCGACCATCTGCCTCAAATCTGTGTAAACCGCTGCTCTTGTGAATTCATCCTTCGTTCCGTACACCATCCAGACAGCCGAAGACTTCAAGTGACCCTGTACAGCATTCATGAGAGGTTTATACCACCATAAGAGCTTGAGCGGTGATAGTGGAGGGGAGAGGAGGAATAGGGATCTGATCGGAACGTTTGGCATGGGGGCGTGGGTAGCCGAGATCGTTCCCCATGAATAACCCTTCCAGTCAGGCAAGCAAAATATAGATAGTGGGAGGACTCACGAATCTCCAGACATCCTTGACCCCGGTGACATCCACTCCCCACCTTTCAACGGCGCCATAATCATGTTCCCCAGCTCCCAACCAAGGCTGTCGACCTCCCGACCTGCCAACCCCTCTGACGTTGTAGCAAAGCACTGCCGTCTTTGCCTCTGGCACGACATCCTCCTCATCCCTCGTATCTGTTGAAGCCTTGATCTCTGGCACAAGAGCAGCGGAAACGAGATGTAGTGCAATCACCCTACAATTAGCTGTGTCTCTATCTGAGCAACAGCACGAGTAAATTACATACGGGAAGAGCATATTACCGCCAAATCGACCCCACGGATGTGAAGCGATGACAAGCCTATCTATACTCTTGAGAATAGCTAGTGTATCTTCATCGAGCAAAGAAGCTAGTACAGGATTTGAGAAGGATGAAGTCGAGAGGCCATGGATGGACGTCCATGATTTCGGAATTCTTTCGAGCAATTGTCGAGAAACGTAAAGTCTGACCTCAAGATCCACACCAATAGTGGTAGACGGTACCAGCAGATGCAGATGGGGATGCAGATCCATCTTGGCCCAAGGGAAGAGGTATCACAAAGACCTCGAGCTACCCTCTCACGTAGGTAGAGGGAAGGATGGATGTGCCTGAAGATCATGCAACGTCTTTCGTGAATAGAGGCAAAACACGTATATACATCGTTAAATTGACGTTATCATAAAGTTGATACCACTGGCTGTGTATCTGGACATTAAACATCTTGAGAGACTCTTACACGAAAGACAAAACGAGACACAAAATAACAGACGAAGGATTACAAATTCCAAACAATATACACACTTCCCACCCTCACCGCCTTCTTGCTAGATCCCGGATATACTGCTCGCTGAACCAGTAATGACTCGCGATTTCATCGATAGTAGGGCGATCAGTAGGATCGATCCTGAGACAGGCTGTGATGATCTCATATGCGGGTCCGGGGACCTTGCCATTCAATTGGAATTGATATTTCTTATCCCCGTCCAAGAAAGGCAGGGATCGAGTAAAGATCATGGAAAGAAGAAGACCGAGGGACCAGATATCGGTCGGAGCCGCTTCGTACTGAGCCTTGCCCTTTGGATGTATCTCAGGAGCGGCAAAGGCATCGGTTCCTTTGAACTCGATGTATTTTCCGGCCGGCCGACGAGTATCTTCGCATACCGCACTTCCGAAATCTATGAGCTTAACCTGCATCGTCAGCAGATGCCTGAGTCTTACCACTATGAGACCTACATGAAGGTTGTTGTCAATCACGACATTCTCATCCTTGAGATCGCGATGGTACACACCGGCTGTGTGAAGGTACTGGACAGCGTCAACTATCAGATCAGCACTTTATCGCGAGCTTTTCAATTGCACACTCACCAAGCTGCTTGAAGATGTGTCGACACTGAAACTCGTCGAACTCCCTATGTTCGATAGCTTCAAACAGGTCGTAGCTCGCCCTCCGCTGCATCCCAGGCCGTAAGAAAGGTGTGAAAGGCGAACCCGATAACGCAGGCGATAAGACCGGTGTGCCTGTTGACGATGAAGGTCCGGATTCAGGGAGTGAACCTATGTAATGTCGAGTAGCAACCTGGATTTGGGCAAGCTCCATCCGCGATGGGTCTTCCTCTTCTTCGTTCCGGGCAGCCAAGCGGGCTCGATGCCATGGGTCGCCATGGAGTTCTTGTACCTGACATTCAGTTTATGACCGAACAAGATAAAGGAAGCCCTTACGAGGTAGTAGAATCTATCATCCTCAAACTGCTCGATGTAGCTCACGATATTGGGATGATTGATGCTCCTAAGGACAAAGCACTCCAGTGGCTCATTACTCGCCATGGCCAGAGGATAAGTCGCGGGTTCTCTGAGTTTGCGGATAAACTTGACGGCGACCTCCCTTCCTGCCCGATCGATAGCGACGCAAACAAACCCATATCCCCCAGATCCAAGTTCTTCAATGACTGAATATTTCTGGGCGAACTCTTGGTTCAGGACGACCCCATCAAGTTCTTGAAGCGCAATGTGCGCAGGATTGGGCCCCTCCAACTCTTTGCGCGCTTGGTTGAAGGCGTAACATCGCGACTCGTGATTCCAGTCTCCTTCCGTTGGGTATCCAGGATCTGATCGCATTCGCAGTTGGAAGGTACTGCATCCTGGAAAATCGTCTTCGGAGACATTGTCGTAATCTTCATCATCCTCGTCATCCTCGTAACAAGCAGTGACTCCCTTCAACGAGTCCATCGTGATCTCTTGCTGGTCAAATGGCCCTGCCATCCTCTCCAGCGAGTCCATAGTGATTTCCTCTTCGGCATCCTCCAGCTCCACCTCAACACTGTCTTCCAACCGGTCGCTGACCTGCTCCGACTCATCTTCTTCATCCGCGGCATAACGAGAAAAGTCGAAAATGCTCTCGTCTACTATCCGAAGAGACCGCTCTGGGCTGATCTCGACAGGCGGCAGTGTCCGTAGCTCGTTCGCCTGAGGTAGTAGCGTCGCATCCTTCTTGGTTGAATCGCGATCAGACTTGAAGCCTAACTTCCAGAATCGACCAAACCCAGCCGAGAGCTTGGATGTTGCTGGTCCAGAGTATGGCTCTTTGGTCTGGGCAACCTGACTGGCGGGAAGCAGTGGAGGTGGGAAAGTAGGAGGGGGATGTCGAACGTTTGCGTTGTCCAGTCGATCCGAATGACCACCGGGTAATGTAACTGGAGGTGCGGGAAAGACGAAAGTATCTCCTCTGAACGATGGTGACCGAACTCGAGGTAGTTCAGGTGGTGCCATTTGAGGCACCGTTTGACTGTGAAGATCGGCTCTGCCTTGGTTGAACAGTCTTGATGGACCTGGCATCTGCGAGGTACTTCCCCGTCTCAACTCCGAAAGCGATTGTCGATGTAGTTCAGCATGGAACTCCTCTTCCACTTCTGCATCTGCGAACTGTTCCCAGAACGGATCTGGCATTTCCTTGTCCCCGCTAGCGATGGGTGACCACAAGGAAGGCGGAGTGGGTGTAGGTGGGAAACAGATTGAGGATGATCCGTGATAATACTGCATGTCTGGGCTGTAAAGAGTATCGAAAGAGGGGTTGCTGACCAAGGTAGACCGGCTATCGTACGAGGTGATGCCGAATGGTAGACCAGTGATATCGGCATCAGAAGCATGTCGAGACATGGCCAAGGCTTCACGAAAAGAGGGAAGGGGTCGGGGCTCGGCGGTTGGTCCAGTAATGAGACCGAGAGCGTTGCCGGGGCTTGGGGATGTAAGCGATAAACCACCAAAGCCAAGGGATGGACTGTAAGGGAATTGAGCGGGTGTAGTCGCGCTGGCGTGCATGTAGACTGCGTCGTTCATCTGATCGAGCGGGTCGGGGGATGATTGGCTCCGTAAGATGCTTTCCATGGTGACGGGTGGAAGACGAGCTGCGCGACTACCGACTCTAGCAGTGCGAGGTCCAACTTTCACGAGCCGCTCTTTGGCCAGCTCTACCGTTTCTTGAGGTGGGGTGTTGTCGTGCTTCTGGACTTTATGGGTTGGTGACGTGTCGAGGTTAACAGAGTTGCCCACTTGAGGTGAAGTGGAGTCATGTGCCGTCATGGGAGAGGCGGTGTTGAAGACGGAGAAGCCGAAGGAACTCTTGCGCTTGTTCTGACGGATAGAAGGAGTTTGGCGAGCGAACGGTGACATTGTCGATGATTGGTCAAATGGGTATGCTGGAATCCCGAGTTTGTTGGAGCCGGACGTCACGGCCTTGTAGGCGTGTACGGTTTTGGTGATGACGAATGGCAAGCAGAAGAAATCCGAGATGCGGCGCGAATGCCGTAGGTTGGGTGAAGACGAATAGATCGTTGAAGCTGGGTTGATTGATGTTTGATAATTTGAGTATCGCAAAAAATGAACCTTTTCGACTTTGTTGTTTGTCTTTGTCATGAAGCTATCAGCATGAGTATGGCTTCGTTATATATCTCAGGTTAGCCCTGTCCAGCTGGAATCCAATGGAAGATGACCAATAGTGTGCTCCACCTGGACCTGATCGAGATAGAGTCTACTTTGCACAGTCAACCGCTCCACCCACGGGTCATGGGATGTTCCCCCGTGCATATCGATCTTCAACCTTGTCCTGATCAGCCTGCCCGTCTCCGTCTGTTGAATGAACCACTGATCGAGTAAGAATCGCGACATCTAGAAGATTCAGTTTGGGTTTTTACCCAAACCGACGATTTCACCATGTTTCGAATCTGCAACCCGTTTCTCGTCCCGTCATCAGGACCTGTCCATCTACAATCCGCAATGCTTCGGGAAGGTTAACAAGGGGCAGGGCTGTGGAGGACCGATTCCCACCCCTTGTGTTTGACAGATTGTCAAGCAGGATATAATGCGGGAAGGTGCCGCCTTGTAGGGACCGATAATTGGGCATTTTGTCGTTCAGGATATGATTGAGCTGCTTGTTGATCTTATTTGTCACTTGCCCAGAACGGTGTAGATCGTTCTACCTCGCAGCTCGACTTGCTGGAATCGGCGTTGCTATGAATATCATATGCAAGAGATAGGGTAAAAGTATCGGAAGACACGGTGCGCAAAATGATGCCAAGCCACGAATGAAATGACCGGCTAACTCCATCCTGACCGAGGCGACTACTATCTCTCTCACCTATTCCCTTGCTTGCCCTATCGTTCACGGTTTCTCAGGAGGGACAAGATGGCCCCCGCTCGCTTCGGAGCTTCTAAATTCAGAAACGCCATCTCCTCACCGACTTCTACGGAAACATGGCACCGGGGCAGTCTACCTGCAGCGGCTTCGTCCACCTCCACCTCTTCCTCCCTAACGACCTTTTCAAGCGAGATCAAAACAAATCGAAGATGGATTGTGACAGTCACCCCGTCGGGCGATGTGAGCTGGAGGATGTATGCGGGAGATTCCGTTGGGACTATGAAAATCGGGGCCGTCGGGGATTGGGATTTGAGCAGGCTGGAGGATGAGACTCTGGTCATTGGCGGGGCAGATGGAATTGTAGGGGTCACGTTTCTGGGCAAAGCGTGGAGGCTGACTCTGTAGCTGAGAGTGTACAATCTACCATCAGAGGCGGGCGGAGACCTCAGCGAGAATGGCACAATCTCGGCCGGCTCACCTATCACCACCGTCAGCTTACACCCCTCGACACCTTCACTGGTACTCGTCGCAGCCGCTCAGACCCCGCTGGTTATCTATGATGTGGCTTCTTTATCAAATTCAGCATCCCCAGATTTCACCCTAGAGGTGGAGGAGCCCAAGGGCATGTGGACAGCAGGGTGGAGCAACGATGCCGCTCGTGTCGCAGCGGTCGGAAGGTCTGGCAAGGGATACATCTTTGATCCACGCCAGTCCACAAGTCCGCTCATCACCAAAACTCTTCCTCTACAACCATTGAAGCCAGTGAGACTGGTATGGGTGGACGACAAAGTGTTCTTGACCGGATGGGATAGGTCTCGGAATCGTCTCTACACTCTCGTGAATCCTTCCGATTTATCTACAGTCTTTACTCAGAACCTCGACAACAATCTCTCGCCGTTACTGCCAATCGTCGATGAGGAACGTAAGATCGTGTACTTGGCTGGAAGGGGTGATATGAAATTACGCCAAGTAGAACTAGGGGGAGTTACCGGATTTCAAGAAACGATTCATCCGATACCTTATGCTCTGGCTAGTACAAGTTTGGCGGCGGTACATCCCACACTTTTGGATGTGATGCAAGCGGAAATCGGCAGAGTCCTTGCACCAGTAGTGGACAAGGATGGGGATGCGATCTTGCCTTTGAGCATCAAGGTGCCAAGAAGGCAGTTGATCGATTATCACGATGATCTATACCCGGATATCGTTGGGTCTAGTAGGTTGAACTCTACACTATATCAGAACGGAGCTGAGCATGCAGTACCCGAACAATCATCCGAAGAGTGGCTCGCCGGTGGAGATGCGAGACCACTACCGTGGGCCCTTGATCCCTCAAGACGAAGTGTCTGGGAATCCAGACTTGAGCAGCGGAACTCTTCGACTGCCGCTTCCCCTGACAAGGCAAAGCCTCAATCTACGAAGCTGATTGCTACCCCAAGAGTTGATAGCGACGACGGACACAATCACAAGGCCGATAGTACGGCAGCGCCGGTCAAAGTGGGACCATCATCAAACGAGCTTGCTAATCCACGAGCTCTTGAGACCAGTGATGCGGGCCACATCACGAAATCTAACGACGGTCCTTCTCAGACTATTGACCCAGAGCCCGCCAAACCAATCACTACTCCCTCGGAAGAATCAATCGTCACCGAACAGAAGACGTCTGCGAAGATAGTCGCGCCCACACAGTCGGAACTGTCAAGTGCAATGCCCAAGACCGATGCGGCGGCCTCCTCACACGGATCCACCTCGCCCACCATCGCTACTCCCCGAGCCATATCGTCACCCCATGCCGCAAGGACCAAGGGACCGCAAAGTGCATCCGAGCGTTATAACCCCGGCTGGTCCCGTAAATTCCTGGCCGGTAAAACGCCCCTCATCCCGACGTACGATGCCGTTCCACCTCTGTCATCGCTACACCAAGACTCGATCATCTTCAAGATCACTGGCAACCTCGCTTTCTTCCCAGTACAAGGTCCAGGTGGCCGGCTCGGAGTGCACCCGCTGAAGAAGAAAGGACGAATGGCTAATGGCGGAGAGGGTTATTTGAGCGGTGGAGTCGAGATTGCTGACTTCGATATCGAACCATTCGGTGAACGGGTCGCTATCGCAGGCGAGGATGGCCTAACACGGATCTGGACGGTCGGTGAGAATGGCATTCAGGGAGTCGGACCGGAGGCGGAACAAGTGATTAAAGGAGATGGAATTGATAAAATCGCTACGATCGCTTTTCACCCTACCGCCAAGGATCTATTGACCGTCTTGACGAATGATCAGGGTACATGTGCGATTCGACTACTTGATCTGTCAGAGGGCAAAGAGGTGAAGAAGATCCCCTTGGATCTAGACGGAGCTTTCAATATGATCTGGTCACCTCTGGGCAAACAAGTAGCAGTAGCAACGAAAGATGGGCGGATCCTTACCGTCGATCCACGTCGACCTGACAGTCAAGCTCTCGGACCGGCGCACGACAGTCCACGTTCGTTCCAAATCACATGGGTCGATGAATCCCATCTACTCTCTGTCGGCTTCTCCAAGGGATCACAACGGCGTATCAATTTATACCAGATTACCGACAAAACCATTAAAACTCTCTCATCATTCATGATGGACATTTCCCCATCAGTGCTCTTCCCACAGTATGATCCCGATACGCAAATCCTTTACGTATGGGGTAAAGGCGAGCGTCAGATTCAAGCCTTCGAAATCCGTCCAGAGAACGATTTGGAACCGATTGCGAAATTACCAAGCTTTACATCTGGCTCACCGCAGCTAGGTGTGGCTTTCTTTCCCAAGCGATTGGTCGATGTCAAAAAGGTTGAAGTTGCGAAAGTCTTACGTCTGACTGCGAAAGCAATTGAGGAAGTGTCGTTCACTATTCCAAGGAACAAACCCGATTGCTTTCAGGATGACATTTATGTGGACACCCTCGATGTCGAACATCCTACTTCCTCGATTGAAGATTGGCTGAACAAGACCGCTGCCACACAAAGATATATCTCACTCAAACCGGATGGCATGACCTCACGTAAGTCTATTTCCCTGTTCAAGATATATCCTGACTCTCAGTCTCTCAGGCTCCAAAAACAGATACGGCAGCCAAGAAAAAGTTTGTTCCCGCCGCAAATGTTATGTCGGAAGAAGAGCGAAAGAGGAAAGAAATGAACGATCTGTTCCAAAGAGCAAAGATGGACGAGAGCAGTGATGAGGATGAGCCGAAAAGAAGTGGATTGCCCCCTCCTGATGACGATTGGTAGATATTCTACATTACAAGAATGCAAACGCACAAGAAGCTGTTCATACGATTACATCGGTCTACCAGTGGCGATACAACGCCTGTATAGACGGCTATGATACATTTCTTCCCGCCGACAACAGTCTTGAATCCAGTAGCACTCCATCAACGAGCTTGACTACTCGTCTTCGGCTTTTCTGCTTGTCCGATACACTCTTCCTAACCCCCTTCACAAAAGACCGAGCAACTTTGGCTCTCGTCCAGGGTCAAAATGCCTCCTCTCCTCCGCCGGCTGTACGTTCGTCATTCCAAACCCAGCATGATTGAATCCGTGAACCTTTACAGGAGTATTTGGGTGGGGTTGAGTTTTCGATCGTTGCATTTGCATAGCAGAGCCCACAGGGGCAACTTCCTTCTGCTGAGCTTGTAATGCTTGAGGTTGAAGGTGAGGAGGAGTGGATCTTGCTCGATCGAGCTCATTCATCGTGGTCGGGGAACTCGAGATTGAATTGGGGTGAGAGGAGGTCATTGATAGACCGGAAGGAAGATTATGATGATGAGATGCTTGAGTTGCTGGAGAACTAGGTTGAGAGGGAGTAAAGCTAAATGGCCGACTAATACTAAGGGAGGAGAGGAAAGAAGGTCTTCGACCTGGTTTCTGCTGTCCTATAGCTATGTCGTCAGGGTTGGTCGCTGAAACAAGGGTGAGACATACCTTCACCTCCAGCGAAAGATTTACGCCTCATATCTCCCGCCGCTCCTGCTACCGGCCCGGGAACACTTGGTCCAGGAGTATAATCATCTCCGTCATCCCTATGGAATGAATGTGTCCCAGCTTCACAGTTCATGAGTAGCTGCTGTAATCGCTGTTCTGCAAAGGACGAATGCGGAGGAGTATTGTTGGGCGTGATGAGCTGAGGGGAATGTGCCGGCGTAGAGAAAGATTTCGATCGATTCGATCCGGTGATATCGGTGGATTTGGATAATGACATTGCGGATAGGTGGTGATACAGAGGAAAGGGTTGCCTGAACGATTAGCACTGATGTTATGAGTCGAGTGACGAGGAGACGACGTAGGATCTGAACACAATTTGTTACCGTGTGGAGCGGAAGGAAGGGGTAATGATAAGATGAGACTGGAGAGGGAAGTTTGCGACTTACTCAAAGGTATGTAGCTCAGAGCTGCGTTCCAGAGAAGGTATAGCTTGAGGTATTTGACGATAAGAGCTGTGTTTGAGTTTCCCTCGAAAGCGGTCGTGTGCTTGTGTGCGGATGTGGGTGGGTGGCACTAGCTGAATATGGTGCTAGTGACCGGTGATTCGGATATGTAGTATTTTAGGAAACCTTTTGGGTCCAATCTTTGTTGGCTTGTGTGGTATTACAGCAGCAGTAATGCTCGTTGAGGTGGTAGATAATGCAATGAGGTATGATCAAAGTGGATACAGTTACCAGTAAGATAGATATCGATGGAGCGGGGTACCCTCAGGGATTGCATACTCCCCCGGACACCCGTCTAAACCCTGACTTTGACCGGTACTCGGTTTTATCGGAGTCATCTTTATGCACCATTCTATACATCTTTTTATGATGCTAAACCACTCAGATCAGAGCCTGTGCGCCATCGCAGGCCCTATACCTACCGGCGATGGTATCGAGTGAAAGGAGTGCGAAGGACAATGGGATCAAAGGACTTCAGAGCAATCCCTTATAAGCAGTATATCTCAGGAGGTTTGAACTAACATTACTGACCCACGGTTTTGATAGTACGAAGCAGTACCTTACTCAAGATACCTCACACTTCGAAGTTCATCACTCGAGTTGATGACTGTATGTTTACTGGTCCGGGCAGGCATCACATCACGGTCTGGGAATGATCACAAGCCAGTTCATTGTCTGCAGAGGCACGATTCAGCCATCAAACCTACATCGAACCTCGTGATCGCATCAATTGAGTTCAAGACCGCTTCACAATGTCATTCGACATGCCCCTCACCCCGCCAAACCGGATGCTTCCACGAGGAACACCACCAAACAAACTAGACCTACCCGGCGTCGTCCCGCTAGACGAACCTCCTATGAACGGAATCACTATACAACCTCCAACAGCGCTTCTGGAGGACAATCACCCCGAGCCGATGAATCTCAATGAGGGAGTGAGGAGACCAACACTGGATCCAATATCCTCAATAGACACACCCCTCAACATCTCACCAGTCGGTTCGACCGGTTCAACAAGGATTAGCCCTTCAACTCGACGTCCGCTCAGTCGAGCACTCTCACCTGATTTACCTACTCGTGATGCTTTATACTTGTTTTCGAATTTCTCAAGCTACATGAGAAGTCCAAATGAGGGACCGGATGGGATATTGAGTAACGATGATTTCAAAGATACAGTCAGATTACTTGATTTCGCCAGGGTAAGCACCTTGAGCGTGAGCCAAAAGTTGTCATCAGCTGACGGGGACAGACATTAGTAGCTCACCCAAACTCGAACGTGCACGTCTTACACTTGAAATACAGGTTTCAGGCCCCTACCGATATGCGCCAATCAACCTATGCGGCAGGTGATAGGAACTTACCAGTCAACCATATTGATGCGATGGGAAGACTGAGAAATCCAGTGCCTCAGCCTTTCTCGGTTGCTAGAGATCCTGTCCTCAAGATCGATTACCGTGAGTTATTGGGAATTTCGACCTGTACTGACGGACAGAGGAGAATGGAGTCTTCACACCCCTTCCTGCTCAAGCGATATTTGATCACATCTCGAAAGCGTGTTATCCACCACCCCGCATCATTGTTGCCTCATTTGTCAATTCTCTGATTACACAGTGAGTCAGCTACTTCTTCTCGCTCCTGTCAACTGATGGACAGGAACCACATTGCCCAATTATCCACTTGGGCCTTGACCTCATCTCCGCCATGTTACATTTTCAGTCCCCTCGAGACTCGCCTAAGAGGCTTCCATCCTATACAGTATACCCTTCATCATGCGATACCGATGTCGATGTACGCACAGCCGGGTCCCGAGCGCGCGACCTCACCGTATCGACCGTCACCGACTCGCTCTAACGGAGGAGACACCATGATCAGGAGATCAGTCTCACCAACAGTCACACGACATCGACGGCATAGTGACAATTCCCTTCCAGAACCATCTCTCGATATCAAATCTCCTACGCAAAGATCATATCCCCGTGATCCAATTGCGTCCCTTACGATCGTCTCGACACCCGTGGCTCAAGGTCCGGCAGACGCACCGCCTACCGCATCCACAGTCACATCAAGTGCTAAGGGATATCTACAAAGCGATAGGATCCCCCTCTGGGCGCTAGCACCAGGAATGAACGTTCTGCAAGGCTCCACATCCGCTTCAATCGGTATCAAGCTCTCCGACTTCTCCGCTTTAAACCTGGTGGATTCTTGCCCCGACACGGGCAGAACCGCCCCATATATTGGTGCCGGGCATAATAAGGTGGGCAGCAAGAGCGGCTTGAACAAGACTTTCCGAGCATATCATTCGGGTGCTGGAGAATTATGGATCGATTCAAGTCCTATTCAAGCCAGGCATAAGATCCTTGTTCCGCCTGTTGAAGCCATCAGTAGGCTTTCAACACCAGCTACGACCGCGATCGAGATCGAGACGACCAGTATCTCTGGTCGGCATTACAAAAGGCACAGCGTAGTTGAAATCGATAACAAGTCAAGTAGGCATGGCCGGCACCACGATCTGGAACCACGTTCCATCCACTCAGGAGCTCATTTCCAGATCCAAAAACACCTGACCCCACCTGAAAAATTCATTCCGCCACAATTGTGTGCATCTAAACCTTCCGCTGGGGCCTTCCCCAGGTTGGCTCGGATACCTCACTGGAAGAGAGGAGTCAAGGAATTGATGGAGGATGTATTGGAGGAAATGAATGTAGGGTTGGAGGTTGACGGGGTGTTGGAGGGGATGAGGACTTTGGGGTTGTGGGATCTGGAAATTGGGTTGCATGAGGATAGAATTAGGAGGGCGAGTGAGAATACCGATGGGTCTCTGTTGCAGAACCTGGGTAGAACGGGCAGATAGTGAATGGATGTAAAATAGGCGATATCGGATCGGATCAGGTGGGCGCGGCGGCCGTGGGCAGCGGTTGGTATATCTCATGAGTGGAATGCATATGCATGTGATTGAAGAGACATCAAGACACGATTAATCGATCAGTAGATCGCAGTCCTCAAAGATCCAGCACCAGGAGCAACTGCCCTAGTCCAAACAGCCAATTGTTCCCAAAAAACAGCCGGAATCTGCCCCGTGGTCTCAAGCTATCCATCAGCTCGCACCAAGCACCATGAGCTCGGAAGACATACCTCGCCAAAGCGTACGACTCTCCCTTGACCGAATGTAAGGTCGGTAGAGCTTATACTTCGCAACTTAACGCTGATAGGGGATACATTCCCTTGTAAATGGTCGATAGGGTTTTGAGGTGATAAATCGGTCTCGTGGTGTGTCTGCCCTAATGCAGCTACGAGCTTCCAGCTGTGGCCTTGCAGCTCGAGGGTTGCTGGCGCTGAAGCGATTGGGTTTTGGAGATATGTCAGAGCGGATTCTGGGATTTGAGTGATATCGAGGACCGTTGCGTCCGAAGTCGTCATTGTAAAATCGATCGGACTACTTGATTAGTATTCATCCCTTGGTCGAGGACGGGCCGCTTACCGGTCAGGCATGATGAAATTCTCTGCCTTCTCCAGTCCAACGCGACCTTCAAAAGCAGTCATGTCTAATGCTGGCACAATTTCGGCTTCACCATCGACTTGCACACCGAGCGGCTCTGCCGACTCTTCCACCCTGGCCGACTGTGCCGCCTCCCCCAGTTCCTCGGACTGACTGTCCACTTCGAGACGGCCCATCATATCGTCCAACTCCTGATGCCACGCAGGCCCACTCTCCGCAGTCGATGTCTGCGGAGAGGGCTTCTCGACTGGCGGTGGAGGTACTTTGTATGTGATTTCGATGAATTTGCCCGAACTATGCATGGATTGGTATCGCAGTTTCCGTATCGTCCGCGATGGGCGATCAATGGGGTACTGTATCAGTGCAGGAGGTAAACTACAGTGTAAGCTATCAGGTATATCGACGCTAAAATCAACGTACCTTGGCAAAAGGATTGGCTTAGAACCATGGATAAGAGATTTTGATGATGTCTCGGCGGTGAAGCGTGTCTCGTCACTTGGGGCCAGTAGCGAAGCCTCGGGGCTGGGATCTGAGAATACCAAATGACCGAATCTGCTGATTAGCTGAAGATCATACCTAGCGAGGGGACTTACCGTGCAATAGTTCTGACTTCCTCACCAGACAACAGATTTGTCGATACCCTCTCCAACAAAGGCTTGTTTCCTTTACTTGAATTGAGACCCGTTATACAGTACGACCCGGAAGAATCAAGTCTCTCCTCTCTGTGCGCCACTCCCCTCATGCCCACTTTCGTTTCCCATGGCTGGACGCCCCTCACCCTGTACAGAGGACTGGACAATTTATCGATAGACTGCCATGGGATTGAGCTTATGGAAGAGGGGATATGGGGATAGAGTGACATCTCAAGTGTGGGCGAGGGAGTGATGAGGTTAAGAGGGATTGTGGACTGAGAGAGAGTCTACCATGATCAGCCCCAGTTTTGCCGAGAAGTTCGATCTGAAACTGACGTATGAGTTATATAGGTCCAGCAAGCGTACGGCCATTTCGGCGTGAACAGAATCAAGAGCTGATATTCTGATCTACGATATCAGGTATGTCCAGGAACGCATTGAAACACTCACACTTCCACCAAGTATTGGTTCCAGGTAAGCGCCAGAAGCATTCGATATCGTCGACAGAACACTTGGATTCTTCTCAACACCCGATTGACCTGGATTCGCAAGTCTAGTGTGTTGGGAGATGAGCTGAACTGTCAGCTAGTCGACTTGGGACGGTAAGCTGTAGCAGTCCAACTCACGCTCCGGGACTGAGTGACGCTGTGGTCAAGATCGAGCAGTATTGAAGAATCCCCACTCCCTCTCAAGATCCTCATTCCTGTATCCACCTTGACCTCGCCTTCCACTGGAGGCGGTATCGAGAAGTTCACCCCTCCATCAAGAGCCGGTCTGACAATGGAAGTATCTCTCATAATCAACCATAATTCCGCTTTTGTCAAACTCCAATCCCTCTGCTTCGACTTTTGATTCGTTTTCTCTGGTTGGAAAGCATTTGGATCCTCCCATCCCCATATCTTCAAGATATCTCGTATAACAATGTCCTTATTCCTTCCCCGTCTCCATTTTACTCCTAATTTCGGTGCAAACTCGAAGATTTGCTTAGCGACGAATGCTCTGTCGATATTGTTGTATAATTTCTTGTATAGTCGATCATAGTGTCGCGACGACATTGAAGGTGGATCGTAATCTGGCTTCCTGGCTTCGAGATCGGCCAGTGTAGGAGGTGGAGGTGGTGGTGTCCCAGCCAATTTGATATCGGTCTTCGAGGGGGTCGGAGCAGATTGTAGGGCTTGTGCAAACTTCTGGGCTCGTAGCAAAGAGGTGGCTTTGGGTCCTCGTCGAGGTTTTGGTTTCGGAACGACTGTCCGAGTGTAATTAGGCGTTTCTGAAGAAGACGGGAATCCCTGTCGACGCTGTGCGGCCGTACTTGATTCGGCCTCGTACTCTTCTGGCTTGGGAGCAGAAGCAGCATAGCTTCGGACGAAGCGTACAGCAGGCGCTACGGCTTGTCTGCTTAGCTTCATGGTATGGTATGAGTTAGTGGTGACAGGCAGAGTGACGAAAGAACAGCCAAAATTCCGATTATCCTATCGGAAAGATCCGGGTAGCTAATTGCATAGTGGAACAGGGAGACTTTACTATTATTCGACGAATTATACTTGAATTCTGACCATGTACTTGATTCTATGAACTCATTATCTCATCCTCGGCACTAGTGGACGAGGGGCTTCTTGACGAGCGAAGGATATCGAGAGTAACTGGCGAGAGCATCCCGACCTGCGGGCGCTCGCCTCCGCTCAACATCCCTCTCCATCAAGTATGGGTAGGGTCGATCTCTCGGCCACCCATGCGGTGTACGATTGTCATACGTCCACACAAGTCGTGCTTCGAAGACCTGATTTGGGTCAGGACTGAGGCTTTGGATTGGTTCTCCGACAGGTCCCAGGCCGGAGATAGATGCTTTGGGATGGATGGGGATGACACTTGATCTAATGGAAATAGCGTCGGACATGTCTTGTGGGCTATCAAGATATGTCGGTCCCAAGTGTCCACCCCAACAACATCGAGTCGCTGGGTAAAGGGTATTGAGCACATCCTCTTCACTAGGTTCCGAGCAGAAATGGCGTCGGGCTGCGCCAGGGGGACCGTATGGGATCTCGGCAGCGTCCGAGGCGAGGGAGGCGCATTCCAGATACTCCTCCCGTCCTTTTTGCGAAGCTTCAATTTCCATCAATGCAGGAAGCAATTGATGTTGATCGAGGCCTAGGATTTGAGCTGCCTTGCCCATTGGCCTCGGGATTGGGAGCCGGAGAGGATCAAAGGAGTTTTCGCTCGGGATGGTTCGAAGCGCGCTTGTGAGATCGAGAGTCGAAGCCGAAGTCACCCTTTCCTCAGATGACCAATTCACCTCCTTGGTTTCCCCTCCGTTACCTACATACCCGTTCAGTCCTCCCTGACACCTCTCATCACCCTTGACGACCTCCAGTAAATCGTTCATCTTCCTGATTCCACCACCGGCGAAATCCAGCACTCGAGAGAAGACATGACCGACTTTCGCCGTCCCAGATGGCGAGGTGGTATGTGACTCGATAGGTGTAGTGATACGAGTCGAAGGATGAGTGGTGGATCGGTATGGGGTGACAGAGTGTTTAGGGGTGTGAAGAGAAGCGAACATGTTGATGTGGAATGGTATAGGTTACGTGAAGGTGAGGTAACGATGCAGTAGCAAATAATGGTCGAAAGTAGCTGGTGGTAGGACAGTTGCTCGATAAGGAGGACCTACCAACGCATGCTTTTATACAAATCCCCGAACCCCAACAACATCGTGTGAAGGATCACAAACATCGGTCAACCAAATACCTTGTCGCGGGACGCAGAGCTGACCTACCTATAGGACGATTCTGACCTAATATCACATTCAGATTGAACAAAGTCAACCTCAAATTAGGGAGGCGTTTCGTCATCGATGAGTGGACAAGCATCGGCGATATGTGGGACGTAACGAGTGATGCTGCGCAGTGTGGAATTTTGGGGATGTTTGGGTCGAAACTGATCGAGTTGAACGTCATTCATGTTAAACTATACTTTATCACAAATTGACAATGTCTCGAGTCATCAAAATAGTCGTCGAACCTTTGTTGATGATCCCCTTCCACGTCACGGCTTGAAGTTGGGTCCGACTGAGCCAGGTCTGCGGACACCCTTTATGCTTTTTCCTGTTTCTCCTAAGATGCTCTTCTTGAGTGGATATATGAAAGAAAAAGAAATATTTCAACAGCACCTGCGATGGTTCTTGTACCGTGCTGGACAGGATGCTGGATCGTGTACATGCATGCTACACTACTCTATAACGTGGCTACAGAATCATACAAAGAAGGGAATAGGACAGATACGGATCTCGATACGAAGACAGAAGCTCTATAGTCGCGACTGCACTTCTGGCAGCACTACTTGCCATTGGCAGTAGCGTCAACCTTGTCTCCTGCCTTCTTGGCTTCTTCTTCAGCCTTGTTCTACTCGTCAGCTATCATGCGAGCGCGAAGATGGATATGTACCTTGGCTCCGAGCACGTAGTTGTAGATCTCGTCCACGACTGGCTTGACGTGATCCTGGCGGTTAGCCTTGTGATTGAATATGATGAGTTGGGGCTCACGAGTACATAAGCACCGAGCTTGTTGGATTTGTCCTGGAGAGTTGCATCCTTCTCCGTGATGATAGTCCTCACATCTCCGGTGGCCTTTCCAACGCCCTATCATATCAGCTATGGATCAGATGAAGACCCCAAAAGCTTACTTCGACGAGAGCAGTAGGGAGCTCCTTGCCATGTTCAGCGAGGTGCTTCAACTGCTCGAGGAGAGCGTGAGAGATATCGGACGAGGATTGAACGACGGCAGAAGCCCTAGCACCAAGAGCAGAGTTGATCTCGGCAGTTTTGTTGATGACATCCTGAATCACCGGCGAGGCATGCTGGAGCCAAGGGGCAATTCGCTGCTGATCAGCTACTTATCAAGATGGGCAGGGAGTAGCTCACAGCATCATAGACTGCCTTGCTCTGCTTGACGACCACGAGATCTTGAGTTGGGGTCTTGAACGCGTAGGGGAAAGTAGCTTCGGCTTTCTCGAAACTAGGTCGTTAGCTAAGCAAACGATGATTGACGAGAAATTCACGTGGCGACAGCGAGACCGTCGGCGGTGTCGATGATGGGTTGGGTTCGGCTCAAGATAGGTTGAGCAAGATCCACAGATCCTGCTTGTCAGTCTCACCTTCGACGTATCAGTGAATAAGACTTACGGTTAAGGAGACCAAGAGCAGTTTGATACAAGCTGGCGGTCAATGGGAAGGCGTTGACTAGTCCACTAAGAAGGTCAGCAAGCGCGAGGAGAACTGAGGTTTGGTTGAATGTTACATACTGCGCGTAAGTGACCGAGTCGTGAATGGCTGGAACACCGTCAAGCTTGTCGACAATCTTGTAGTCTGGCATCAGCTTCAATCGCTATATGTGATGAGCACTCACGCGAAACTTGGCCGTTGGGAACGGCAGTCTCTCCTTCAAAGGTAGCAATCATTGTTGTAGGTGGATTGTGAAAAGGTAAAGCTGAGATGTAAGTGGAAGAACGTTGTGAAGTGATTGAGGAAAGAGGGCGTGTTGTTAGAAAGGGATGGTAGATATAGTCGCGAATAGGACTGAGGTCTGAGTGGACTGACACGGGAGTAGGGATCTAGAGTTGTTTGTGAATGACACGTATGAAGTATAATGTCTTGAGTAGAAAATGGGAAGGTGAATCTGAACACGCTCCACTTTATCCTTATTCTTCAACGTGTTGGAATTTGAAAAACGTGGAGAAAGGGGGAAGAATAACACCGTCCTTTGTCCGAAGATACAGGTTGGCCAGAGGTTGTGAGCACTGTGTATGCGCAGTGGATCTGTACTCTGAATGTGTGTCGGATGGGAAACGCTTATCTCCTTATCGCAGTCGCGGTCATAACAGAACACAACACGTACCTTTGGTATATGGTCAAGGTGGTCTATCCACTTTACAGCTGTACAGATGTTCTGAATGAGTGATATGTGATATGATAGATGTACACATGCATAGCTCTCACCGTCATCTAAAAGTTACCACATTCCCATCCGTTTCCCACGGCTAAAGGTTATAGCTACGGTTGACAAGATAAAGTTGTTCTCACTCGTGCCTTGCTTGCGTCATTCATTCAGGGAGATATTGCAGCCGACAGGGAACCGTAGTAATGCCAAGATGGCAACCGGTTCACAGATAGGTGAATAGTAACCGTTGTTAAGATGGAATGAACAATACAAGCTCGCAAGATGCATAATGGATTCCAACAACAAAGACAGTACAACAGGTATCACTATCTACCACGCTTTTCGAGACCCAATTGCGAGGTCTTTCTAAGCGCGTCCATCATCTTTTTCCTCTCCCGCTCCGCAGCCGGATCTGCGATGGATACCCTCATAGACTCGTCATACACAGGCTGAGCGGATATGAGATGTCCATAATCCTCTTCCGTTGGCGAACTTGCTCGTTTGTCAGGTGATATGGAGGTCGTATTGCGTTGAGCTAGGGTTGTGGAAGGTCGACCTCGAAGAGCTCCCTTTGAGCGGCGAGGCTTGCCGTTAGCACTCGACTGCCTGATCGCATAATGATAACTTACAGCTTTGATACGTGTAGCTGAGGTGTCGCCCTTTTCAGCCAGCTGCCTAAGAACATCCGTCATCTCCCTGTTTCTTCCCGTAGTACCGATAGATTCTGCGGGATAGGCAGATTTCGTAGAAACATCACCCTCGTTGGACGATACTCGACTTGTACTTCTCGAATCATCTATAGCTTGATTGAGTTTCCTCGCTGATGCGCCCTGAGGTGGTGATAGCGGGTTGGCAAGAGAATCAGTGTTGGAAGCAGCGTCCAATTTGACATTCGAGTTGGATTTGGAAGTCGTCTTGATTGCGGTGGTCGACCCAGAAAAGGACGGTTGCCCATGACCATCCACATGTGTGGGAGTAAGCTTCAACGCCCTAGTCTGCGATTGACTGTGCGGGATCGATCCTTGCGGGGGCTTAAGACTCTCGTCCTTTGCTCCACCATCCGTTACGGTCGTGGTGGAAGTATCATCGACCGGATAATCACTTTCTGGCTCCAATTGCCCACTACCGCCCATGGCAAGTAACCAAGCTTTACTGACCACCTTGACTCCCCATTCTTTAGATTTATCGACTTTTGCGCCATCTTTTCGACCTGATACCAGATGGGTAGTTTGGCGATTCAGCGATACGGCCTGCGTGGCGCCAATCACTCGAATCAAGCGGCGTAGGTAGGTCAAATCTTCAGTTGAAAGGCCCGAAAGGTGAATTTGAAATGTCGAGGTGCCGGCTATTGGCATAGGGGCTGGCAATGGGCGAAAGACAAGGTGCTTATCGATAGAGAGGAGGGTTTGTTCGAAACAACAACCCTCCACCCAGCATTCGGTCACTACCGTTGGCATTGGTGATCCGTCGACGGGCGTGGGTTGCTTCGGCGCAGATCTGGACTGTCAGCTGGGTACCAAGAGATTGTCCATGTCAGCTCACAATCGAACAACCACATAATCCACCAGTTCACCGTCCAGCCGCTGCTGCTCAGTAACGAATGTACCACCATGAGCTGCTAATGCCCTCTCCAATCCCTCATAAGCTTCATCGATGAGATGACCTATACGTAATCCAACAAAAATCTGGACCGCTGATTGATCAGTCGGTAGCTCGCCAGTAGGTGGTTGAGGCGCAGTCGCGGGCATTGAAGGTGTTGGGGCATCATTCGATTTGACCGGTCCGAACGAAGCTGTCCGCGTAGCATGTAGCAAAGATGCTTTCCGTAGTTCGTTCGATGCCGTACCCCGTCCAGAAGGGCGAGTAGGCGTGGTGGCGTCCGGGACTTCAATCTTGGCTATTGTCGTCGAAATGAGATCCCCCACCAAAGAATCGATATCCTCTCGTTTCCTCTTCCTCAGTACCGCAGGCCCTTCTTCCTCCTTCACCACCGCCTTCTTGACAACCTCTCCATCGTCCAAAAATACAGTCCCATTGATAACATCCTCCGCCTTGACCTTTGCTCCCTTTCTAGTCTTTCTAGCATCGTAATCATCCTCCTTAAGTCGACCCATGAACCCTACACAGTCCCAAATCCATTCCTCGTAACATATCCTGATCTCGTGCCCAGTGACTTTCTTTCCTCTGCGACGAGATAGATCGCGTTCACGAATATCGTTCAGGACGAATTTGACTTTTTCAGATGATTTTGATTCAGAAGCTGGTTTGGGGATCACGAGATGGGTACATGATCGATCAAGGTCTTTGATGTATTTCCCACCAAATTGCTTGACGGCACTGAGAATCTGTTTACGGCGGTCCACTGATTATCAGCGGCATACTATGGTGGACTCACGTTGTTCAATCCCTGATATGGATATTGTGAGCCCGGTGAAGGGGAGTAAGCGGTATGGATCCAGCTAGTGATCAACTCATCGTTCCCTTACGTGCCCGAAGATGCCTACCTCCGCTTCAACGTCTCCACCACCGATCCAGCGCTGATGGCTTTCTTCGATCCAATCAGTCGTCAAGACAGGTAAACGATGTTCGACGGCATACTACACGTCAATCACCTCCAAGCGGTACAGTACTCACATAATACTTATCTGACCCAAACCCGCCGGCAACCACATGCGTGACATGCACAGTCAACGCACTCTCAACTCTAGCCCCCAACTCAACAGCAAGAGCCGCCAATTGGTTCTAGCATGAGCCTCCCCTCCTTGCACTGCACACATGATCCTAGAACGCACCTTCTGCTCAACACCCGTAAAAGTAATGACGATCCCCTTCCAAGGTCTCTCAACGTTCCTCAGCGCCGCACTTGATACATCTTCATCTGACATTAGCCCTATTCGCACACTGACATACCCTCTTCCCCTTGTATCTCCCTCTGATGAATGACAGCGTCCATCCCAGTCAGAGGGGACGCACTACGTTGATTCCCCCTGGTCCTCGTTGCCGTAGGAACAGGACGAAGTTTGACATTCGGAATTTTGTGTGACATATGCCCTCGCCGATTCATCTTGCCTGATCTGTAGGTGGTTTGACGAGTCAGAGGGTATAGCAGATATACAGTAAGCAGGCAGATTTATGATATGATGAAAAGAAATCAAGAGATCCGCGTCATCTAATGTTTTCACGCGACCGACGCGACGATTTGATCCCGTCGACACATAGAGAGGAGGAGTGAGGAGGGAATGTCCAACGATGCTGCTTATGCATACATTGAAAGGAAGGGCAGATGGAACTTCTTAGATGAAGGCCTGATTGGGAGACTCCGAGAGTATGTGGTGCAATGACTGAACTTGGATTGCATGACTTGTCTATAGGTTGGCTTCGCGAAATGCTAGGCCGGTGCCCGCGAGCCGATCAAGATTCAAAGATCATGAATTATCTGCACACTGAACGCCTTACACCATGTCTATAGCTGCTCTTTTGAACCAACCCTGCTCCTCTCGCTTCGCTTCATCGCTGCTCAACACTGTGCAAGCAGCGACCCGGCGTCGGTCGTTCGTATCGACGGCGGGGTCAAGAAATGACAAGGATGCCCAGCCACAGACTGCTGCTTCCGAAACTATCGAATTGTCTTCGGTGAGTGTCGAACCGGCTTATAACGCTCATCTCAGCCAGCGGCATATATCTCCGAATCGAATGATCCATGGTTCAATCTTTCTTACGAGGATTGGTGAGTCTCCCTTGAGACCATCTGATTGACACCCAGGCTGCTCCGAAACACACCTCGAAATCAGCCCGTCTTGTTCATCTATAGAAATACTCCTTGTGTAGTCATTGGTCGTAATCAAGTAAGCAATCTCACCTCTCTTTTATCGTGGACTCATTCCAGAATCCGTGGAAAGAGACAACCCCCCGCAATCTCCTCGAATGGAGTATCCCTTTAATCAGACGTCGCTCAGGCGGAGGGACCGTATTTCACGATATGGGCAATACGAATTTTTCAATCATTCTCCCTCGACTGCTCTTTACAAGAGCACACGGGGCCGAGCTAGTCGCCAAAGCAGTGAGGGAACTTGGAGTTGCAGGGTGTACGGTGAATGAGAGGAATGATGTGATCATCAGAGACGGAGAGAAGGACTTGAAGATAGGTTCATTATAGATAAGTGGGACAGGGGCTGATGATATACGTCTCGGGCTCGGCTTACAAGATCATTCAACATCGAGCCTATCATCATGGGACAATGTTGATTTCGTCGTCCTTAGGGGAACTAGGCAAGGCATTGAAAACCAGCTCGGTACGTCCTCCCTCGTTTCTTACATCCAGGCTGACTTGCAGCCAAATATCGAGACGAAAGGGATCCCATCGTTCCGATCTCCAGTCACGACCCTCAACACGTATTTACCACCCTCCAGGACCCCGATCGACCATGCATCATTCACGAAAGCGGTTGTCTCAGAATTCCGCAGAGTCTACGAGATTCCTACTTCTTCGCCGATGGAGGTTGCATATGTGAGGGAGACGGATGTGAAAGAAAAGAAGGTATGGGACGGAGTGGACGAGATGAAGACTTGGGAATGGGAATATGGGTCTAGTCCGGAGTTTAGTAATCACATCGAAGGGGAATTATCATTCGGGTCCCTGGTATGTCCAACTTCTCGGTGCTTGAGGTGTAGCTCATCTTAGTCTGTCTCTCTTACTGCTCGGCATGGACTCCTCACTGCTCTCACATTCCACCTCACCCCTTCACTTAACGCATCCCCCGAGAGAACGAAATTCAAGCAGGATTACCTCGACACTCTGGCCCTGTCGCTCGTGGGTCGACGCTACGAATCACTGGAAGGTGCTGAAGAAGCTATACCACATGATCAAGATCCGGTACTGCGGGACATTCACGCCGAGGTGGTCGGGTGGCTGCGCGCAGCCATGTAGCCCATTGGTAATATACACCATGCATATCATCAGCATGGTAGTCTGAAGCAGGGTTGAATGTTCGCCCCGTATCTGTCACTACGACCATCAAGCTCTGGTACGCCGTGTCAATTAAGGGTTATGTATATTGGTCTGATGGGTAGTAACCTGGAAGGCTACGGTAGACTGAGCGATGAAGGTGCAAGTCGACTTCACTGCTTGTCTGCAGACCTGATTTGAGGGGTTCGTCAGTATGAGATGTGCGAGTCGTTATCGTCATTGCATGTCGTCAAATACAGGACCTATCATCAGTCTGTAGCCTCATGCAGATAGACACTCACATATCCTATCTACCGCCATTTAGCACTTCACCAAGTTTCGTGATTCCCCTCATGAACTTCTCATTACCTTCCAACCATGATCCCTCGATATCCTCGGCTCCCGTCGAGAACATCGTTGATCCTGGTGTTTGTGTATTCCGTGTTCTCTCACCCTCTCCAGTGGTAGCTTTGAAAGAGAGCGGTAAACTGAGAAAGGGGTTGTAAACTGCAGAAAGCAGTAATTGGTGTACAGCCCTGAAGATCTCTTCATCAGCTTCACAGCAAGTGGTAGACTTACAGCTACTATATCTGAATCTTTGATCATAGCATCGACCAATGCTACCGAGAGTACCATCCTCAATTTGGTATTCGACTGGAAACCATAGCTAGCGTCAACACCGCGTACTAGATAGAACATACAAAGCCATATCCTCCATACAGAATAACAGACCCAAGTATGCATCAGCAGGTTTCGTAGGTGTGCTAGTCATTACGACTATCGTCAGCTTTGGTTGATCACGGAATACTTACTCCGCTCCTCGATGACATCCACAGCAGCGTGGGAGAGGTGGTAGTGGCGTAATTCATCTGATTTTGCCGTAAAGGAATGTACGAATATCGGTTGATTAGTTGGTGATAGTATTGCCAGCGAAGTCAAGTGAAGCGGAACAAGGGGTATGGGAGCTCTTGGGTCCATTCTGTATAATGTAACACTTGACTATAACGGCTAACATCATTGCCTCATGAGGTTGAGTGGTGAGACACGTGTTTTCAGGCACGCACCATTTACAGCCTGAAATGACGGGTTTCGACCTCCGTCCATCTCTTCAATTCAATCAAATATCATGACCACCGCCAATCCATCGCATAACCCTTTTCGAGAGTCTGAGGGACGTCATGCTCAGGCTATCCATCGAGCGTCAAATACACAATTCCCAGACGATCTTCCAGCTGGACACGGCGATGAGGAATCGATCGACGGAGATGAGCCTTCAAAAGTAAAGAGAGAGGCTAGACGCAGAGTGAGGCAGCAGATGCCACCTATGCCTGATCTACGTTTTGAACAGGTGAGCTCAATCTCATACACCATTGCGAATCGGCGGAATCTAGCTGACAGACAGTCATACTTACTTTCTATACGCCCATTCCTGACGCCGAGACCGACAAAGAAAGCAATTGAGGAACGAGGACAAGTGGGTGAAGACAATGAGGGAGCTGAGAGTGATAAGCACAAGACTATGGAAGCTACGGAGGATGATGAGGTGTTTCATTGGGGAAGGGAGGTGGATGTGAAATGGGGAATGTTGACCTGGGTGACTTTCAGAGATCAGGCAAGTCCCCCTTTTGTCCTTACGTTTGAGGACAATACACCTCGAGAGTGCATCTCTGACATCACAGCTACTCTCGCCAATGGTACAGGGAGCTCTGTGGGGATGGGCAGGTCTAGCATTATCAGCATCATCAATGTACCTCCGCTCTGCTCTTTATCCCGCATCACATGTTGGAAAGGGTAGGATCGTGGGTGGTTCAGGAGCATCATCAGGCGGTGGAGGAGCAGTAGGTTCGAGTGAGGGATGGTGGGGCAAATGGGTCAAGAGTTGGGCAGGAGGGTTGGAGGCTGCCACGGCATAGGGTGAGGGGTGAGGGGTGAGGGATGAGGGATGAGGGACAAAGCCTGCCAGGCTCCATGTATACATGCAATATTACAAACATCAAATCTGTATACGAAGATGTGAACGCCAAATATGATACAACAATCTGTGCTCTTCCTTGTGATCAAGCCTTGACACCGAGTAGACCCGAAATCTTCGAGATATCGGTATGATCCACCGTATTCTGCATCCGGTAGATATACTCGCATTCTCCATCTACGATTAGCTCCAATTATTTGACCGGACAATTGACACTTACCAGCCGTGATGATCACTTCACCGCCGTTCTGAGATATCGGTCCGACATTGCCTATATTACCCAAATCCCCCAGAGCACACTTAACCCCACCCATCACCCTCGTAACCCAACCTCCTTGCCCTTCCAGGTAATCTTTCTCCGGGACATCTTTAGCTTTATCCGTCAACGAGGCCTTGAATTCGAAGAGCTTATACAGTGACAGAGATGGATTGCCGTATATTGAGTAAGGCGAGGAAGTGGCAGAAATGTATTGTTGAATTGGGTGGTAGTTTCCGCAACCGACAATTAGGACTATCATCAGTACTAATGTTGATACCATAACATACTTTGAGACCCATCAGGTAGCGAGCTGGGAGGAATATCCTCTCCGATGCGACGAACATAAGCTTGACAAAGCTTGCACCCTAACATCAGCTCCGACGCGACGGGGGAGAAGAGACATGCAGAAATGTCGAATGAAGACAAGTAGGGTTCGCTTTCCAGCTATGAGATCACCTAGTACATGCTTGTTTCCATCTTTATCAAATACCTCCTCTTTCCTGATCCCTTGTAGAGCCTCGGAAGGTGGTATCGCTTGATCAGAGGGATTGGACATGGTGATGTGGTTGACAATTGACAGAAACGCGTCGGACGATCATTTCGGTCATCGTAAAACTGGCCGAGATCAGTCTGAAATATATGCAAATCAAGTATACTTCCTTGACTCTTCGTCTGCAACGCTTGACGACTCCTATATTCCCCCTCGGTCCCAAGCTATAGCGCTTGGATTGAGATGGCCCTTGTCGGAGGATCATTTACGTGAGGAATTGGAGGTACGACCGCCTTGGTGAGGATGGCGGGTCTAGACCTGAAACACCCGCTCAGCGTCGTCCACTTTCCAATGCCGACAGTTTTCAAAGGGCGCCGGCTTCATATCAGTCCGTCACAATGCCTATAACAAGAACAGAAGTTCTTGACAAGGCATCGCCCGCAAACGACACCGAGGAGTTGCAGTGGTCCGTGGGCGGTGATTGTTCCAGGAGATATTGTCATACGTATTGGTTTCAAGAATTGGTTTTCGCCAGTACTCGCTACTCTGAACAGGCTTCTGCACCACTTTCTGCATCGCGTGAGAAATGTCTCGCAGGCAGATGCCAATGAAGGAGGACGGTCATTCAGCACGCCGAGTGCCACAACCGGACAGGACCGACTGAAATCAAGTCCACCCATAAACAGTTCCTTACTTTTGCGACCCGTATCTGCACTTCACGGTCAGCCTAAGTTCAGATAGTATTTCCCAGTACAGAAGGTGTCAGCTACTCCGAGACTCTCGTCCAGAAGCATAACGCCACGATGATCACCGCTTGAACCGTACCAATTCCTTGACGTCACCGATATCTGTTCAACCTTGAACCGCTGTCTCCGCTACAATGGCTTCGCTGTTTCGCTCATCCCCTCAGCGGCCCACAATACAGATACCACAGACGACACAATCAGGTCCAGAGCGGGAGGAGACGATGAACGATGACGAGGAGGAGACGGTACGGCATTTCATTTTTCGAGGTGGAAAAGCTGATGTAGCAGGTCGAGTCCGTGATGAACAAGCTGGGTATCGAGAGGAGAGTCCAATATGGGGCAGAGAAGATGCTTGATGTGAAGTTGCAATTAGTTGTGTTCCACTGTCGATAGCTGACGTAGAACAGGTCATTGAACAACGAAGCGGCGCCGAAAATCATGAAATGAAGGAGAGGATTGCCGCGCAGCTTGAATCTGCCGCAAACAGAATCAGGGAGCTTGAGGAAAAGCTAGAGAGACTTCGCGGTGGTAAGCCTTTATCAAAGCGAGTCTCAAAACAGCAGAACTGATGTACAGCTACACCACTGCGATCCCGAATGAGACCGCAAGCCCGTCTACAGGGGTTCAGCTCGAACTCTTCCCTTTCCGTCAACCAGTTATCTGCCTCTGCGTCCTCTTCGACGCTCGGTGCGCGACCACATCCGTCTCGTCGTCCATCTCGACTGACGCCGGACCGCGAACGACTCGACGTGTTTCCCAACATGATTCCACTACCGACAACCCCTTCTCGAGCCGGATCCAACAGCCTCATGCCTGGCTCCAGCCATTCGCAGCGACCACGAAGCATGTCTACAGGCGCTGACTCTCTTGGCAGTCCGCGGCAAGGAGAGGGAACTGGATCATCACGGATGGGTTGGATGCCTTCGGCGACTTCACCAGGGGAGATTTCACAGGAAGCGCACAATGCCGGGATGATCGAGACTGCTGTTGCGCATATTAATAGACTGCGAGTCTTAGGCGCGAGAATGACTGGCAAGGGAAAAGAAGTGGATAATAGTGATGAGCCTTGGCAGTGTATGACGAAAGTAGCTGCGATACTAAAGAAAGCTCCTTCGATTAGAGTTCTGCTGACCTCGGAAGATATTATTGATGGGTGAGTGCGCCCTGCGTCTGAAGGATCAGATTCTGATGAAGCAGAACTTTGCGCTTTCTAGGTGATGCTGCTGCGGCTCGTTCCAGAGCCGCCGCGTATCGTCTGTTGCGATACATCCTTGATCGTCGATCATGGGGAGTCATGCTGGAAGCCGGAATCGAATGGCTACTTGTCCGGTACGTCATAAATGAGTTCCTGCGCGGGATACTGATCGAGACAGCACATTTACTCGAGATGCCAAAAGCGTTCACGAGCGAGAACAAGCTCTTCGTCTGATACGTGCTGTGATCGTGCTCCCACCTCCGGTACCTCCCTCCCGTCCAGCATCCCGCCATCGCCGGCGAAGCTCCCATTCTCGCCCTCGCAGTTCACATTCCCGACAAGCACCTACGCCAGCGCGGGATTCGGTCAATATATTCATCGCCATCCTCACCCAGAGGGTTCCCCTGACAGATGGTATTCTGCGCAGTCTCGTCAGTGTAGCGGAAAATCCCGATGATGCCCTTCGCACAATTTGCCTTCAGACACTCATTGAGATAGGTACGCAGAGTTTTTTCAGGTGGTGCTGATCGGCTGATTCGTAGGGATGCTTGACATCGATCGCCTCATGCAGACAGACGCTTTTCGTATCGTCCTCTCGGTCTTAAAAGATGGGCCGTCCGAGCTTGGACCATCCGTTTCAGCTTTGTTGGCTTTCCTCTCAAATTTTCCACACACTCGACACCGCCTGGTTCCAGGATCAGACGTCGAGGTGAGTTCTTGTCACCGGGCGGCGTCTATGCTGATGGACAGAGTGCGTTCGTGGGCTTCACGGAAGATCAGGCCAAACCATCGACTCGACAGCCCGGGCGACAAATCGAGAAGATCAACTCTACCGTCAGGAACATAATCATTCTGCTCAACACTTGGTCCGGTTAGTGCCGTTGCTCTCTTCTCATGATGGCGTGCTAAGATGTCAGGGCTACTGTACCTCTGCATGGACGGTCGTCGGGCAATCACTTCTCTAGTCAGCGCGCTGTTCGTGCCGAATGATGAAATGCGGGATGCACTACTCAACCTACTTTTTACCGTGTTCAAGATCAAGTTGCCTACCTGGAAGGACGCATTCTTGGAGGGCAAACGCTTGACTGGTGAGACACGAGGCTCCGGATTCTGTAGTCTGTAGAGCTGACAATAAGTGTACAACAAAACACAAGAAGCCGTGTCATCAACGCTCAACGAAGAAACAGGAGAGCCAGAAGTTACGGAATCCCTCAACTTGATTGATCAGTATGTGGCTTTGTTGATGGCCACTTTCATAGACGCGGGGCTACTCGACGTAAGTGATCTACCGGTCACCGGGTGCGCACACTGATTCCTAATAGGCTTTAATCGCACTCATAGGGGAGAATGTCAATGCCTTGAACCGCAAAGCAACCCTGCTCTTGGGCGAAATGTTGCAGAAAGCGAATCGGATTTTGCCGTTACCCTACGCAGCTCAAATGCAGGTAAGCTGAGTTGAGCTACGTGTCCACAACTTGCTGATCTTTGCCAGGCCCTGCCGAAACTCTTTGCGGAGTCTATGGATTTCCAGAATCCGATCAAGCGATCCTCTGCTCTTTCCGCCTTGTCGTCCATTGGCAGCCTCACGCGGAATCGCAAAAAGGCAACTTCTACCTTGATCAATCGAAAACAATCGTGAGTATTTTGGCGGCTCGAATAAATCTGGTCTGACTATCAGCATAAACCGTCACGACCCTTTGGACCGAGGTCAAATACTGGTTCAGCAAGCGAAACTGCACCAAGGGATGCAGCTTGATGACCGGCAGTTCATACAAATGATCAACGATTCAGGCATTATTTTGAATCGAGACCATACAAAGTGGAATCATCAGCTGCTTGTTGATATCCTCGAAGGTCCACTGATGAATCCGAGACGACTGGATGAAGCGATCAAAGCGACAAAGCTCGTTCGCCGACTATTCGCCTTCTTTCACCCCCTGAACAGCCGTTTCTCGAGTGTCAGGCGTTCTAGGGTACGTCGGTTTGCTTTTGGAATGTTGGCTGATCACCTCAGCCCACCCAAAAATGGGTTACATTGGGATGTGTGCTGCTCAATACTATGCTCTCTTGCCCTGAGGGCATCCGGTATCTAACGGAGGACAAGCTTTTGTCCCAATTGGCGGCTTGCTTCAGTGACATTGATGAGGTATGTCTTGTTCACCTTCCTTGCCGGCTGACGAAGTAGCAAAGTGGGAAGCCATCTCCTCAACCAATTTTCTCCAAGGACCGGATCGACCGTACCCTCACGCATGGTTACTTCGAGATGCTGGGGACCATGACCAAGCACCGAGAAGGGTTGTTGTAGGGCCCAGCATATGGGACATGTTTTAGCGCTGATAAGTCAGACTTCTCGACAAGTTCCGCTTCTTCTCTTCTATATACCATCTCACCGAGCAGCCCAACCGAGAGCAGATTGTACGATATGCTATCGAGTGCTTCGACTATACCCTGTAAGTCTTTAAGCTCTAAGATGTCTCTTTCGCACTGACGCATCAGTGACGGTCATCCTCGTCTAGTCCTGTCGAAAGCTTTGACGACCACCAGTCTTGTGAGTCAGATATTAAGCTGATGAGCGTTACTGACAGCAAGCCAACTCGCCTCTTCGCGACCCACCAGCTCGGCCGTATCCTTCAGACCACCCGTGTCTTGGACGACTGGGGTTTACAGCTTATGATCACCCAATTGTACGACACCGCTATCGAGATTTGCGATCTTGCCGTCATGTACCTTGAGGAGGTCTGCACAGACCAGTCCAAACTGGAGAAGGTTGTAGCCATGCGTCCTGCATTGGAGCATCTGGGAGATATCGGTCATCCTCTCTTCATGCGGTAAGCTTCTCACTCGGCTGCCGGGCAGGGCTAAACTCGACAGGTTTGTCTCCACCTCTATCGGGTTCGAGTATCTACAGGATGCGCAGTACATCGACCGCGAACTTGAGATCTGGTTGACCGTAAGCTGGCTAGTCTGGTCTAAACCTCAGGAGCTAACGCTACAGGATAAGAACTTACTTTACGTCATTGAGGTAGAGACTTGGGTCTCGCAGACTCTGCGCCCATTCACAAGCGACACGATTGAGGATTATTGGTATGTATCACCGCCTGCTGGTTTAGCTCAGCTGAACTGGCCAGGACATACGATGGAACCGCCCCTTCCCACTTCTTGGGGGAATTGACCAAGACACCCGAGGGCTGCCGATACATTCGCGAGCAGGATATTGTGGGGCCTCTGGCCGCAATCGTCCGCCAGCACGGTTTGGAGGGAAAGGATCAAGCAATTCTGACCAGTCTGAAGTGCGCTCTCTGGGCACTGGTATGTTGAATCTTCTACTATACAGCTCACCGATGCTTACACCATAGGGCAACATCGGCTCAACCGACGGTGGTGTACCTTTTCTCGAGGAGGAGGAGATCATCGAGGCTATCGTCGAGGTAGCGGAGCAATCACCTGTCTTGAGTATCCGAGGGTGAGTCGGTCAGACTGTTCGAACCTGACTGAGCAGAACTGGCTTCTTTGTTCTAGGCCTTCTGTCCGCCGGTAGACGTGGTGCCGAATTGCTTGAGGAGAATGGCTGGGTGTCGACGAGAACCTCAATGGGTGCTATGACGGGGATAGTCTTGCCAACCAATCTCGATCGCTTCTCCAGGGTGAGCTAGGCTTTACTTCGAGCCCAAAGCGAAGCTGATATGTCTAGATTCAGCCGTGGAATCGAGCCGACACGTCTTTGCCATCATTGCCCCTACCCAAGCTTACTGGGCTAGAAGGCGAGATCATGACATCTATTGCCAACTTGAGTAATTATGTCCTGGCAGCCAGTGCCATGAACAATCTCAAGCGGTATGCTAATCCTACTTCATCGTCCACTAGGCTAATCGTTCAGCGTCCGGAATCGCCATACCCGCTATTTCTCCTCCATGACCCTGTTTCATCGAGCTTTACGTATAATCTCGACCAACCACTATCCCGCCCCGGTACGGCGATTTATCATTGATCTATTCGACATTCAGATCAATCACGAGACCTTGGTCCAGCTACGGCATATCGAACTATCATCATTTACGCTACCAGTCCCACTAGGTCATCTACACGAACATGATGACGAGCATCATATTAATCTCAATGATCAGGAACGAAGACGTGACGACTACGACTATGACGCATATCACAATCAGAACGGAAGAGATCATCGACGAAGATCAGCATCATATCCCGGACCCCAGAGACCTGCTCAAGCTCGAAAGAGGGGTTTAACGATATCAGATATCCCAAACTCGGCTGGAGAGAGTAGTCATGATGATGCTGACTATGAGGAATCCGAGGGCGAAAGGCATTCTGCCCGAGAAAAAGTACAGGGATTTGGACATGGAGAAAAACGATACAGTGCCACTACATCTCGGACTTCGAGTAGGCCTATGTCTAGGAGGACTTCACAGTCCAGCTCGAGGCTGCTGGATATGGAGGCTTTCAACGAGACTCTGAGTTAGCTATAGAGGACAGAGTTGTATTCTATATGGTACATGTCACCTTGTTACGGGTACCCATATTGCAAGACGGGAGCACAACGATGGGAACGTGATCCGCTGTTGTTTGCTGAAAGAGTCATCAAAATAGGCGATAATGTTAGCATCAAATAGTACATACACTGATGAGCTACAAGAGCATAGCAAGCACTGAGATATGATGGCTGTGTGGTGGCTACATGAAGTCTTGTTTATAAGTTGGCGAAGCCCGAGGGAATCAGGCTATGTAAAAGACAGAGCATCGCTATGCGTTTGCGCTATCACGATCAGCTTGCGCTTTTCGGCGAAAAGGCTTCACTCACTCTCAAAGCCCATATCCTCATCGTCACATACGAAACTACCCAATTGATATTCGTTTTCCTCTCCATCGCCTTCTCCCTCGCTATCGGTCAACAATACCGGTTTGCGGGCTTTGGCAAAGAACGCTTCCTTTCTAGCGTTCACGACTTGGGCAGAGCGGAAGTTGAGGCCCGACTTAGGAGCTTGAGTCGATAATCCAGCTGCGTAGATTGCCCGTTGATCGTAACCAGCAGGAGCTTGAGTAGGCTGGAAGTTGTTGGCGAATCTTCGATCTGATTCTGATTCTTCTCCGGACGATTCATCGGCAGACTGCTCAGAACCCGATACACCGACATCCAGATCGAGCTTTTGAGATCAGCAATGGCGCACCAGAAGACAAGTCCGACATACCAAATTCTTGACCGTCTCCTTGTCGACTCGAGGTCGCCTGCGCTCTCTAGCCTGTCGTGGACGACGGGACTGGGGAACGAGTGGGGATGAGTTGTCAAATTGTCTGTCCCGCGTGGCGGCTCGAGACCCGGGAGACTCCGTGGATGGAGCAACTAAGGCGACGGGCGAAGCGCTGAGTGGACGCGCAGGTCTACGCTGTGCAGCCGGACGGATATCAAAAGGTGAATCGGCCGCCTTGTTGGCGGGTGAGACAGATGGACGCGAAGTGGGCACAGGCGGGGGAGGCATCATGGCGGTCGATCGCGACTGGACCAGAGGAGGTTTCACAGCTCGACTAGGTCCAGCTTGAAATTCCTGAATATCGTCATCAAAGTCGTCACCAGCCCAGCTCAAGTCAATAGCGTCTAATTGGCTGAACCCAGCGAGAGCAGCGGTCCCAGGTGACATGGTGGTGGCGGGTCCAGCTTTGGTGAGCGATTCATCAGAGATCGGTGATGGGGGATAGCCCGTCCGTTTCGGCTTTGTGCGGGCAGGGCGCTCGACGTCGGATGGAGACGAGGAAGGAGGAGTGGCAGGCGGAGTTGTACCTCGGCGACGGATCGGACCGTACGTATTGAAGAAATCGATAGCCATTTTAGTCCTTTCTTCCGTGTCTAATCGCTTCTTCTTCTCCTCCTTGGTTTCTTTGGGCAGTACAATCTTGGCCTTCTTTGATCCATCGGCCGCGGCTTTCCTCCCGATAGCTTGAGCCTTCTTAGCTAGACCTAGTGCCTTCCCCTTGGCCTGAGCTTTAGTAAGGGGTTTGGCGGCAGAAGACTTGACTGTCCCATAAAGAAGCGCATTTTCCGCTTCTTCATCATGATCATCGTCTCCGTCATCGGAGCCGACGGGCGTTGGGCTTCGGGCACGTTTCTTGCCTTTACCTTTACCTTTGAGCAGATCGGAGACACTCATGAATCCATCTACCGCATCGTCGGGTATCTCGTGTCCTCTTGATTTTTTGGTGGTCTTGGTCGCCTTGATATCCTGACTGCCAGGGAGACGTGTCTTCATCTTTTGGTCGGCTGGATCCCACGGATCGACAGGCATCTCCTGTTCAACGCATTTCGGAAATTGACCGGGCACCAGAAGCGGCTCAACGTCCTCGAATAGTTCTAGATTTCTGGAGTGAAGAATCTCTTCCTGGATTTCACGATGTGTTTGCTGTGCGGAATCCCAATTTGTGTCTTCTCGACCTTCAGACATGAGAACGTGGACTTTACCATCACGCTTCCGACCTGTCCGACCAACACGCTGGAGCTGCCCATCAGCTACGGCCATCACGGTCGCAACCATTCGTTTACGAGTTTGATCGATTGCTTTGGCATATCGTAGATGACAACGAAATCGACCTCGCCGATATCCAGACCTTCCTCTCCTATCGAGGTAGAAACAAGGATATTATATTTGCCTTCCTTGAACTCCTGTATTGTCTCGCACATCAGCCCAATCTTGAGATTTCTCTATCTGTCCCGAACAACTCACCTTCTTCTGCTCCTTTTGATTGAAGCCCTTATCGATTTCCTGCTTTCCCTGCGATTGTCCCACAAACTTGGTCGCGCGAAGTAACTCAGGATGCTGATTGAGCATATCCTAAATGGGTTAGCCCGGATCTCTTGAATCGATGGACGATCGGACTCACCACAACCTCCAGGACACAGTCTCGGAAAGAGCAGAAGACCATTGCTCGGGTATCGTTCTTGACACCGTGTTCTCGCTCATCTTCATCGGCCAGCTGAAAGTGGTCAAGCAACTGATACGGATAAGTCCGGCTTGCTCGTACTAGGGGATTGACATACCAATTGCAGAGTCTGCACCATCTTGGGGTGCCGATCTGCCTTGGTCCTCCCATCCTTGCCAATCTTGATCATATTCATCTCCGCTTCGACATCTCTCAAGAGTTTCTGGAATTCGAAATTATTGCGTATTCCTGAAGCGCCGCTTTTCGAGCCTGACTTCTTGCCAGCTGCGTCTTGACCGCCAGCAATCTCCGTTAAGGCGGTGTGAAACATTCCTAGCGAGAATTCGAGCTGGACGTCATTGCTGTTCCCTCACACGGAGACAAGAACTCACAAGGTGACCCATGGCTCTTGCCATCTTCTCGATAGTATTTAGTGACCCGATACACCATTTCATGGTAGATTTACGATCACGGGAGATTTCCATCCTTTTAGCAGTAATTCGGAACGGCTTCAGGCGCTTGATGTCAAGGTCTCGGTCGGTCAAGATGTCTTTGCTGACGAGCTTCTGGACAAATGGCTCATGGTCAGCAGGTCCAGCAAACGAGATATGCCACTGAGCTCACCTTCATGATGTCGGCCCAGCGATCTCTGAACTCCTGAATAACTGGGCCCATGTGCACGAGATGTCTCTCCGTTTTCTGACAGATCAGCAAGGAATCTCGCAGGTGAAGAGTAGCCTGCCTTCTCGTTCATGTACTTCTTGATCTCTGGCGCCTCGGCCTCCCTAATCTCTATGCGGCTGATATGGAGAGCATCGACGACAGCTTGTACTCGAGGTACGTCAGCTCCTGGCGTAGCTGTGAGTGCCAGGACTCGGAAATGGGGATGGTGTGCGGTTATATAAGCGAGTATGGTAGTGTAGGCATATGATCCGGATGCTTTGTGAGCTTCATCTGCAGATATCAGCTGAGCCCGATTGATCGCGGACTGCAGACCTGACGTACCAAAGACGGCTAAGACGATATCTTTAGGATCAACTGATCCCTTCTTTAGGTCATTGTCGAGAGTCTGTGGTGTGCAGTAGAATACCCTCCTGTCGCGCCACTGACCCGTCAGCGTGGGCTCTACCCGGCTTGATTTAAGGACTTACTAGGCGGACTCTTTCCTTCTGACTGACACTCGATCCGGTCATGACCGCAGCATCTTTACTCGGGATACCACAAGTCAGCTGACAAGCTTCGATTTGCTGATTGACCAGCGGTTTTGTCGGAGCCAAGAAGACGATCTTTCCGGTTGGAAACCAACGGTAGACTGTTTATCAGTGATTGATAGCGACGAATCTGAGCACTCACAATTGAGCATCACCACTCCAGCAACAAAGGTCTTTCCTAGACCAGTGGGCAAAGCAACCAGGCAATTATCCGTAAAACAGCCCCTCACGATCTCGTACTGGTAATCCCTCTTCGAGCGATTCGTAGGATAGATGTACGTCCCCTTAGTTTCCGGGTCCAGGAGATGCTTAGGTGGGCCATATTCGGAACCTGGCGACATCAATTATGGATGGCCAACGAACTGAATCAAGACACTCACTGATATCTACGAGCGGTCGGGGTCCTGGTACCAACGGTTCCCCGATGTCCTCCTCTTCAGACATCACCTCATCATCGTCCATATCAAAGCGACGGCCCTTGTTAGCCTTGGTTTTGGCCGCATCCACTCTTCGTCCACTTTCAGCGAATGCCGTTCGATCCCATCTTTTGCCCTTGGTAGACTGCTTGTCTCGCCGAAAGTTCAAGTGTGTCTGGAATCCATCAGATCCAGAAGAGTGACGAGCTAGAGCTCTGCCCAATCCAAGGCGCGAAGAGGGGATAGCTTGCCCTTTGCCTGACGTGGATGATGAAGGGGCGGCTTTGGTAGCGGTAGCGATGGTGTCCAAGAAATCAAGTGAGTGGGTGGGCAAGTCGATATCGTCAAATTCGTCCGATGGAGGATGCAAGAGCTGTCTTGAAGCAGGGCGGGAGACGAAAGAAGGTCCAGCTATGGGATACACTTGTTGGGCAATCGCTGCTCGTCTATTTGCAGCTGCAGAGGCGGTCGTCCTGCTGGGGCCCGCACACGCGTTGCGGGCGGTCGTAAAGCCAGTAGAATTTGATTGTACGGTCGTAGCCTGGGATGAGATAGACCTATGAGCCGGCAGTGATGTAGTACGACCGAAGGCAGTCTGTGGAACCGGCTTTGACGTTGAAGTGGCCGACGCGGTGATGTTGTCGACCTCGGCAAGGAACGAGTCGTCGACGAGGAAAAGGTCGTCGTCAAAATCGTCCGACATCGTGCAGGCCTCTCAAGACGATGAGCTAAAGCAGCAAGATGCCCAAGATGATATGGGTATTATTACAACATAGATGAGTGGTATCGAGTGGCCACATGAGGTGCGCCGGAAAGAAACCAACAAGTCGCGTCAGCCTACGTCACGTGACTCGGTTCATAGGGATACATTCGTGGATTACTGTACAAACGATTGCTAGCGATGCGATGGTAAAGACGTCTGAGATCAATTGTGTTGTTGCAAATCGGAGGCGCCTCATGCAGCAATCTCCGCGCTAGCTTTGGCGGAAGCGAACCCGTGACCTGACACTCAGTCTTCATACCGACCGATGGTGGGCACATACCGAAGCCCATGGAAATGGCGAAATCAGTGGTACGGTTGTGAGATGCTGGGTCCTGTGGTGGGACCCAGTACTCATCAATGATGGGTATCTGAAGAAGATTCATCTGGTGATCAGCTCTGGACACCTCAAGGCCACAACAGCTCGACTCTGATGATATTCACCTTTGGTGTAATGACGACCATAGTATTCGTCTTGACTTCCATCCACTCATTCCTCTCGAATGTGAGGGGCTCACTAGCAATCATGATGATACTCTCTCGCTTATCGGCCTTGGTCATACGATAGAGGCCTCCTTCTTGATATTCCTCGAATGAAGTGCCGGAGGAGAAGAAAAGAGACGATGCCTCTGAAGTACGGGAAGTGATGTATCGAGTCGCGACAACCGAGTCGCCGTCGCTCACTACGAAGTTGAGGAGACTTGGCCCCGTCTACTGACTCAGTTATGCTTCGAAAGAGAATCGGCAGCTTACAATTCCCGCTTCTTTAAGCATTGAATTCAAGGTTGCGATTGTCGCCATCATCGCATTCTTCAATTCTATATGGGTGAATTTTCGGGCATGAGGATCCTTCAGCTTTGATAAGAAGAGCATAAATGCCCATTCAGCGTCGGTATATCCGGATGGGTACAGGAAGAGCTCTTCAGGCAATGACATCTGTAAGGCTCGTTTGATCTGACGGAAACCAGTGATCTCGCCATTGTGCATCCACTGTTTTGTGAGCTGATTTAGCTAGTAGCTGATAGGCGTAGCTTACCATGAGTCGATCAAAAATCCATGGGTGACAGTTGTCCTCGCTCGGCGCACCGGCCATCGTTGAAGCTCGTACATGCGCGCTGCAATCAGCTTGTTCACGTTACATCGACTCACAAAAGCAGAGGTGTTCTGATTTTCTCCGCGAGTCTCGTCAAGTTGGCATTACTCCACGCCTAAGATCAGCGTACTTCTTGACGTGAACGCTTCATAGTCCGGCTTACAGGAGAAATAGATTTGAATACGCAAGGTCGTTCATTCTCCATCTCTTGCTCGAGCTCTCGCTGTCTGAGAATCTCTTGCTCCATCTCCGCCTCCGATTTGTCCTTCTTGATAGACGCTGACAGACTTTGATCCGGTTGACTTTGCTGCAGCAGCGCTTGAGGAGCTGGATTGGCAACGGCTTTAAGGGGGCTTGGGCCCGGTGCAGCCTCCACTGGATCATACCATCCAATGCCGAAGCCATCCGCCTGGACATTAACTCCCTTCATTATCTATGCATGCAAGCTGAGTACGTGCATTCATGGGTCGACTGCTTGGTAGCCTGAGTTTAGACTCGAAGGCTTGATTGATGATACTGTGCCTCGGTCGGGTGACCAGGTGAGAGATCTGTATAGGCTCGTTGCCTTTGTAGACGATCTATATAGTCAGGGTTGAGCTGCTACAGAGTATTCAACACCTACGAATCGACACATGACGGTATGACAAAGTGTGTGGGAAAGCTCCAATGGAGGGAAAGAAGTAGTGAAGTATAGGCTACAAGGTACACATTGCGTTCGGGAAGACTTTATGTGAAAGGACGGCGTTCCAAAGTGACAAAGGATATCCACGGTGTTGGAGATGAGTATATGTGGCGTGCTCGGAGTGTAGATCCTCTTATGCGATTGGAAAGGCAGCTATAAAGCAATGGGTCAAGAACTCAGAGTACTCGAGTACTATTACTCTGCAATGTTCCGTCGGAAGTTATTCTGGGGAAAGATGGAGATGCATTATTATTTCGTAGTTGCAGTGTACATTGTCCATTAATCCCATTAAGCACTCAATCCGTCACCTGCCAGGTCGATGCTAGCTACGCAGCTCGCTAAGCTAAGGATGGGCTCAAAAGACTAAACTTCTGAATATCCTCCATAACGGCTTCCATGGGTGTCGAGAATGAGATATCGATGCCTCCGATCTTCTCCCCTCCGAATGCCATGGCGACAGCCAGACCATCCTCATCGACGACTATTGACCCCGAATCTCCTGGAATGGTGAATGGGCGACCGTGGTCGCCAAAAATGGGCAGGACAAACGAAGGCGTCCGATCAAACATGGGTGTTCCATCCGGATGGAAGCCTCTACTTCGTCGAAGAATTCCGACGGCAGGGCTGACGGTCCCGATGGTGTGACTGGAAGCAGCGCCAAACTTTACCACCCTCTTCGAGAGTCCTGCGAAACTCGCGTATGAGGAGACGCCAGCGATGTGGATGCCGTTTGTGGTGGCTCGGTCTTCTGGGAACTCGACCTGGGTCGTTCCGTGGGGTGGCGATGACACACTCAACGTCCCGTCTCTATCCTCGAGTGGCAGAACATTCGGCGAGAAGGAACCATTCATACCGACTGGATCCATCTTGATCAGTCCCCAATCGAGGGCGAAGCCCCTAAGGCTTGCCCTTTGTACGGGTGACATCCCGTCTTCCGAGTCTATTTCTGGTGCGATCGGAGGAAAGGCTGCCGAATTGTTCTCGATCGCGGAATAGCAGTGGACCGACCCCAGTATCCGCAATCCGGAGTCTGTCCAATCCCGCTCCAGCAGTACGAGCAGTTCTTGCAACTGCTTTTTGTAACTTTCGAACTCAACTAAGTTCGATTCCGCTAAAGCAATCGCCTGCTCGCTCGCCGAACCGCTCATTATGATTCGCATTTGTCGCTCACTTCGGTGCTCCAGCTTTTCGACAACCTCGCTTATGACTCTCATACGGTTTTCGAGCGACGCATCTGACATCTGTACGATATCTTCGCCAATTTCGACGTCATCGCCGAATGGCCTCGAGGCGTTATTGTCGCTATCAAGTACGTGTTGACAGGTTGTCAAGTATAGATTTTCGGAACGACCCAGCTTTACGAATAATCCACCGGTACCAACGCTCGAGGTTTGCGATCTGCGGGCGATGTTGAGTCCCAGACCGAGCTGGTGCGGTATCTCTTGCGCCCTGATCTTGCTGGATATTCTATCGGCTGGATGACGTGGGAAAGCTCGATCTTGCACCTCTGTCTGGTGCACCTCGACGTGGAGCTCGCTGTAGCCACGAAGACAAAGCATCCTCCTCACATCTTGGACCAGCGTCATTGCTGATGGCTCTGACACAACGCCTATGACCCCGATTCGGACGATAGTAGGTGCATCTCGCTCTTCTTGGTCTGCGAGAAACGAAGGTGCATCTGGTCGCCACCACTTCATGAGGTGAATGCTCGTCATTGGCAATGAGGACTCCTCGACGAAGCGCATGATGTCTGGCAATATTGAATCCCGCCAAATAGGAATGATTGGGTGAGATGATATCGGCGGTGCGCATCTCTCTGATTGTCGCCATGTTGAAAATGACACCGGCTGCCTTTCTCGTTCGGTGTTGCTCGACGCGATGTATGACCGCTCGTTTGGAAGTGTTGTGAGGTAGGAAGTACTGGCGACCTTGCATACGCGTCAGCATCACAGCATATTACGGGTTCAAGGACTCACCATTTCAGATAGTTGACCCTCTCGTACCGGCTGAGGCGCGACAGAATGTTGAGTAGGACTTGATTGAGACTGCTCGATCGAGCTTGAGGAGTCTTCTCCTGAGGTTATTGGAGATGGATTGCCCGGAGATGGGTCGAGGGGAGGTTGGACAGTTGACATTGCTAGATATTTGGGAGGTGTATGCGGACTGGAAGGGATGGTTGCCTGGGACTTGACATGATGCTTTTGCTTGATTGGGCTGTCGATTTATAGCTCTGCAGTCTGTTGTGTCACTTGCTGGGTAGTAGATCAGACAGTATCAGGCGAGGTCTATGTGTAAGGTCGGTCGCGGAATGTATTAGGTGCTCCACGTGAAGTACATCGTTTAGGTCTCTATCAATTGTCCAACACCTTCCACTACCTCACACTGGACACATACAAGCCCGCGGGCACTCATAGCTATCCAGATCTTACCAGTACAGTTAATCTCAGCATGTCTACTCGAGCTGTAAGTAGTCCGTCACGTGAAGGAGGTGACATACTGACTCGTAGATCGTGAAGTGTTCGTGTGACCTATTGTTTCCGGGGCCAGTACTGACAAGCAGCCGTCTTGTCAGGTGACACTATCATCATCCGACCCAAAGAGCAACCTGAGAAGGGCAGACCCCACAAGGAGCGGTACGTGCACTCTGTAGTGGCTGTAGCTCATCTCGGCAGTGTCCTTCATATCGCTGGTCTGAGCGCGCCCAGATTGGGGTCCGCTGCTCGGGAAGATGAGGTCTGCCTCCAGAATCGTCTCTCAGAATCTCAGCTGATGATTATAGCCTTACTCTTTTGGATCTCGAGAGTTCCTACGAAACCTCCTCGTAGGTAAGGAGGTCGCAATCACCATCACCCACACCATTCCATCTGGTCAAGTCAGTCTCCGTTCACCTTCTCAATATAGCGTGCTGACTCTAGTAGTCCGGTGATAGGGAATTCGCAAACATTCTCATTGCTCCAGCAGGTCCAGGCCAGCCACCTCAGGACGTCGCGGTTCTGTTAGCATCTTCCGGTTGGGCAAGGGTCCGAGACGGAGTTGGAGAGGGCGATGAAGCCGTCAGACGCTTAGGAGCTGAGGAGGCCAAGAGGCGAGAGACTTTGAGGGTTGCTGAAGGACAAGCTAAAGCCGAGGGCAAGGGAGTATGGAGTGAAGAGCCGGAGAGCGTGAGTGCATTGTGGCTGCCGTACGTCAGTCGCTAATATACAGCAACGCCTCGTGTCGTTCCAGATGCCTTCTGATCCTCATGCTTTCATCTCCGAGAAGAAAGACCGAGACTTTGATGGTGAGTCGTCTTATGACAATGGCCCAAGCTACTGTTCGCTTCACCCGCTGACTTTCAGCCATCGTTGAGCAAGTCCGAGATGGTACTCAGTTGCGAGTCCGTCTTCTCCTTGACGATCAACATCATCAATTCGTCAATCTTGTTAGTTTCATTATTTCTGCTCGAGTCAAACTGATATAAGGTTGTTGCCGGAGCCAAAAGTCCACGAGCAAGTGGACGAGACGACAGCTCATCCGCCGAGCCATGGGGAGAGGAGGTCAGTTATTCATCTAACACCTCAAACTACCTGCTCACTCTAGGCCAAATTCTTTACAGAGGTTCGACTCCTACAACGTGCCATCAAAGTCAGACTCCTTTCAGCACCCGTCTCACTCAGTGCGGCAGCTATGAGTGGCCCCACCCCTGCAGCTGCGGCTGGCAAAGGAAATGCCCTACCCGCCCCCTCTGCAGGTGGAGCCAGTATCATTATCGGTACTGCGTGAGTCTTTAGGTACCAGTTTAGCCCAGGCTGATCATCAGTATGCACCCCAACGGTAATATCGCTGAATTCCTTACTTCAGCTGGTCTGGCAAAAGTGATTGATGTGAGTCCGCCTATTCCTTGCTACTCACTAGGCTGATGTGAAGTGGCACGCTGGCATTCTCGCTCCTCTTGGTGGGCTCGACAAGCTACGTGCAGCTGAGAAAGCCGCAAAGGAAAGGCGAGCCGGTGTCTGGGAGAACTCCGGACCCGCCAAGGCAACAAATGGAACTGCCAGTGCCGCTGCCGGTACCACCGCCGCACCTACCACCAAGGGCAACACCCTGGAAGCGACCATTACCCGAATTTGGGGATCTGATCAATTGAGCATGGTTGCTAAGGGCCAAGACAACGAGAGGAGGATTCAGCTAGCTTCAGTGCGGGGACCGAGAGGAAACGAAGGCAAGCAGCAATATTATGCCAATGAGGCGAAAGAGTGAGTTCAACACGGGAGTATGTACTGATAGCAGATTCTTGCGAAAGCGTCTGGTTGGTAAGACCGTCCATGTCCTCATTGACTACATCAAGCCCAAGGAGGGAGATTATGAAGAGCGGGAGTGTGTCACCATCACCTATGGTACTCAGAACACGTAAGCTAGGCCGAGTGATGTTTGCTGATTCCAGCAACATCGCCGAGCAGTTGATCGAGAAGGGTCTAGCTACAGTCTTGCGACACAAGCGTGATGACGAAGATCGTTCCGCCGAGCTGGACAAACTCATCGTTGCTGAACAAACGTAAGAATCTTATCTTCTCGCGCCGAGAATGAACGTATGAGCTAACGGACAGTGCGGCCGCGGAAGGGAAAGGTTTACACTCAACTAAGGAAGTGTCCTTACCTCGGATTGTCGATGCTTCTGAGAGCGCAAGCCGAGCGTCTCAATATCTCCCCTCTTGGAAACGAGCGGGCCGACATCAGGCAGTCGTCGATTTCGTCTCAGCCGGATCTAGGTTCAAACTTTACATGCCCAAGGAAAACACCAAGGTCACGTTTGTCCTAGCTGGTATCCGGGCACCTAGGACTGCTAGAAATGCTCAGGAGAAACCCGAGCCTTACGGAGCGGAGGCATACAAATTTGCATCCAAGTACTTGCAGAGGGATGTCGAGATTGGTGAGTTCACTGAATAAGCAGAAGCTGACGTCAGCTTTCGATTCTACAGACAAGCAAGGTGGATTTGTCGGATCCATGTATATCGGCGGAAACAACGTCGCCGTCGAGCTCGTTCGAGAGGGTTTGGCAAGCGTGCACTCGTTCTCCGCCGATGGACTACCGTTTGGGCGAGAGTTGGCCGCTGTCGAAGAGGAGGCGAAGAACGCCAAGAAGAATGTGCGTATTGTTCAAGCGATAACGCTGATTTCAGCTCTGGGCCGATTACACCGGCGAAGAAGTCGAAGTGAAGGCAGATGACACAGCAGCTCTAGCACCCGAGTATCTAGATGTCTACGTGTCTTCGGTCAAGGAAAATGATCCTTTCGGGTTCTCTGTGCAGATCCTCAAGTCAGACAGTACGTCGTCTTTACCGCCAGTACAACAATCTCTGACTTCTAGACGTCGCACAACTCGAAAGGCTCATGTCTGATTTCGCCCTTCATCACCGATCGGCCACCCCCGCGGCACCAGCTTCTTTCAGTCCCAGGACTGGCGATCTTGTCTCGGCAAAATTCACAGAAGACAATCAATGGTACCGAGCCCGAGTCAAGCGAGCTAGTGGCATCAAGAAGGAAGCACATTTGCAATTCATTGACTATGGAAATGAAGAAACTCTCCCATTCTCACGGATCAGACCCCTTGACTCTAAATTTAAGTCACTCGAGGGCCAGGCCAAAGAGGCTCGGCTAAGGTAATTTCCTAACGATTAAAAGGAAAGGCGCTGAGATCAAGTTTTGTCAAGCTTGTACCAAAGTCTAGCGAGTATGGACCAGAGGCATGGCGTCGATTCAGCCAACTCACCGAGGGCAAGAAATTGGTGGCAAACATTGATCAGAAAGAGGGCAATATCCTACATTTACGATTAATCGACCCCACTGACCCGAACGCCGCAGACGACCCACTTGCTTGTTTGAACGCCGATCTCGTTCGAGAGGGTAAGCACTGTCACCCGTGTGTCTGGCCTTTGAGCTGACGGAAAGGCTATGCTACTCTGGACAAATCCTGTCGATATGCTGGAGCCTACCCCCAAATTACCAAAAAGATTGAAGCCGGTAAGCACAACTTTTCACTGCATGAACCTTGAACGGTCCTGACGAGAAGCTACCGAAGGCGCAAAGGCTGATCGACTCGGCATCTTTGAGTGAGTTCTCCATTGATCTAGTAAGCACGAGCTGATAAGGTAGACTTGGAGATGTCAGCGAGGACTAGATGTGTTCTTGTCTGAATTGGAGGCGAAAGCGGGAAAACGGAATGTTGCACAAAGCATAAACCTATTGCTCATTTTTACAATGCATTGCTTGATTTTGTCTTCATGCTGTCCCAGGAACTACCCTGGAAGAGTGATCATCAACAACCACTAAGGCGAGAAGTACCGGCCGCCCTCCTCATGTGCCCGACACTCCGGTGGACTCATAATGTCGACTAATGATCCTCTTTGTGAATTCGCCGAACGTTTCACCATCAGGTCCTACTACATCATCCACATCCGGTCTGATTCGTCAGCTTCTGCGAGCGGCACGAAGTCGGACATACTGTAGGAAGAAAGCAAATGTCTCTCTCGATACCGCCTCTCCAGATTTGGTAGGTCCCGAATTTCCACTGACGAAATGAAATGTAGCGGCTAATTTGCCCCCAGTGAGCAGTTCGAGTGCTTCACCAGTTTGGAAAGCTTCTCATCAGTATTTCCCTTGATGTGGATTCGATAAACTTGCCTAAGCAGTCGGCTGGAATGGCTACTTTCACAGCGTTTGGACGGGGCTGACCAGACGCCGTTCGAGGGTAAATATACAATCCAGCTGAGGTTGATGGGGCCGACACGGCTTGCGGATCAGATCCATCTACGGGGGATGTTAGGTACATTGCTGAACCTCTTTCGTCAGTTTAGTACTCTCGAGTTGATAAATGAAGAAAATTGACATAGTCCGGTGAGCAGTGAATGATCAATGTGCGTCCCGCATAATGAATCGAGTTGGGTATCTTCAGTAGGAGCTTCTTGAGGATAGTAGTGTAGTAGTCTCGCCTATCATGAGCTCTTATACAGAGAGAGGTAGATATGCAGAACCTCACTTTATTACTCTGTGAAGAGAGGATATAGCTCTCTATCGTCTTTCTACTGACTGTCGCATCGGCGACTGATCATCAGTGACATACAATTGCGTTCATACCTACCAAAGCTCTCACAGGACCGCGCTAGCGCTAGCCCGACGTCGTAAATGATCTTGCCAATACTGTCACTCAATGAACCATTGACCGCGGTAGTCTGCTTCAGACTTACGCCTTGAAGGAAGCCTCAAAACCATCCAAATTGGAGCCTTTTGGCCAGACATTTCCGCTGTAATACCTCGGTCCGTCAGCGCTCTACCTCCCCGAGACGTCAGAGCTCCAAGCAGCGTACTCGGGATACGCTTTCCGCTTCTCATCCGTCACATCAGGATAATCGAGTAAGGGATTTGCGTAATAAGATCCCTTATACAGATCCGGTTTCTGCAATCAGTCATCTACCGCCAGTCGGACTGGGCGAACATACACCGTTCATGATTTCCTGTCCATGACTCCATCCGAAGAAATAATGGGTACCAGGCTTCTCCAACTCCTTCTTTACATCATCCGAGCTGGTAGCTAATTTACTTGCCAAGTGGAATAACCTTTCTCTGAGCGCCTTGAATCCAGAGGGCAAGTCCGAGATGACGATTATACCAAGACAACCTTCTTCTGATCCTAGAGCTGATTGAATTTTTTGAGGTATGTCCGCGTGCCTGGACAAGAGGTCGTTATATGACAGGACTACTGGTTTGGGCGTGGTCATATTGCGGTATGAGTTGTGGTAGGTGGACCATGCGGTTACTAACCTTGGCGGAGTTGATCTACCGGAAAGATCCGATGACTGGAATCTTAAGATTAGATCGACCAAAACTGGGATTACCATGTTAAAAGTGAATTTCGCCTCCAATTAATTCACCTCACAATGTCATTCTTGCCAAATCTAGCTAGGGCAGCAAGACGCTCACATCGCCTACCGATAGCGTGCACACCCGTCATCACTCAGAGACTCGCCTCATCCTCTACCCCAACTGCCGCTGTCAAATTCACTTCACCCACAGTAGAACACGTTACACACCTTCGGTCCCTTCTTTCGTCAAAGTCTTCGCTTTTATCCACATTAGATGAGAGTGCTAGTAACGAAGAGCTTGATGGGTTCAACGTTGACTGGATGGGAAAGTACAAGGGACAGAGTAGGGTCGTGATCAAGCCTAAAAACACGCAGGAAGTGGCGGATGTCATGAAGTACTGCTACGAACAAGGAATCGCGATCGTTCCTCAGGGCGGTAACACCGGATTAGTCGGTGAATTCCTTCTTCATGCGTTCATGACCGCTACATCTTGGGAGGCAGTACTAACATACAGGCGGATCTATTCCCGTCCGTGACGAGGTGGTACTATCCCTATCCCACTTATCGGATATCCGCTCCTTCGATCCGGTATCTGGTATCCTAGTAGCAGAAGCCGGCGTTATTCTCGAGTCGGCAGACAACTATCTAGCCGAGAAAGGTTTCATTTTCCCCCTTGATCTAGGTGCTAAAGGATCTTGTCAGATTGGTGGAAATGTAGCCGCGAACGCTGGTGGATTGAGGTTGATGAGGTATGGAAGTTTACACGGGAGTGTTTTGGGGTTGGAAGTCGTACTTCCTGATGGGACGATATGGAACGGATTGAGCAAGTTGAGAAAGGATAATACTGGTGCGCTATCTTTCCGTCAGAACAAGCAAGAGGATTGACTGACAAAACAGGATTCGACTTGAAACAATTATTCATCGGTTCAGAAGGAACAATCGGAATCATTACCGCTATCTCAATCCTCTGCCCGACTCGACCGACACATACGAACGTAGCCGTCTTTTCCTTGGATTCCTACGAGGCAGTTCAGAAAGTCTACATTGAGTCCAAGAAACATCTAGGCGAAATCTTGAGTGCATTCGAAATGTTTGATGCCAAAAGTTACGAGTTTGTGAGGAAGCATCAGGAGGAAGCTGGACATGCCAAGAAGGTATTCGAGACGGAGGGAGAGTTTTATTGTTTGATCGAGACGGGAGGAAGTAATTCCGATCACGATGAGGAGGTCAGTCCTTGGTGCCATTATTTATTCCTCAGCGTCCAAACACACAAGGAACTACAGCTGACAGGTAGAAAATGTCAAGTCTGGTCGAACACCTCATGTCGAATGAAATGGTCCTGGACGGAGCTTTAGCACAGGACACGACCCAGATGCACGCATTCTGGGCATTACGCGAAACGATCACTGAATCTATTGGAAAGTCGGGCAAGGTATATAAATACGATTTATCGGTCCCACTCGAGCAGATGTATGGTCTAGTGGAAAAGATGAGGATCAGGTTAAAGGAGAAAGGGTATCTGAAAGATGACGGAAGTGGGGAGGTTATTGGTTGTTTAGGATTTGGGCATATGGGTGATGGTGAGTCTTTTACATGTTCTGTTGACCTGATCAAGGCTGATAGATAGGTAATCTACACCTGAATATCGTAGCCAGGGAATTTAAAGAAGAGATCCGAGAAACGATAGAACCTTATATCTACGAACTAGTGGGTATGTCTTCTCTCCTTACCTGGTTTCTCAATGTTTCGCAGAGAGGCAGCTAATATTTCAGCCGAGAGCAGTGGATCGATATCCGCAGAACACGGTCTTGGGCTCATGAAAGCTCCATATATCCGTTACTCGCGAGATGAGACTGCAATTGGCATGATGAAGCAGATCAAGCAAATGTTTGATCCCAAAGGTCTGCTGAACCCTGGCAAATATATCATCTAGACTCATGTCGGCTTTCCTAAAGTTGTTAGATGTGCATACTGTTGCTTTGTGTTTCAAGGATGCATTTCCCACTATTTAGATTTTTTCCGTTCTGCTTGAAGACTTACGAGACGGATGACATGATGAAATAGTAGGACAGAATAGAATAGTCTTGAATAAGCTTGAAAGGAATAGAATAATATTACATTGCCTATATTGGAACCCTGATCCTCTGCGTCGTCCGCTACTTGTACATAGAAAGTGGTGGTTGTTGAGTGTATGATATACAACGATGTGAGGTGTGTTTTGAATCCAAGGAAGCAGACGTAAGGGAGAAAAGTAGTCTTGAGAAGCTAGTAGCTTTGCGCCATGGGATTGTTTGGTGGCGATTGATGGTTCTGCAGACTAGTTTTGTCAGTCTGGCTGCATCTGGTGGGTAAGCAGAGCAACTCACCTTTTCCTCTTTGATTTGGTCATTTCCTTCTTGAGTGCGGCACCATCGAGGGGCTTGAGCAACTCGAAAGAACACAGCAAGTCTTCAGAGACCGACATGACTGCTCCAAAGTTCTGTCCGTCAGCGTCAGGTCGCAAATACTAATACGAGATATGCAACGTACATCGAATTCCCCACAGTAGCTGACGTGTCAGCTGAGTTCACGGAAAGGAGGGAGGGACATACTTTGGAGCCGAAAAGACCGTGACCAATGTCCGTTCATTGTAAAACTCGTATCCATCTTCCACCACCATATGTGCTCGACAGATAAGATCCATATCCTGTCGATCAGCCATGTCATGAATGTCTGATGCTCGAGGTGACCTACGTGAGTGGCCAAAAAGGCATTAATGACGCTCTTTCCATAACAGAACGATACACCCCTTTCATTATCCTCCCAATCAATCGCCGTATCTGATGGATCGGACCATACGAGGTCATTCAGTAGACCGTAGTCTGGTACATCCGTGGGACGTTGAATTCGCCTGATATCGTCCATCGACTTCAAGCTGGGACTGAGACCTCCATGAACACAGAAAATCTTGCTTGCAACAATAGAAGCGATGGGCAGGGTATTGAAGACGTCAATGAATGTCTTCCAAGTCTTGATGTTTGTACGCCGTTTACACTCGTCGTAAAAGCCGTAGACTTTTGTCAGCTTATCAAGAGATGGAAACATACCTCTTGTGACATTTGCACATTCATGGTTGCCACGTAGTAAAAAGAAGTTTTCGGGGAATTTGATCTTGTAACAGAGAAGCAGCAAGATCGTTTCGAGAGATTGCTTTCCTCGGTCGACGTAATCTCCCAAGAAGAGGTAGTTTGCCTGAGGAGGGAATCCACACATTTCAAACATTCGAATCAAATCCGCGTACTATCATCAGTTTCAAACTGAACTGATCTTTGGAGGACTTACCTGGCCATGGACGTCACCGACGATTTTGACGGGTGGAGATAGTTCGATCAATGTCGGTTGTGACAAAAACACCTCCCTCGCGGCCGCACATACACTTGCAATCTCTGCGTTTTTCAATGGAGGACTTTTCGTTACTTTTCCAGAATATCCAGCTTCGAGTAATCGTCCAATCATGTTATCCACATCCAGCACCTGTAGTCCTGCACCTGGACTCGAAGCCGTCATACTATTTCTACTCATTGTTGCCGTTAATGCCGCTCCCGGCGAAAGCGAGTTGTTAGAGTTGCTATTAATCATACCGGATGGACCCGGGGATGAGGATCTTCCATCAGGGGATGTACCAATTGCGGAAGGCGGTGGTGAAGTTCCAAGTATAGATGAACGTAGTCCACCTGCTTTTGGACTAGACAAGATAGTAGCATTCGTCGGTACACGTGGAGAAGGAGGAGCGAGTGTTGAAGCTGGCATAGGTGATCCAGCACCTCGCATGGGTGTGTTTTGGGTATCCAAAGATCCCTCCGCTTTCAGGGTGGGTTTAGACGATGCCGAGTTGAAACTCGATACACTGCCACTAGCGCCTCTACCACCTCTACGTCCGCGGACAGGCGTGCTGAGATTATTGTTGTTGACATCAATAGGAGAAGGGGGTGAAGACGAGTTGGAGTCGATATGTGTCGCTTTTAGGTTATCGGCAAGGTCGTTGGCTGATAACTCCTTTGACCGCGTACGGCCCATCTTTTTCGAAGGTTGCTGACCCATGTCGAATGAACAGAGAGTGTAGGTAGATGGATGTAGAGGTGCAGGTGTAGATAAGGTTGGTAGAAATGTAGAAGTGTGTGTAGAGAGACACTAGCGTGGGTGGGAAAGCGGGGTTGATAGAGATTGGTCGGTGAGGGATTACCGGTAACTTTGTCTCGGTTGTCGTATGCGTGATTATAGCGTATATGTTCTGTTGACGTTGTTCAGAGCGTTTGCTGCTGATATAGGCGTACTACCGAGGGATGCAATGTAATATAAATGGTCAAAGGTATAGAGGTATGAAGAGTCGAGTGAAGTGTAGTGAGGTCGGGCAGCAGTAGGAGTAGTAGTAGTATAGAGTTGTCATCTCAGGGTAAATAATAAGCCACCACTGAACTACCTCTAGCCCGATCGACTGCGGGATCATTATTCAAGGTGGAGGTGGAGTGGAGTGGATGAGATACTCATATGCATCGCTTGTGGGACATCGTTCGACGTGGCGCTATGCTCTGCCCTCTGACAAGCTTGATGCAGCACAGCTGCTTTCCAATAACAGCTCCATCTTCTGGCATCTGCATAGTGAGGTCCGGGTAGATTACATACTTATACAAATTGCTTCCGTGACGCGTACCAAGATGAAAGTAGAACGCGTCAATTGCTGGAATTGCAGCATTGTCTACACCAAGTTTCTTCATAGACTGACAACCGAACTCAAAGACATGTCAACATATCTGGCCCCTGTCGCAAGTAGCTCCAAGCTACCTAATGCCCCTACTCTTGCACTACTGCCCTTTGCTCTAGGTTCTTCGAACAACGCATACAAATCCTCATCAGCGCCTATCAATCAGTATTTCCAACCTCGCCCTTGTCCTGCCGATGTCCCGGGTATACCAGAAGGGACACCCATAGCATCGTTTCGAGGTCGTCAACTTGTTGGGCATACTATTCAGTTACCTCCAGGGTATCGTGGTCTGGTCATCACGGCTCCACAAGCCCATACAACCGAATCAAAATGGCCTCTGACGCCAGCTCCCTCAGTCACTTCCGCCTCCGCCTCCACCTCCAACGATTCGTCCTCTAGTACTCGCAAATCGCCTCGTAAGTCGACATTGGCAAATGTGGCAGATGCCATCAAGACAAAGGTCAGAGGAGCAGGACAAGTAGCTCTTTCGAGACCGAAAACTCGACAGGCAAAGACAGGTACAATCAAGCGAAAACGATATCAGATTGATTCGGAGGATGAAGATGATGGTCACATCGAAGTCGCTGCTGTGGAGGTGGAGACGCCAAGGAAAAGAACGAGAAGTGGGACTACGGCCGCTACTGAGCATTTACCGATGATAGTAGTACAGGAAGCTACGCCACTAAAGGAACCACTTCCAACGCCAAAGAAACGGTTGGGAACAGTCTCGAGTCAAGAGAGATTACCTGGTACTGAAAGGCGCTCTCGCTCACCTTCTCCTGCGGCTACGGAGGTTTCGCACAGTTCAAGTTCGGAAGCGGTCATTCCGTCGCCAGCTACCGAGAATGATCCTCCCGCATTCACAATCGACACATCTATACCAATGGACAAGGATCAGTCTGACGCTACAGAAGTCAAGATGGAGCAAGTCGGAGCGTCGAAAGGTACTCAGGCCACGCAGGACCTGCCGACACCTGCCCCTTCGGCAGACACAATCCAGGCAGAGACAAGTGCCATCGAGATCAGCGAGGGATACACCAACGCAAGAATCCTTCGGCCGGCGTCAACTTTCGATAACTTCACATTCTGGACTCCCGACGGGCCATTACCGGGCTTCAAGCAGGACGAAGATCCACAAAATACAACAGATGAAGAAGTGGAGGGAGGGGTGAAGTTGCGTAAAGGGTGGTGGAGAACTGGAGGGGCCGGTGAAGGTGGTGATGAGATTGTGAGAGCTCTGGGCGAATGGATTGGTCTAGTGGAGGAAGTGAGTGTAGACCTGGATAAAATTGAATATAGCTAATGATCTAGCTCAATCGACCTGTATATCTCGAAGAGAAGGACGACTCCGATGACGAGTAGTCAAATATGATGGTGTGTATGTTGGTTGTACAACTATCTATGGTTTATTTGCTCTTACTCCTACACCAGTCGATATGCAGTAGATGCCCTCTTACACTCCTCAAGTAGACTGCGTAACTTATGGCCCCGCTGATGACAGCCATGAAGCTGACCAAAGCTGTCCACTTGAATGCTTTGGGTGTAGCGGCTGATAGAGTCAAGGCGTACTTGAGGAGATCGAATAGGTTCTGCAAACTGATTTGAAGTGCAGTCAGGCGGTTACGATTCGGATGATCTGCAAGGGCGATTTGTAGTTCTTTAAGCTGCTCTTTAGTCCCATATCATTTAGATAGACATACCTGACAAAGGTCAAATGACCATAATCCGATCCTTGACAATGCAATTCCACCGAATAGCAGTACAGAATTCCAGGTCTTGCCGTGTTGCCCATAAGGAGCTAAACCGTAAAAGAGTGCCACAAGTGCCGGGGTAAGACAAACAGCTTCGAACCATATTGACCATGCTCCCGCTCTTTCTAAGCCGATGAGCTTTTCTAGCCGGGGCATTACGATGGTTCCGATCAGACCAGTAATCAAGCAGACCGCCTGGTACATGAGTATAAAACGATGAGTCTCATTGAGTTGACATACACGCATTGCTGCGATGAACGAGTCATCTCGACCTCTGACGGATTTGAGATAAGCTATAAATGTGCCATCTGTTTATCAGCGGGCGCGTCCGGGATAAGAGAGAACGAACCATATGATAATGTCGTGAGGTATATAGCTGCTATAGCAATCGAGCCTGGAGTATCAGTCCAGTACGAGCGCAAGTGGGCTAATTTCGACTGACTGAAGAAGATAGGTAGTCTTGAAAATTCCGCCCAATCCTCTTTCTCCCTCTTCAACCACTCGACCACGCCTGTCGCGGTAGACCTCGTTGTCGATGATGCGGAGGTCGTGAACGGGGTGGCCAAGACGGGAAACTTCCGGTACACCACCTCAATCCAGAGGAACTCAGTGATGAGCGTCAAGATGGCTACAGAAAGTAGGACGAGGGTAGTCTGGATGTACCCAATTGTACTGGTCATTACGGAGACGAATAGCTGTCCATTAGCTTCCCTTTTGTTAGACCAAAAGATTTCAGAGAAGCAGACGTACAGGTGCACTGAGTTTTGAGAGAAGGTCAATACGGCGCATATGAGTGTTGAGTTTCGTCAATTGACCATCATTTCCTTGAGCGATTGTCGTTACCCTACACATCAATTACCCTGTAACTCAACAGTGGGGAGTGATGATTTACCAATCTCGTTCGATCGCCACTTCGATCCCAGCGCTCGATAATGCTAGGATAGAAGTGGAGGCGATGATCAAGACTAGCAAGGCGGTAGTGACGGCGACTGTCGCTGGCGATGCTGTACCTTTGTATACTGCTTTTGCGGATGCCGATAATGGGCCAAGGAGGACTTTTGTGAGCTGTCGCACCTCGAGCCACATATCGAATCTTACCAAGAAGCAGTCCGTAGACCAATGCCTTGAACAGCTGACGATCAGCTGATGGCAAGAGCAGGTGCACCGAGTCACCATACTTTCTGACAGACGATAGCTCGCCTAACAAATGACAGACGAGGAGTGACATCGACTTGACCTCCAACCCAGCCGGAGAAGGTCAAGCCGACTGCTTTCGTACACAATCCTACAAGCGATACCGGGACAAGAGTATCCGGGAATACCTGTATCACTCGGTCGTAAGCTAGCTGATCGGTTTTCGCGGAGTGTTAGGGCTTACAGAAGAGGAAAGTAGCGAATTCGAATGCTCCAGTGTTCAGCGTACTACTGCTCAGTATAATCACAGTATCTTGAGATATACTGCCCACCTCGAAAGATGCTGAAGTAGCAGGCATGCTAATGACCAGGAACCGATATCCACCTTCCGGCGACTGTCGGTAGAGGGCAGCAGAGGTTCCTCGTCTGCATCTTGAACCACTGGGCTCCTTCTTCGATCTTCCAGTTCGATACTACCGCCTCCGATGGTCATAGTGTCGGACGATGATACTCACCTGTCAGAAGCAGTATGATCTCTGATCATTGACCGTATAATCTCACAAAATGCCTCTAAGGTGGACCTGTGCGGTGGAGGTTCCAGGTTTCTGCCACAACCGGAAATTTCCGATACTCATCTATAGTCTGTGTGTGGTACTCTGCCTTCACTCTGACTTGTAACACGATTACCTCAGAAGCATGCCCGACTCCAGATCGCCCGAGAGGAAATCTTCTCGCCGTCGAGATGAAGAGGAACCGAGTTCGGCGAGGTTCGAAAGGAATGGACATAGTTCTAGGCGGCCTGACGAGAGGCGGTCGGATGACCGGCGCGAGAGAGATCATGGTAGGGATAGGGACCGGGAGCGTGAGCGTGAACGAGACAGAGATAGAGATAGAGATAGACACAGAGGGGATGATCGCCGGAGAGATGACCGAGATAGGGACCGCGATAGGGATAGGGATAGGGACAGAGACAGAGACAGGGAGAGAGACAGGGAGAGGGACAGAGATAGAGATAGGCGTCGCCACGAATCATCTCGCCGTCGTACACCGTCACCTGATCGACATCGTAAGACCTCAAATCCACCTCGCGACCATCACCCTTCGCCAGGACGGTCACCAGCTCCAACAACCGAGGAGGAGAAACAGAGATTGAAACGAGAAAAGTTAGAGGCATGGAAGAAACAGAGGCAAAAGGAGAAATTAGCAGAGGGTAAAGCCGCTACTCAGGAACCTATACCACTGGCTGTGGCTGACAAGAAGCCTGTGATTCCTTCTCCCATTCCAGCTGGCAAACGTAAGTCCTCGAACAACAGTCACGTGGATAATGCTCAACATACAGCTGTGTCATTGCCGCCTAAACCCGCTGCCTTCAATTTAGGAGGATTTGCTGGAGTCGGACTACCCATGAATGCTGGGTCGAAACTCAAGCGATCGGTTGTTGCTCTCGAACATGATGATGATGAGGATGGACCTAGGAAATTGGAGAAGCTCGATTTACCAGACGTCGATCCTACTGTCCATACGGAAGAAACAGCCGCAGATTCTACAATAGGAGCAGATCTTGCTGCTGAGGATGTTGAGGTGGATGGTGGAGACAAAAAGGCAGACATAAAGGATATCAAGATGGAAGTGGATGAGCCAGCTACCAAGGTAGAAGAAGAAGAGGAAGAGGATCCACTTGATGCGTATATGAAGGAAATTGGACAAGATGTTTCTGAAACCAATAAAACCGATGCCAAGAGATTAGGACTCATGGCGGCGGATGAAGAGGAAGAGGAGCAGGAGATAAAAAATGTTGCCGAACAGAAATTACAAGAAGCTGAAGCTTTACTTGCTACCGCTGCATCACGAAGTCGAAAGAAGGATTTACCACCTCCTGATCACTCGAAGATCGTATACGAGCCATTCAGAAAAGCATTCTACAATGCCCCAGTGGAAGCGGTTGAGATGGACGAGGAAGAAGCCGAGTTGCTGAGATTGGAAATGGACGGTATAAAAGTTCGAGGAGTGGATGTCCCTCGTCCCGTCAAGAATTGGGGAGCATTCGGTCTACCAATGGGTTGTCTCGACTTGATCCAGAAGAAAGGATGGACTCATCCGACTTCGATTCAAGCTCAAGCAATTCCATGTATCATGTCAGGAAGAGATGTCATTGGTATTGCCAAGACTGGATCTGGTAAAACAATCGCTTACCTTTTACCCATGTTCCGACATGTCAAAGATCAACGTCCATCCGCCGGACTCGAAGGTCCTATTGGACTGGTCATGGCTCCGACTCGAGAACTTGCTATGCAGATTTACTCTGAAATCAAGGGGTTCACGAAAGCTCTAGGATTCCGTGTCGCATGTTGTGTTGGTGGAGTGTCTATATCGGAGGATATTGCCGAAATGAAAAAGGGAGCCGATATTGTCATTTGTACACCTGGGCGAATGATCGACTTGCTCACTGCAAACAACGGTCGAGTTACGAATGTCCGCAGAGTCACATATCTTGTCCTGTAAGCCATTCTGTAATCGTATAAAGCCTGAGTCAGCTGACGATCAAGGGACGAAGCAGATCGGATGTTTGATATGGGTTTCGAACCTCAAGTCATGAAGATCGTAACCAATATCCGACCGGATGCTCAAAAAGTATTGTTCTCGGCGACATTTCCGAAAACGATGGAGTCTCTGGCGAGGAAGATCTTGCAGAAACCATTAGAAATCACCGTTGGTGGTAGATCAGTAGTGGCGCCAGAAATCGATCAGAGAGTCGAGATCAGGGACAACGACTCAAAGTTCACTCGATTACTACAACTTCTCGGTGAATACCATCAAGCAAATATCGGCGAGGAAGATGAGTTTAGAACACTCATCTTTGTTGAGAGGCAGGATGGGGCCGATGATTTGTTTAGAGAGTTGTTGACTAGGGGATATGTCTGTTCTTCCTTACATGGTGGGAAAGAACAGGTAGATCGAGATGAGGCTATCACCAATTTCAAGCGGGGTGATGTACCTACTATCGTCGCTACTTCGGTCGCTGCTCGTGGTTTGGACGTCAAGGAATTGAAGCTCGTCATTGTGAGTCACGCGGGTATGAAAGCTAGAATCTAGCTAATGACAGAACTACGATGCGCCTAACCATATGGAAGATTACGTTCACCGGGCCGGACGAACTGGTCGAGCTGGAAACAAGGGAACCTGTATCACCTTTATCACCCCCGATCAAGACAAGCTTGCTGTCGATATACTTCGAGCAATGCAAGCTAGTGGTGCTTTCATCCCCGACGAGCTCAAAAACATGTCTGATGGTGAGTGCCCTGTTTCAGATGTCGCTGATGGTAGGTTTCCTCGAGAAGATCAAGTCTGGAAAAGCAAAAGCAAATAATGGAGGATTCGCCGGAAAAGGTCTGGAACGATTCGACAAGAAACGAGAAGATAGTAAAAATGCCGAAAAGGCCACATATGGTGACACTTCGGAGGCACTCTCGCTTTCATCTCGAGAAGGCGCTGTTATCCCTTACAAACCAAAGACGAACGAGTACAAACCTCCGGATACTGCTCAAGCACGTGGAGAAGCCGATTATACATTCACAGAGATCAAGGTTGATATCATCAAGGGACCTGCTCCCGATAAAGCAATCAATCCATCATTATACGGTACGGGTACAGGCAAGACTAGCAGTAGTAGTTCTGGTTCAATGACTCAGTTACCTCAACAAACTCTCGATGCACTCAAGAAAGCTCGAGCCGAAGGACGTAATGTCGATGCTGCCAATCTTCAAAAAGTCATTGCAAGACTCCAACAAGCAATCGATCTAGGAATGAAGAATCAACCAATGTCGGCCGCTGTTGCTTCTTCTTTCTCTTTCTCTTCGAAACCAAAAGATCCAGATGCTACGGATTATCACGCCATTTTCCCAATTAACGATTACCCACAGAAAGCTAGATGGAAAGCAACAAATAAAGAACAAATGACAATGTTGTCTGAAATCTCGGGGGCTTCGATCACCATGAGAGGTGTTTATTATCCTCCTGGAGAAGATCCACCTATCTCTGGAGAACCGAAATTACATTTGTTGTTGGAGTCGAATGATGAGAGGAAAGTTAGGGCTGCTATTGATGAGATTAGGAGGAATTTGGTCGAAGCTTCCATGTTGGCTTTGGATGTAAGTCATCACTGCTATCACTCTTCTTTGATTTAAGCTGATGAACAGAACGCCGATCGAGGCGGTGCGACTCAAGGCAGGTACTCTGTATAAGTCAAGTAGACGTTGCAAGTCAAAGTGTATAGTACGACGTGCATTTGCTTATGTCTGCCCATCCTGCGAAATACCTCATTTCCTCCTACAGGCCCTTTCGCTCGACTGGCTTGCTCTACTCGATAGTCATACCCTTCTTCAACCTAGGAACGATGACCTTTCGCCACACATCTTTGACCTCTGCCAATTAGCTTCTCGTTCCGGGGCGCGATCCAGCTAAACTTACGACTCGCAGTTTTACCACCCATGATATTACCAAGAACCGCCCAATCAGGCTTGGACGTCTACGATCAGTACTCCCAAAACCATACCGTCTGAAGCGTGGCACTCACACCGATGACCTCAATGACAGCTTTGACCTTCATTCCCTCATCCCATCCAGGTCCTGAAGTTGACCAAGTTTTGCCAGAGAGCAAAGCGGGGCAAATGGTTTTTCTCCAGGTATCTCGACATTCTTCCCGTCAGCCACTTTTTAGGTATCAGTGTACGTACGAGTGGGGGTCTTTGCGACTGATTTAGCTAGGACGTCCCAGTTCGGATCAGAGGACTGGGTTGAGCTTCTTATTTGGTGCTGACGAGAGAGCTTACTTTGATGATTAGAGAAACTAGGTGGAGTTTGTTGTAATCCCCTTTACCCTTTGACGCGGTTTTGGACTCGTTCTTCGGCTTGACGTCCTCTTCTTGTTGAGTGGTTGTTGTACTTTTATCGAAAGCGTATGGAGTACTGGGTCGATCGTATGGTTTCAGCAAGATAGCTTTAGCGGTCGAGTTACGGCTCTTTCTGCCAGTTTGGATTACTCGAGGCATAGTGGGTGGCAAAATGATGTTGTAGGTGATAACAAGAATGGGCGATGGTCAAAGATGGTTTCAGCAGTGGGAGTGAGGGGGTGATGCATACATACAACTGATCCGTTGCTATGAAGCATACCTTGACTACTACCCCGCCCTAACTCTAACTTTGAAGATTAGATACACTATGGAATGTCCGTGCGCTGATCTGTGTGTATCAGGAACAAGGAAGGGTAGGGGTATAAGTATCTAGGTGACTAGTTTACTTCTCTTCCTTCTCTGTTATATCTTTCGATTCATTAACTCAAGTAAGCTGCCGAGATCTTTCGAACAAAGCTGATATTCAGTAAGATGGCACGCGCACCATCATCTGCCAAGGCTACAACTTACGGTAAACCCCGTGGCAAAACTGTCACCACCAAGAAAGAACCTTCCCCCACCGTTCATGAAGATGACGAGAATGACAATGACAACGACAACGATAATTCGCTAGTCGGTAAACTCTTTGACGACTGTGACGATACTACTGAACCTACGAAGAAGTCTATAGCCAAGTCGTCTATCAGCAAACCAAAGACTGCCACCAAGACCCCCACCTCCATCTTAAAGAAAGGAAATCAATCTTCCCTTCCTTCCTCCCGACCTGCTCTAAAGAGTAAGCTTCCTACCGAAACTAATCCCACTTCCTCGCCCCAGATCAAATCAAAATCGAAAGGCAATTCTTCCGAAAGTGAATACGAATCAGAAGAGGAGAAGGCGAAAGTCGCTGCTAAACCCCAGCCTAAACCAATCAAGGGGAAGAAAGGTGATGATCCCAAACTTCTTCCTTCTTCGAATGATTCCGCCAAGTCTTCGTCCCGAGTCAGAGCCACTTCGACACGAAAGGCTGCTATCAGCGCCAAGAATGAGATATTTCAGAAACCCAGTCCGGATGATGAAGAGGAAGACGAATACGGTCCCGGTCTCGATGGAGAGTTTATTGCCGCTGTCGAAGCTCTCGAGGCTAAAGGTATTCCTCTAAACCCCGGTCTTGCATCAAAGAAGGGCATAGAGAAATTGACATCAACTTCTCTTCCCCCACTCGAAATGGAGGACGCCAATCAGCCGACGGACTGTAACGAGGGTGATGAAGATAGGTCCGCTGAGGCCGAATCGGTCTGTTCCGACGTCAACGAGCCCTCGGCGGACAATGCGAAAGAAATCCCAGAAGACCAAGATGAGGAGATGCTGAGCGAGGAAGAGGATGACAAGGAAGATAGTTCTCAAAGTCCGAAACCCAAGACCCGAACACCAGCTTCTCGATCGGCGAAAACAATCGACTTGAAACGCGCAGCGGATTACGATTCCAACATCGTCGCCGAATCCGAAAGTGGTCTTGCCGGACTCCTCCTCGCCGATATGCCGTCTCCGACGAAGAAAGCCCGATCATCCACTCTGTCCGACAAAATCATGAAGCTCGAAGTCGCTGCAGCCAAGCCGAGTCCTAGACCTCCGGTTCAGAAATCGGTCGTTACCCCCAAGAACGTCCGAGGTAAAAAGGCTCAAGCACCTCTTACTCCAGCTGTCGATTACACTTCGATGATCGCGCCATATGGTAAGGAAGTCGTACAAAGGTTGATGCTGAAGCAATTCGAATCAATCAAGAAATGCGATTGGTATGAGTTGAGTGTAGAAATGGCGGCTGAAGGCGTGAGAAGGGTCAACACTGGGAAAAGGGGAAAGAAGAATCAAGATAAAGCGATCATCAATGGAAATGACCTCCATGATTTGTTTCACAATGTATGTCTACCGTCGTGGGATATTTGGGTTGAGCTGATGATAGATTATATTGCCGGCTTTGAAAGCTGGTAAAGCGTTATGGGTCGATGACTCCGATGGTGTATCCTCGCCTGAAAGTTACGTTGTCAAGACTCCCGAGGCGGACGATGATGACGAGGAGATGGGTGGTGGAGAGGAATATGAGAGCGAGGAAGAGGCGATCGAGCCGAAAAAGACAACCAGGGGTGCGCTTGCGAAACGAGTTAGGGATCAGAGCTGAGATGGTCGAAGGGGGCACAAGGACTGGACGGTGTATGAGAGCCTGGAACAATTAGGAGGACACACCTTTGTAAAGAGCAAAGAGTAGAGAAATCATCATCATCATTAAGAAGGGTTTTAGACTGTACATTCCCCTCATTTCATTCCGATCCGACTCCATGTAACTCATGATCACCGTTGTCATATTTCATCATCGTCATCCGCCATCAGATCCTCTTCTGGAAAATCCCCAACGGTCACCTTGTCCGCTCTGACAAAAACAGCATGTTTAGGTAAACATGTGAAATACCTAATTCCTTCTACACTCCCATCCCCTTTTCCAGTCGGTTCATCCAATTCTACGCCCACCCATATACCTCCCTTACCCATTGATGCTTCTCCCAGAAATCGAATAGTCCCACGACGGTCAATCGTTCCATCGCCACTCTGAACCTCACACCTCTCCCCTACCTTGACATTCGATGGTATAGGCGCTGGCGGTGGTGTAGTGAGATTGGTAGGTGTTTCAGCGAATCTACCTAATTTGTTCGCTTTCAAATGCGATAGGACTGTGTCACGCCGCGACTCGTATTCTTCGGGTGTGAGTTCGAATTTCTCTACAGCGGATAAATCGTTGTATTCTCCAGGTCGAGCTGTTGGATCTGTATTATCCACCTGTCGTCAGCTACTCCTTACCCTTTGGGTCACGACTTACATGAATACAATTCCATTCTCTCAACCCATAAGATTCTAACGTTTGATTCTCATCATCTAGACGAGCAACAACTTCATGAGATTCGCTTGAAGGGCGAATAGAGATTTTCTGAAATTGAGGTTGAATACCAGTAATTGGTGTTAATTTGTCCTGTTCATTAGCGTTCCTCGGCGTAGAAGCCTCACTTTCAGTTGTCCAACAGTCAGACTCGACTCGATCTTTCGTTCAGAGTAAGTCTCAGAGGAGCTCATCCATACGCTAGTCAAGACCATGGTTGTCAAGTCTAGAGGATTAAGATAAATCAATACCTGATAGATCAATGAGTGGCAGTTTAACAGTTTAAGCCCTCTTATGGCCGTCGGATCAAGATTTCCTCCTTCTATGCATTGTATTCAGCTGGAAGCAATGGTGGTCACGGCTAACGCAGTGATGGTAGAGATGGCGCGCAGCCGGAAGGAGCCGACGACTGTTGCGGAAAGACTGACTGAGAGAGAGCAACGCTAGGTCACTATTGTCATGGGTTACCGGACTGGCGAGAAGCATGCTATGGTAGCAGTATTGACCATGGCAATCAGGCAAGAGGTAAGAGTGGATCTGCCGCAAGCTATGCTACCCCCTATCCCATCTCTCTGCTGATGTGCGCTCCGGTCCCAGGTCATGCGATGAATTAACTCCCGTTCATTCCCCACTCTAAGGTGGAGGTGAGACCATTTGCTGGAGATCATCCTTTCTTTTCCGCTTTTCACCCGTCAATTATCAGATCATGTCGAAGCAAGACGATAGTATTACAGTAGTCACCGGTCAGCTGGCTCTCCTCCTGAATCGCATGAGCTGATAGAGCAGGAGCAAGTGGACTCCTAGGTCGAGCCGTTGTTGAGCATCTAGTTTCGAAACATGTCAAGAATGTTACACCACTAGCCTTCACCAGAGCAGCTGTTGATCCCGCATACACCAAATTGGATCTTATGGATAAAGAAGCGGTTGCTGGATTCTTCCAAACTCATAGTGTCAAAGGTATCTCTTCCACTATATATGTAAGAACAGTAAAGCTCATTCTATAGCCGTCATTCATTGTAAGCTAGGAAAGACAGCGACGAGCTGACCCTAAGGTGCAGCGGAAAGAAGACCTGATGTAGCTGAAGCCGACCCAGAGAAGGCTGCCCAGGTATGTCTTGCTCCAACGTTCGGTCGGGCAAGCTAACAATCAGATCAATGTCGAAGTCTCCGCTCATCTGGCATCTTTAGCGAAAGAACATGGTTTCACCTTGATCTACATTTCGACAGATTACGTCTTCAACGGGAAGAAGTGAGCTCTCTGTCTGACTCTCACAAGGCTGAAGACGAGCTGATATGAGACCACCGTATGAGGTTGATGATGAGCCTGAACCATTACAGATGTATGGTCGTCAGAAACGGGACGGAGAGGTTGCTGTGTTGAAGGAAAAAGAACAAGGAGCTAGAGTGACGATTCTGAGAGTCCCACTTTTGTGAGCTCGTTCCACTATCTAGTTCCTCGAGCTAATGACAGGTTCGGTCGAGCTACTTACAATGCTGAATCTGCGGTCAATGTTCTGGTTGATGGTACTTCCCGTCTCTCCGTTGATAGAATAGGCTGACCAATAGTGATACAAGATCAATCGGGTAAAGAGTACAAGATGGATCATGTCCAGGTCCGATTCCCCACAAATGTCGAGGACGTAGGAAGGGTGTTGTACGACCTCACTCGTGCGTTCCGTTTGATTACATACATTACGCTTACAGTCAGAATTACCTACCCTTCCACCAATACTTCATTATTCGACACCAGCGCCACCTATGACCAAATATGACATGATAGTAATCATTGCCAAACACCTCGGATTACCCATTGGTCACGTCATCCCTAACACCCAACCAGCCACCGGTCAAGCAGCGACTCAACGTCCAGAGAATTCTCAGCTGAGTAGCAAGAAGTTACAGGAGATCGGGGTAGATGTAGGAGAGAGTGAAGGATTTGATTCATGGTGGAAGAAATATGCCGAGGATCTCAAGAGGATGTAATTATGTCATGTTACAGTAAGATGCATGCATATGTACAGAAGATTGCAATGAAGAAAGACAGGAAATTAGCATCACTTCTTGGATTTGGCCTTGCCAGATTTCGCGGCTTTCTCAGATTTAGGAGCGAGCTTGATACCCTTTGTCTTGAGCAAATGTTTTCTCTTGCCCTCTGTCATTGTCAGCGCGAATCCATCTGCTTCTGGTGCAACATACCCTTGATGATATCTTCATCCTCCTCGTCGTTGAACGCTGTACGTTTCTCCTCGACCAACTCTCCTTCATCATTGAGCTTCATCTGAGGTGCTTCCTCCTCTTCCTTAGTTGTTGCGACTGGCTTCTTTCGCTTTTCAACCTTGAACTTGGCAACGAAGAAACCATCCATGTTATGTTTATGAGGGTAGTACTGGCCGTTAGCTTCTATTTCTACTCAGGCAAGAATGACATACCCGTCGAGTGAGATTAAGACTATCATGGAATTGTTTACCCTCGAACGACTTGAATCCCTCCACACCGAATTCCAAACCTGTGGAAACGAGTTTAACATGAGGTCGCTTCTTTAATGCGTAGTCTACAACTGCTTCATCTTCGTCGACGGTGATGGAACAGGTCGAGTAGACTACGTAACCGCCAGTAGCCGAGTTTGGGTTACATGAGTCGATAGCGCATAAGATGAGCTGTTTTTGGAGTTGAGCAAGTAGCTGGAAATCCCTCTCGGTCTGGATGTTAGCTGGAGTCTTCCTTTAATGGAAAATAGAAATTTGGAGGCAAGAGATGAGATACATACCTTGTTGACCTTGACACTGGCATCTTTACTGATAACTCCAGTTCCTGAACATGGAGCATCGAGCAAAACCCTATCGAATCCACCCATAACCCTTGGGAATTCTCTCGCATCGTAATTACAAACCACAACATTCTTGCAACCCATTCGATGAACGTTGGCAGTCAAACTCTTTGTTCTGAGCTTGTTTGAATCGTTTGCGAAAACCAATCCAGTATTTTGTAGTAAAGCCGAGATATACGTCGTTTTTCCACCTGGAGCTGAGGCCATATCGAGGACTCGTTCATTGGGTTGAGGAGCAAGGGCGATAACGGGTAAGAAGGAAGAAGCTGCTTGTAGCATGTAATGACCGGCTAGATATTCGGGCGTAGCTCCAACTGGAACTGTTGACTCAAATACTTGAAGGCCGGTCTTTGACCATTTTCCAATGGGTTCAAGTTGAACACCACGAGCTATCAAGGCTTGGGCTAGATCACGACGACGGGTTCGTAAAGTGTTGGCTCGGATGGTGACTGGTCGTGGGGATTCATTGGATTCGAAGAATGCAAGGGCTTCGTCTACGGAAAAGAGTCGCATCAACTTGTTGACTAGGAAATGGTTGTAGCCGAAATAGGTTGCGATATCGTGTTCGAGCTGCAGCAAGTGGTCTGATCGGGAGCTGATATATCAGCCTTGATTTCCATGGACATAGGAAGACTTACTGCCCGGGGACACCCTTAGATGTACGTTCCTCCTTTCCGACACAGACTCCTACTAACCACCTCATCCTAGTCTCAACATCTCGCAGACTCGTTCCGTGCTCGTGCTCCTCCTCAATACCATCAACAGCAGGTAATGTGAACCCTTCATTGGTCAAATCATCCTCCAAGTTGGTCTGAATATCTCCATCTTCATCCTCATCCTCCATCTCGTCATCCATATCGATATCTCCATCTTCATCCCCTTCGTTGGACGAAGCGAAAGCCGAATCGACCTCGTCATCATCTTCCATCTCCTCGTCGTCCTCATCCCCAACATCAAACTCGTCGTCCATCTCTTCATCCTCCGACCCGGGTGCCTCATCCAGATCAAAGTTGTGTAATCCAGCAGGTAATTCCTCATTGTCATCTCCGACATCCTCTTCATCTTCCGAATCTGAAAAAACCAGTTCCTTGACAGGTCCATTTCTCAAATCGGCACCATCATCCTTCTTCTTGAAACTCTTGATTTTAACAGTCTCCTCCTCATCCTCATCCTCACTCAGTTCACCCTGCCTCAACGCATCTTCAAGATCACTATCATCCTCTTCTTCCTCTGGGATCTCGAGCTTCTTCTCTGCCTTCTTCTGTCGTTCCTTCTTGGATTTTGCGAATGGTCCACGGGGAGCTTTGATAGACACTTTGTCATTACCGGAGCCAGATGCCTTCTTCTTTCCTTTAGGTTGACGAGGTTTGAAGGCGTCAGAGCCTGGCATAGGGCGTGGTGGCGCTTGCTTTCGGTCTGCTTTTCGTCCCATTATCGTTGCAATGCAGGTATGGATATATGGGTAGGTGAAGAGCTGCAAGTGGAGGTGGACTGGAAGATTTCAACTTTTCTATTTAGATGACGTGGTAATTCACTATCTGTGCCTGACTTCATTGATAAGAACGCGGTTGAATGAGTATGAGCAACGTAGAGCGACCAGCGACGACAGGTATTGAGTGCATAATCACAATATCATGAACCCCCGTTCATCCCCACCGCCGTCGTCTCCAGCGGTATTTGAGGATGTAACGCCTAAGCCGACTCCAGCGAATCCAACGGTACCACCGGGATCAACATCAACTCCAGTACCCTTACCTCGTCGGAAGAAACCAAGGGTATGGTCTCTCTGCCGAGGCCCGCTCCATACTGATATCCCAGATCAAAGCAGAGGGCAAGCAAATAGCATACACTACAGCTGTAGTCCCAGGACTGTGGGTCGGACAACTCAAATGAGGAACAAGCTGATAATCAGCTTTAACATCAAGAATCCAGCTGGAGATTATGTGCAACATGAACGGAACCTGGAGGTGTTCAGGCAGATTAGTCAGGCAAAAGCAAAGAGAGAAAAGGAGACGGCAGCCGAGGAAAAGCTGAAGGCTGCGAGTGAAGAGGGAGCTTCTGAAATACCTGATGTGAGTGCCCCTCGTTCATGAGGAACACTGCTGATGATAGGTACACCCACTCAGCAATACCCTCATCATACACCCTGGTTCTCGCAATCTACGTATTGGCAGAGCATCCGACTTTTATCCCAAGGAAATACCAAACTGTATTGCCAGACCGAACACTACGATACCAAATGGCGTGGGGATGTCACGAACAGCCAGTGGAAGCCGGAGCGGGCAATCAAATGGCCGAGCAAGTAAGCGGGCGAAACTCGATGAGGATGTAGATATGAATGGTGTGGATGAGAATGGGAATGGCGTCTCCAAAGAAGCAGATGATCTCGTAAGTATTCCATCAAAGCTGGACTGATGGGTAGTTGGACGAGAAAATTGGTTATCTACGAGATTACCTTAGAAATCGACTACGAGTGAATCGACTAGCATCAGATCACAGAGAAGGAGTCCGAGTGAAAGCGTCCAATGCAAAAGCGAAACCGGAAGCTATACCTGAACATAATGATCCATACAGAATAGACTGGACGGAGGTCAAGGGGAAGAATTATGTGGTCGGTGTTGATGTAAGTCTTCATTGTATCGAGATGGTGCTGTACTGATTGCAGGCTTTGCGTATACCTGATAATTCTGGATATACAGTTCGATACCCTATCCTGAACCGGACCTTGAATAGGCGGGACTGGATCTCGTCGCAGCAGCTGCTGGATGATATCGAGGTTATCCTGCAAGAAGCTTTGAGAACGGAACTTAGCATCTCGCCTAGGGACTATCATGTGAGTCTCGTCAAGATTGTTTGCAGAGTCGAGCTGAGGGTAGAAATACTCGGTCGTACTCCTCGTTCCAGACCACGACGATAGGACGTATATCCAAGAAATGACCAACCTCCTGCTATCCGTGATGTCGTTCAAGGAAATCGCCGTTCACCAAGAGTCCTATTGCGCAATATTCAGCGCTGGCATGTCATCGGCCTGTGTTGTCGATATTGGAGCTCAACAAACATCAATCACTTTCGTCGACGAAGGTCTGATCAATGCCGATACTAGGATCAAACTCGACTACGGCGGTGATGATATCACAACAGCGATGGTTGCATTACTGGAGCGCTCTGCTTTTCCGTACCGCGAGTTGGATCTGGCAAAAAGTCAGGAATGGTTGATGATGGATAATCTCAAGATCAAAATTTGTACACTGGAAGAACATTTAGTGGCTAGTACACCTTGGGACTTTTATCGACTGCGCTCAGAAGGGTTGACGGAGAAATACAATTTTAGGACGTATGATGAGAATATCCTGGCTCCTCTGGTAGGCTGACACGACTTCTCGCTGCGGTGCAACAGCTGACGATAGTGTTTCTTTGATACTCGCATGATCAATTTTGATGGCAAGCGCGGTCATGGAGCATTTCAATTCTGGAATACGTCAGAAGATATTACCGATATGCTCACTACTTCTTACGACGAACCAACCTCAGCAATGCGTCAACTTGTTCAGCATCTCCTCCCGATCCTCCCTAAAGCCGAGAACGAGAAAGACAAAGTAGTCGAGTCTGGCATCGAAGCAGCAAAACCCGAACCTGTAGAGACTGTCGACATGCTTTTCGCTGATGAAGAACAAGAAGCTGCCGTTGCTACTTTGGTACCCGAGCCCGAGATTGCGCCTGTCATCGAGGCGACCGCATACGATTGGTCGAATGTTACGTTTGATATCGTCCAGGAAGCTTCCAAGTCGCCTTTGGATGGTGCTATTGCCGCCGCGATCGCTAGTGCTGGTACGGAGAATAAGGTGAAGACGGCGTCTACTTCAATCCTGTTGATTGGCGGTACCTCCGCCTTGAAGGGCTTGGGAGCTTTCATTTCAGAGAGGTAAGCTACCTTTTCTGTGTGGTAGGGCCGAAGCTGATGTCAAGACTGCCTCCACTATTAAGAGCGAAAGGGATACCCTCTGATCACGTTGCGATCGTCCCTCCTCCTCGTGGGCTCAACCCGAGATTTGTATGTTGGAAGGGCGCCTCTGTCATCTGCAACTTGGAGAGTTTGAGTGATATGTGGATAAGGAGGGATGAATGGGAGGCTATAGGTGCTAGGGCATTGAAGGAGAGGTGCATGTTTCTGTAGTACATGGTGGATGTCCCGACATCACGACCGATCATAGTACATTGTCGGTAAGCTTTGAGTAAGGGTAGACAAACAGGGCATAGAAGAGCTTGATGTACATCATCGCTGGATCGCTCCCGTCGAGAAGTATGGTCCTCTCAATCAGTGATCTTAGTACCATAGCATTGCTACATGTACTGTCGAGACGAATATCAAGCATCCTACGAGGTCCTACTACTTCTTCGATCTAGCTTCATCTGCCTCTTTTGCGGTCATATTCTCGGCCTCTCTCAGCCTCTTTGCGAAATCTGAAGCCTTCATCCTATCTTTCTTTGCCAACGGGTACTGAATGCCGTTATCCGTCTCGTCACTCTCTACTGGAATAGAGGCAGCAGCTGGTTTCTGAGGTCGGTTGAGATCGAAATCTTTAGTGGGACTTCCGATCCGTCCACTTGCTTCTGGAACTACTGTATCGGCTGGTAGATCTCCCAAGGTCTTTTGTGTTTTAATGTAATGTGCTTGTTGTTGTTCACGTGTGATTGCTACGGATCCATAAATGACCATTGCAGCGACTGTTGCTCCTTGTGCTCTAATCATTAGCTGTCTCCAACAAAAGTGGGAATGGAGATGTACATGACACGAAGACGGAGGTAATGATTGAATCGTTGTCGATTTCCAGTTCTCAAATTCCAAGTTGCTCCTCCCAATGCAGCACATGTAGCGATAATACCTGATCGTCAATCGTGTGAGTGTGTCATACAAGATGGTACTGACCGATAGGAATTGCAGGTTGGGATTTGCATTTTCCCCAGATATACTGAGTGAATGATATTGGTTTAGCTCCTGTTGTAACGGTTGTCATTGTGGTTTTCCTTGATGTTACAAGTTCAGTCTTGTAGATACAGATGATCTCGGCGTGGAAATGGTAAAGTAGATCGGCCGGATTATGATTACGTATGGTAATTCGATAATTCTGATTTTTCTGCTAAATCATCAGATTGAGTTTAACAGTAGTAGAACCCAAAGGCCCAAAGGAGGTGTACAGATTGTCAACGCGACTGCTTTCTATCTAGTGACTAACCTTGATAAATTTCCCATGCACAACAACCTCACGGTGGGGCAGCGATCGGCCCAGATTCAATGATCGAAAGTCTGGGGATATGAATCACCACTTCCGTCGTTATAACATATAACAGAACCATCCGACCCTGTCGGTATTGAAAGTCAACTCCATCGAGTCGAGTCGCTCAACGATGTAAACAACACAAACATCGATGTCATCCCCTGAACTATGGCTCCCGCTTTGTTTCAATTTATACAACTCTAACGTTATGTACCATCAATAGGATTATATCTACTCAACATCTGATTAATTACAGGGCCGGTCATCCCCATCCGTCCGAGCTCCACCACCGTCATCCTCGTCACATGTTTTGCAAACAGGTCCGTGCGGGAAGGTGAGAAACCGATTGGTCCCGTCACTCACTTGAAATGTATTATATATCTACCCATCCAATTCTCTTTCTCTTTCATACTTCTACCTGTCCCGTTATTTGTACTTAATTCTCTTCCTTCAAACAAGATTACTCTGTTCTCTTTGTATCACCACTGTAAGCTGGAGACCTCTTCACAACCATCAGACATCTAGCTGATGATAGGTATTCTTCACGCGTCCCCAAACCATCTCTTCATAGTAGGAAGATTCCACCTTCCTACCTTCCTTAATTGTTATCTTCAAACCCCTCCAACCGCTTCACCTCACATGTGAAGTAGGTATCTCATAATGAACCAATCCGACAAGCCGGCTCAAGATCAGGTGAGCAGCCTTTTTAATCTTCCTCCATCTATCCTCTCCTCCCGCACTTGAAAGCAGAGCTGACATTGTTCCTTCCTTTCCCTTCCCTTCCTTCGCGTATTATCATTATCGACTTCTCCCCTATAGCCCACCTCCTACGCCAACGTTGTCGCACCCTCTCAAAACCATTCAAGGAAAGCGCCTCCCCCACCTTTGTGAGTATTTCCGTCCCTCCAAGTTGTAACTCGTACATCTTGCTGATCTCGGGTAGGGCCAATCAAGGATCAGGAGAAAAGCCTTCCACCCCACCTAAAGTGACATCACCAGCTGGGATGCCCCCTACCATCTGGTGGAGAAACATTGAGGCGAGTCCTTCTTCCTCTCCTTCAGATAGGGTACTGATGAATCAGAAGCCGAATGCAATGAACGTTGCTTCAAGGGTAAACTCTGCCAATCCTGCTACTCATGACTGGTCAGACATGTCGAGCCTCACTCTATCCGACCAAGTCCCTTCGTTGAGGCATAGCTCCGACTCCAACGATAGTATAGCAAGTCTTCGTCAATGGTACATTGACCACAGCCGACCTCTATTCCCTTCCTCGGGTAATGACTCGCCAGCGATGCAAGCAGGTATGCTATCCCTTTTCCCCCTACCTCAACTGGATTCAGCTGAACAATAAGGACCTGTTCCAAGTCCCGCGGACCATTATACTATGACTATGGGACTATACACCCCTCCCACCTCCGATGCCCTCTCTCCCGTCATTGGATCTGGCACTTCTCAGGTGGCGAATCAATCTGGTGCATCACTAGCAGAAGCCGCCAGCAAGCCCACCAACAGGCAGACTAGGGCCCGCGACCAGTCGTACTTTGATCTGTTCGGGGCTGATACCGATGTGGGGAGAATGCTCGCTGTCAGTCACTTCCCTGCCAAGAAAGTATCAGCTGATGTGATAGTTCTCCGGCTTTCCTAGAGGTTTTACCGATCAACACGTCTGGGATATCGTCAGCGTAAGCCAATGCATGCAACGTCCATCAAGCAGCTAACTCCTCAGACGATCGCAGGAATCCGATCTCTCGTCATGCTTGAACGAACCAGTACGGGCAAGGTACGTGCCTTTGGTGGCTCCAAGCTGACGATCAGTTGATCGCCATCTTTTCCGATACTCGAGATGCTAGGACGGTATATGACCACTTTCGAAGCCATTTTGCTCGGAACTCTATGCCGTCCATGCAATGTAGACCGTTTGGCAGGTCCGAATTCCAGGGAGTGAGCCACATAGCCCTGTAGACTTTAGTAGCTAACTCATAGAACATCGCTCCTGATTCAGCATTGTGGAACCTGGTCAAAGACCTCAAGGCGAGAATCGTCATTGAGGTGATCAATGGTAAGACCAGCATCACCATGACCGCCATCAAGGTCAATTTTCACTCACCCTTCGCTTGCAGCACGACTGACGGAGCAGAACCGTCTCGAGCAGATTGGCGAGATCAAAACTGTTTATCAGGTTGACCGACATGGTAATGTAAGTTGTACAGTGTCCCCAGGTCCGGTCAGGAATTGATGAGCAGATCTACATTGCTGAGTACTTCGATTGTCAAGACGCCGCCGCGGCCATCAACCAACTCGATGGTCTTCCCGTAGTCGGTGGACAACTTAAGGCTTGTTACGATACGGACACCAGTGCAGTGGCCCACAACACCCTTGGTTCCTCAGCCTACAGGCCTGGTGCGCTCGGAAACGCGTCTCTCCAATCTCAAACGGCCCCTGCCAACAGTAACCAAAAGGGCGGTGCATACGGTCCGGTAGGAAGCTGGCCCAGTACCTACTCGGCGAGGGCTGCCTCTCGAGCGCAGAATGCTCAAAAATCGCCTTTCCAGCAACAAGTGAGCTATCCGACACCGGCTGCTATGGAAGGTCCGCCCCGACCTCTGATTCCTGCTTCTACCCCTCTCCATCTCGCTGCTATGGGTCGAAGGATTGCCGAGCCAGGTACAATTCAAGGTCTCGCTAATCAGGCCGATATCAGGACCAGGGCGCGACTCGGTCAAGGTCTTGGTGGGGTACCTAGGAATCCCGCTCAAGCTATCCCGGAAGAGAATAGGATCTTCCCAGAGAGGGTGTTGTCCGGTGAGCTAACTCCTTATCGATGTCAAGTAAACTAACATTCAGGCCTTGATTCTCGAACCTCTATCATGGTGAAGGATGTTCCTGTATGTAATTTCAATCAGCAATTCCACAAGTTGACCAGCAGAACAAGCTCTCACGTCAACAATTGATTGATATACTCAACGAGGTGAGTATCTCCCTATGTACCGTTGCGATAATTGACCACGTATCGTAGGTAGTCCCCGGTGAATTCGACTTTGTCTACCTTCGATTCGACTTCAACAACTGCTGTAATGTATGCTTTGAGGTACACGTCTCTTGCTCAGCTCATGCTTAGGTTGGCTACGCCTTTGTCAACTTCTTGACCGTCAAGGCCCTCTACCGATTCATCGAGGCCAAAGCCGGAACAAGGTGGAACATGTTCTCCAGCGAGAAGGTACTCCAGGTAAGTCGTCTAACCTACCCGTCTTCCCACATGACAGCTGAACATCAGGTTTCCTATGCCACCATCCAGTAAGCTTGATACACTACAGCGACGATGATAACTAACGGGTCAGGGGAAAGCAGGCCCTCATTGGAAAGTTCAGGTATGTTCATGTATCCCACTAAGTCACCTAGCTAATCAGCAGGAACTCTGCCGTGATGAGTGTATTGGAACAATGGCGACCTCAAATTTTCTAGTGAGTTAGCTTCCCCGTGCCGTTGTCGGGTACATGAAGCTGATGATGTGCAGCTCTGCTGGTGCTAGGAAGGGTCAACCTGTAAGTTTATCGCGCCTGACCAGAGGATTCAGCTGATGTTCAGGAGCCTTTCCCAATGGTATGCTCTCCCACCGCGACACAGCTCCCTCCCACCGCGACACAGCTAATCGTCAGTCAGACAATGCCCATATCGCCTGGCGATCCCACGATGCCCGATTGAACCAATTGTCTGGTAAGCTCAACCCAGTGCTCGGTGTGTTCAATTGACACATAGTCCCTGCGGCACAAGACCAACAACGAAACGACGCCTACCATTACGGACACGCATTTGACGAGTGCAATATCTAATGACGCATTGACCCCACGACCCAACGATCATCACGTCACATTGTATTTTTGCCTCAACACGATTCACGATTTTCAACGACCAAAAAACCTATTATTCAATAATTCAATTCGCATTCATTCGCACTTCAAGCACCTCATTCACCCAATTGTCCCCTTGCTTTAAAACCCGCCTCGCCTTCCTCAATGGCACACATATGTCTGCCTTGCACCTACTATTACCTTACCTCTTACCTACCGCTTCAAAAAATGTAGTCTTTAAAACACACTCCTTCGCATATTCGCATCACCATCGCCCACACGCATCGACATTCATTACATCAAAAGTCTCATTGCGATCGGCTTCATTTTCGAGGCCATCAGATTGTATTCAGGTATTTCATTCTCTCGGGGTGTCCATCATTCATTTTCATCCAGAGCATGCATGTGTATACCCTTTATTGTGTATTGTTTGTTATCTACAGTACATGGCTTCATCTGATTTCTCTGTTCTTGCCTTCTTTCCTCCTGTGACTCTGGTTCTTCCTCTGCTAGTATGATTTATTTGGTGTTCTGGTTCAATATGATGATGTTGATGGTTGCTGACGATGATGGTGATGATGGTGAGGATGATTATGATGATGTTGATGATTGATAATGATGATGATCGTAATTTGGTATGATGTATGTGATTGAATGGGTGATGGGCGACCACGGCGCCATTGGTCGTAAAATCGCAAAGGACAAACCCGTGGTGATGTGTATGTGTGATGTGTGGTGTGAATCGATTGAAAGGTATTAATTAAGTTGATGATGATGATGGTAATGATAATACAATATAATACAGCAAGCAATGTATCTCTCCTCTAGCAGAGTCTAACAATCAGTACCGATCCACAACGAATTACTCAATGAAATAGACGTACAAGACTTGTAAACCCAAATCTTCACAGACAGGTTTCCAATCTGCCCTTTGTTCACCTGCATCTACCCTCCTCCAAACTTCTACGATTATGGTAGTTGCAGTTTCGATATCGAAACAACATTGAGCCCTTTCTCATTAGCTCACTATTCCTTTCTTATATTGTCTCTCATGAGAATAGACTCACTTGAATCCCTCTAATAAAGTCATTAACCACTGTCTCCTTTCTGATCCATCTACACAACATCCAGCAATGATCGCTGGCCAAGTTAAGCTAAAGATATCAGCTTTCTTCCCGTAAACCCGTAAGAGGGGTGACTTACTCGATGGACATTCCTAATAAAGCTGTTGACGTTGAACAATGCGTAAGTACCTGCAGAGCTCCATCTTGTACTTTGGCATCTTGCCTGCTATACCCGAAAACCATCCTCAATAGTAAGATCTATCGTCAGCTCCTGATTCTATCAAGCATCATGTAGGATTATGATGGCATGGTGGTCTAGTAGGAGGACAAACTCACTTTCATAGCATAGGCATAAGCCCTATTTCCAACTTGTACCCGCTCATGCTCAAGAGTAGCCAATTGTAAACTCTCAATCCAAGCATCAAGATCATCCCTCAAACTTCTTGCTTCGTATATAACTTCTCGAGTTGGTTCTCTTGTGGATTTCGAGTTATCGATCTCAGTAGCTGGAGGAGGTGGAGAGCCCGATTCGGGAATAGGTTTAGAAAAGCGAGATACTCGAGAAATGAGTCGTGTAAGTCGAGAGAAGAGGTGGACCATGACTCTAGACACTGATTGTTAGCATGGCCCCAGATATTCGTCTGTGATAGCAAGATAGAGGGAACATACTGCCAAATTGTTTCTCAACAGAATGCTCCTCATATGAAGATCTACCTCCTTCGAACCTGTTAATCAGCCTTTGGCCAATGTCACAAGAGTCAGAAGGATCTCACCACCAGGATTCCCATTTATCAGAAATCAAACTAGGTTCTTGGCCGGTAGTAAGGCATCCTGTGGATCAGCCTCATGATCCTGAAGTCTCGTTCATGGCTGCCTCTCCTGCCGCGACTCACCGAAAGTCTCGTAGATCGCTAAAATCTCCAACATCAATCTAGCAGGTGACATTGTTACTCCTTCAGCCAATTGTCTCGGTTTGGAAACCTTCAACATCTCCGCAGGTCCACCACGACTTATTGTTAGCATTCTTGTGTTGTGGTGATGTCAAGATCAGGCTTCATCCTTGTCGCAGGAATTATCGTTCCTGCGCCTCGAAATCGTCCTCGACTCGACCCGACTCGACTCACTAAGCGATCATCTCCTTTGCCAACTTGAAATTATCACCCCAGCCACTACCTCCGAAAAAGATATCAATAGTAGCCAAAGCCGTACTAGCTCCTAAAGCCGCATCACTCCCAGCTCCAGTCCCATCAGCAGCAGCTCTTCTAACCATTTCTTTACCTGAATCACGTAAATTCGAAGCATATTGAAACATAGTAGCTGTTTGGGCAGTTGATGATCCAGATCTAGCAAGGAGGAAAGCTTGATGAACTGCTCCTATACCTAGCAAGGCGACTCTTAAGGCGTCTGCTGAAGGGTTCACACCTATTTGGTCAGTCACGGTAAGTGGCAATGAGAGGAAGATGGGACGTACCTCGTGGTGAATCTAGTGCTAGAGGTAGGTTTATAGCTAACATCGGATTTAGACCTGATGGGATTGCCATCATCAAATCGGCGGCATTGGCGCAGTAATGTAGAATCAAACTTCGTTCTTCGGCCGTGGGGAACCATGGGAGGAGGACTGACATCAGCATGAGCACGAGCACGAGCGCAGCGAGTGCGAATGCGAGTACGTGGAGGAGTATCGAAGATACAGGTTGACAGGACATCACAAAGAACCAATCAAGAAAGAGGAAGACATACAATTCGGGGTATTAAACATAGGAGCACCACCCTGAGGTCCCCATTTCTTAGATTCCATCATTCCACCAAGTACATCCGTCGATTGAGCCTCTTCATTCGATGTGGTCATAGTCGCAGTCGCAGCCGCGGCGGTAGTAGTCGGAGTCGAGACTGCCGTATTTGTTCCCCCTGTAACCGATCCACCATTCATAAGTGACATGAAAGTAGCAGTTGCACTTGGATCATAACTTCCTAATTGACTTTGATCCCATGTGAAATCTGAAGCTGGAATATCGGGAAGTTGAGGCATTCCATTAGATGCTTGTGATGCTGCGAAGGAAGATAAATCGGTTGGAGCTTGATTGGAGTTGTATGATGAGTAGTTGTATCTGATATCAGCTCTGGCTCTGTAGTTTGTTTCACAAAAGAGGGGTATTGAGACCCTTGTTGAGATGGGTAAAGCGACTTACAGGCCTAGATCATTTCCGTGAATTTTCTTGTTCTTTCGATCTTCATCAGATCCACTGCCGTCTACTTCTGAAGATCTTGTTCGTTTCGTCCTTTGATTCTTTTTCTTGCTATTATCTTCCTCAGCAGTCGGCCATGAACACTATCGTCAGTTTTTCGACGTCACTTCACAAGAGATTATAGAAAATCTCAAAAAGCTCGAGCTTGGACTTGAACTTACAGTCTTCTTAGCGATAATACACCTCTTACAGACCGGTCTAGCTTCATCACATTTAATCCGCCTAGTTCGACAAGATAAACATCCAGTCCTAGTCCTTGAATATTTCTGTCTTCGCCTATTCCCAGCTCGTCCACTTTTAACAACAGTCCCATCTTCATTAACATTCTCATTATCATTCTCCCCATCTCCATCCTGTTCATGGTCGTGATCATGATCAATCTCACTTCCTGATGGAGTACCATTTGGAGTTGACGAAGCGGATGGGAATTCAAATTGTGTCGTTAAAGCTGGATTGACGAGGGCGTAAGGGTATGGTGTTGGACCTGGGCGTTGTTGGGGTGGAGGAGGAGGAGGGGTTCTTCGACGACTGGGAGTTAGGACTGTTTTCCAATACATGATTGTGTGATGAGAAAAGTGAAGGCGGAGGGAACATTCTGTGTTATATGATATGGTATAACTAGATGAATCGGGATAAAAGAGGTGTAAAAAGAGGGTGCGACCGCTGATCCGGAGGTCCAACTTTATCCACCTCCGGATCAAGCGGCCCCAACCCATCCATCAAAGGAAAGACGACGGCAAGAATCCCCTGACCTTCCGCCCGCCCTCCGGTTCATCAAAGGAGAGGAGCTTGCCAAACAAACGTATCATGCACCCTTCCGCATCTTCAGATCTGGTCGAAGAGAAAGCTTAAAGTCGATAGTGGAAGAAAGGAGTCAATACTCACGAGCTCTCTCCATTCCTTTGATCCCCTGCTATACTTGCATTCATCCCGGATTGTCCGGCAATAGCCCCTGCACCAGTACCAGTACCTGTTCCAGTAGGTAAAGGTAAAGGAGCCAATGGATCATATGACATTCCATAATTCCCATAATTTCCGCCTCCTCCATAACCACTTGCAGAAATCGAAGGGGCGTTGATATTAGCAGAATGATAATGATGCGACATTAATGGATAATTCGATTCCCCTTGATGTCCATTTGGGTGGGTACCAGTTGGATATTGTGGTTGTTGATGGTATTGAGGATGACCATGGCCATGTGTGTGGGTATGGGTATGGGTATGGGTATGATTGATATTCGGTTTGGTATCCATCATGCTATCCACCTCTCCTCTCCCTATCTATATCTCCGGTTACACTCAACAGTCGACAGTCGACACAGACGAATATCCGGTAGCGAGCTCGAAGTCCAAATTAAGGCTATCAACTAATCTATACCTAGCCTGTCGAATTCGTTTATCGTCTCAGTTATCGTTGCGATCTCGTCTCGTCCAAGATGAATATAATATAATGTCTCGGACCAAGAAGCAAAAGAAGCAAAAAGTATACAGTATGTACTGTAGATGACACAAAGTCGCAAGTCGAGAAGGCGGATCCAAAATTCTTATCCTAAATGGTGGCTTGATAATTATGATGCTTACTTTGTATGTGCAGTACTCGAGTACGCAGAATCAAGAAGCGTCGTACGTCCCCTTGGTATTCGTATTCGTATTCGTAGTCTTCGGGCGAAAGGCGATGAACTTTTTTGTTATGTTGCAACGAACGATTGACAAGAAAGAGTCTACTACTACTACTACGCAACTCGTATTTCACTCTACTCTCGATCACCCAGTCCTCTTGACCTGTGGTAGATGTAGTGGCTTGAAAACTTCACTTATGACCATGACCAAGCTCACGGTATTACAACGAAAGAGATTCCCATTATTTTGTACTATTCAGGGTAAATATCAATACAAGATCTGATGGGATATAATGCGGATTTAGTATTCACTTCGGCCGTAGACACAGTCATACTCATACTCATACATGAATCGACAGTAGTAACTACGAGCTAGACTACTGAACGATATAACGAGAGCGAAAGGATAATAAGGGGAAAAAGAGAGAGTTCACGAGAAGGAAAAGTATAGACAAGTGAATACGTTGAGAAAGGGTCGATCGAATTTGGGTTTAATCTGCATAGCCTGTCCTACTCCTCCTGCCCGCATTTACCACTCTGCTCATGCCTTGCCCTTCTTGTTCTTCCTTGGTGGGGTAACGGCCGCTACTTAGTCAGTGCATGTCACGCGCCCACTCGGTCATGACTCACGCCGTCCGCCAGCTGCTCCGTAACCATACTTGGGTGCTTTCTTCTCTGCGGGTTTTAAGATCTGGAAATCAGTGTGCCTCCTTATTTACTTAAAGGCGAAGTCATACCTGGAAAGAGCAGAGAAGAGTATCATCCACACTCATCATCGCACCAGCATTATCAAACTATAATCAGTCTCCCTTGATCATACAGGTAACACTAGACTCACCTCTCCACAGTAATTAGGAGCAGAAAACAACGTAACCAACTGCCTCTTTGCGAAAAACTCGTATCCATCCTCGACAACCTGATGCGCTCTACAGATGAGATCCATGTCGTGTTTTTGTAGGAATCGAGAAACGACATCGGGTCCGAATGTGAATGAAACTCCTCGATCATTTTCACTCCATCCAGTGATATCCTTGTCTGGGTCCGACCATAAGAGATCACAAAGAAGACCAGTATCGGGAACATCGGTAGGTCGCATTACTCGTCGGATCTGTTCCATGGATTGAAGGTCGGGGCTCTGGAAATGATTAGCGACTTTCAAGATTGAGTGGCGAGCGGCGATTCGCCAAGCTCGGATTTAAATCACTCACCAGACCACCGTGCATGGTAAAGATCTTTTCATCGATGATAGCAGCAATAGGTAAACAGTTGAAACAATCGGTGAAAGTCTTCCACAACTTGATGTTATATCGTCGCTTGCCTAAATTATTAATCATTGTTTACGCATTGTCTAGGCTGGTAAAAAAACTCACACTCGTCATAGAATCCATAGATCCTGTTGATGGAAGCACACTCGTGATTACCCCTTAGGATAAAGAAGTTCTCAGGGTACTTGATCTTGTATGCTAAAAGCAAACAAATAGTTTCTAGTGATTGTTTTCCACGATCGACATAATCTCCCAAAAACAAATAGTTGGCCTCGGGGGGGAAACCGCCATACTCAAACAGTCGAAGGAGGTCATAGTATTGTCCGTGAATATCACCTGTTTATCAGCGTCCATGACGAGGGATGAGTACAGATAGTCTTTGACGTACCACAGATCTTGATAGGAGCCTCAAGCTCGAGGAGGATTGGTTGACCAATAAAGATTTCACGCGCTTTCGTACAAAGATACTTGATTTCGTATTCTTGCAATTGAACAGCTTTTCCAGGTCGATTACCTCGGACTAGCGCGGGCGTCAGCACTCGCTTCACTATTGCCACTGGTATGGGAGCTCACCCTCCAATAAACGATCAATGACCGAGTCTAGGTCGATATCATTCTGTTCTGCCATTGTGATGTGGGTCTAGTTGGCTATTCGTTAGCACTGGCGAAGGCGGGATGTGTGTGAGAGGGAAGGTGGCGGCTTGGATCCGCAAGCGCACGATGCTTGATGTCCTAGCTCATCCACGCAGTTGTGTGATGCATAGCGCGGAGACAGCAAATGACTAATCCGACCACTTCAAGCCTCCGAGCGCCAAGTCACAAATAACGGGTCGAGTCGGAACACAACAACACTCACATTTAGGTATATGTTGCTATTGCGCGTTCACTATCCCTCCTATTCTCTTCAAATACGTATGATCCTCCGTGTTCGTTTCTTTAAGTCGTCTCGTTTCCTTCGTCGTAGAATAGAATAATAGGTGGTGTTGTACGGATTGTTGATGTGTGTGGATCCTTCCTTCTTGTCGAGTGATACTGTTTCGTAACAGAATCTGATCTATTTCATCAGTTCCCATCCATCAGTCCAAATCATCCTTGTTGTGTGTTTATTTCCAAAGCAGCCTTCTATACACCTCTACCCCAAGGATACGCGTTCTAATTCTTCCACTTGACTCCACTCTATTCAATTTGATTTAGACTTACGATATCCGAGCCTGTGGAACTGATATCCCTCTTGTGTAGTAATAGTATGATATACTATATACTATTTGAGTATAGTGAATAATAAAGAGTGAAACGCAAGCAGTGTTAGGTTAATCAGACTGGATTCACTTTCAACTGCGACTAACAGGGGGATGAGGGAGGAGGATCTCACACGGAAGCATTTTATTAACAGTGGCGCCACGGTAGATGGTTAGATGAGTAACTCCGTATATTCCCGGGGGAGCTATCTATGCAAAGTACGTGAGCATACATTGAATACACTATAAACCATTCATACTGCTGGACATGTTCTATTCTACCAACTCTGGTCTTTTCCAATCATTGAACGTGGCCTAACTTCTATACCTCACTACAAAAGCTTACCAACCTCCTGCTGACCCTGGGGATCAACATGAGGCACACTGTTGGTTGTAGTCAAAATAGGTCCCTGCGAAGTGGTGGTAGTAGCAGGGCCAGTAGTCTTCTACCTAATCAGCTGAATCACTTTACGTTGTGAGAGAATATCACTAACGTCATTCAAGAAATCATCAACCTTGTGAACACCTGTCTGGAAAGCTGCAGTGGCTTGAGTGACGATACCGGGGTGAGAATCGGTTTTGGTCTTTTCGTCGAGGGTAGTGGTGATCTGGTTGAATGCGCCCTGGGTATCAGTGTCTTTCTCTCTGAGATCCGAAAAGGTAAAACAATGGAAGGAGGGAGGAGGACGAAACGGATGTTTCCAGAGGGCACAGATGACCTAAAGGAAAGAGAATACGAAGGGGACATACAGAAACAGTAGCCAAACCCTGTCCAAACAATTGCTTAGCCTTCTCACCCAAATCTCCACTACTCTGTCCGACAGAAGTACTAGCAGCTCCAGTCCCTGGTCCAGCAGCATAAGGGGCAGGCGTGATACCTCCTACGGTACCAGTTGGAGATACCTCGGTGGTAGTGGTCGAAGTTGGGGACTTCAGTCCAGTTCCGGGAGCAGTGTTTGTACCCTTTATATCAGCCTCTACACGGACATGGAAGAGAGAAGACTTACGTCGAGCTTGTGTTCTAGTTTCTCGAATAGTTCTTCGGCTTTATGTTCCGCAGCATCGACATATGGTTTTGTGGTCTCCTGGATTTTCTGAATGTACTACTTGTCAGCATTCCTCTACATTCTATCCATCCAATTCTTCCGAGGGCGCTCCAACCTCTCCCACAGGGACTCAGGCTCAATAACAGTCGTAGCCTGTCCTCCGTTCTATTGATCGACATACCCCTCCGGCCACCCGGCTTGCTCTCGCTCGCTCAAACTTACAGGCATAGTAACCTCCCTGGCCTTCTCCAATAATCCAGTTCCAGCAACAGGATCAAGTGCTTTAGCAGGTGGTACTCCAATTTCCTCAGCTGGAACAACAGGTCTAGGTTCTCCAGGTACGACAGGTGCAGTATGTGCTACTGGTCCAGTCTCTCCGGTCAAAGATGGTAGGGTAGGTAAGGAAGATGCAGTACCGACTGTTGGTGCTGATGAGTCGATTGGAGGGGGGATGAATGGTGCTGTCATTGTTGATTGAGGATGTATTTGTTTGAATGACTGATGATTGATGATTAGATGATTGATGATTAGATGATTGATGAAAAGAGGGTTATGAAAATCAATTAATCTATACGGGTATAGCTATGAACGGGTATACGGTAGGTGATAGGTAATACTTAGGTGCTATCTCAGGTAACGCAATAAATGACGTCATGGTAACTAACCTCTCCTCTTGCCCCCTTAGCCCTCATGGTTCTTCAAGTCGATCACTCCGGGCCTGACTAAATGATACGCAGTTTAGCGACTGGAGTAAATCATAGCTCCACAATAACTGCGTGTCTCCACAGTGGTCGCATGTCACAGATAACCAGGGTGGCATAGATACATGAAGAATGCTATAACAAACGAATGAACGATCATCGTGACGGTCATTACAGAATACAGAAACAATATTACACTTCTCTCCAGTCAATCCCTCACCTCTGAGTAGAGGATTAACGTTTTGCCTTTTTTCTCATGATATGATCAAGTATGGGGAGTAAGCGATGTCATCTCTGAATTTGAGGACCGTCGAAGGAATCAAGTATAGCTCGAACAGCTAGCGAGTTGGCGGACGAACCGCCTGTAGTCCATGAAACGGGAGATCTTTCGAATCTGACTAATCAGCCGCCTTTCCTCCACAATATTCGAGTAATACTTACCCATTGAAAGTACTAGCAGCACACAAAGTATAAGCCCCCATCTCACCCCAAGCCAACCAATCACCAACTTCCAAACCCTTGGGCAATCTGACCACAGATCTAACGCAATCGATAGAATCACAAGTAGGTCCCCAGACAGATGCTTTTTCAGTTTCCTTGTATCCCAAGCTGACGGGGAGATCGACAGGAAGAGCGACGTTAGGTGGTGGTGGGAAGGATGGTCGGGCGGTCGTCATGGTAGATTGGATGGTGAGGGGGTAAGGGTGGACGATTTGGTGGTCAAACATGATACAGTTGAATGAACCGTATACTCCGTCATTGATGTAGTCTGTCCATCAGGTGTGATACTATATTACTAGAGACAGTAAACTCACACATGACATCAGCACCTTCTCCCTCTCCTTCATCCTCAGCTGGAGCAGAGCCATCGAGGGCGCGACGTTGAGCGATAATGTTGGTAGCGAGTGTGAATGCTGGTGGTCAGCTCCTTGCGAAAGGACCAAGAAGGGATGAAGATTTACCACTGGAAACCAAGAACCTCCCTGGCTCAGCTACAACCCTAACTCCCTGTTCCTCTGGGAAGTACAAGTCCAAAGAACTCTTGACAACTTGACTCATTTCCTCAAAAGTCTCCCTCTCAAATCCACCTCCTACATCTAGGAACTTGAATTCGTATCCAGCCTCAGCGCCCATATCGAAAACTCGCCTCGCTCGCCAAACTGCATCGGCGAATTGCATAGGATCCTTGCATCCTGATCCAACGTGGAATGATACACCAATAACATTCAATCCTAGGCTCTTTGCCAATGCCAACAATCCAGGACAAGTAGATAGAGGAGCTCCAAATTTTAGACCGAGTCGACAAAGTGATTTCGAATCATCCGTCAACATTCTTAAAACAAGTTTGGCGTTTGGCGAGTATCGTTTAATCTTATGTAATTCATCGGCATTATCAAAAGTCATCATTTCCACACCGCATTGTTGAGCGGATCGAACGAATGAAGCTGGTTTACACGGGTTGGCGAAAATGATCCTATCGGGCGAAGGAGCAGTTGGGAGTGATAAAACTTGATTAATCTCGGCTGAAGAAGCGCAATCGAAAGACATTCCCAATAAAGATAAGAAATGAAGAACGACAGGTGAAGGATTACATTTGACAGCGTAGAAGATTTCCACTCGAGATCCAATAGCAGAGTTTCTCCATAATTGAACAGCTTCATAGACTGCCGATAAATCTGCAGCAAAGAATGCCGATTCTTCACCACTCTCTGCCCTGTCCGCTAGTCCATTTCGGAGGACTTCTTCAATGGTAGCATCGGTAACAGGTGCGAGGGCTGGATTGGATTTATCGTACACTCTAGCCTGGGCAGAAAGGGGCGGTGTAGGTAAAGAAGTGGTTGGTACATATGGGATTTGGGCGGATGGATCGAGTACATGAACTAAATCCGAGATTGTAGATGGGGCAGGAGCAGTTGTGGTTTCAGATCGAACAGGACCATTGTATGTATACGCAGCCTGGTGGGCGGTTTGAGTCATAGTAGAACTCATGTTTCTATCACATCAGCAAATTCATTCTCATGGATAAACGAAACTTTTTCAATCGGCACACGACTTACATTTTCTTTTTGTCGTTCTTTTTCACACCTGAAGAATCACAGTACAGATCGGAGCGAGGTCGGCGATGAGGATGATTTGCCGTTGCCTATGGAAAAGAAAGGAAATGTGTTCAAGTATATAAAGAAACGTGTCTCAGCTGGTTTTTTGGTACTCTACTTCAGCGCACCGCCGAGGTCTATTTGATTCCGGTGGTTGACTGTAAGAGGTGCGAGGTGCGTCATCGGATAATTTAGTAGAGGGGAGTGTGGCACCCAACTTTGGGCGGTATGTATGTAAATCCATGTGATGACATGGGTATGCATGCAGATTGATACGTGTCAGGAAGTTATACATGTCAAGACGATATGATTCATTAGACATTCTTGTTATCAATGTTATTATCATCCATCCAACCATTTCTGTCGCAACTCTAATACCTGACGATAAAGGCTGAACAAATGTACTATCGACAAATGACCAGAGACCCCCAATCCAACCTGACTAGCCAGCAAGCGGTTGAACACCTTTTTCCTTTTCTTTCAATTTCTGCTGAGCCGCATGAGTCTTTAATAATAATGCTCCCTCGAGTGAATATTTCCCTTGGGCTTTCTGGTATTGTTTACCTTCTGCTACTTTTCCTGAAAAGTCAGTTGTCTGCCTTTCACGAGGTGGGCGAGGACAATGATGGGTGATTTATAGATTGTCGAGGAGTGTGACAGGAGCTAGAGTATATGTACGAGGAGGAAGAGGGCAAGCTGAAGAGGGGTATGGGGTGGAGATTTAAAGATGGACATACCTGACATGACGATATCGAAATTCTTTTTTGCTTCCAAGTCATTACCCCTAGCGGCATATAATTTACCGAGTTCGAAATGACAGTGATAGATAATATAATGGTCCAGCTACACGTCAGCGCAAGTCCAAGCAGCCATCCAGGTAGATGGACCAGAGAGACGGGGATGAGAACCCAGGGATCGAATTCGGCATTGAATGTAAAACGAGATAGCGACTGGACATACCTCAACCTTTGGAGCATGTTCAAGAACCAACAAGAAATCCTTCTCTGCCCCCGCATCTATCTCTTCATCTGTAGATTCTCCTTCCGATGCAGCTTTAGCTTCGGCGGAAGATTCGGGTGGTTGATACCGGGCTGTAAATTGGACTACTCCACGTAAAAAGTGACCAAGGGTATAATCTATCATTAGCCTATTCTCAATCTTCTGGAAGAGGCATATCATATCGGAGCGTTGTTTGAAGATTGGATGGAGCAGGGGCAGAGAAGCATATAAACGTACCATCCCAATACTCATGTCCATTACCATATTCAGCCGGCTCTACCCCTTCCAAAGTCCCCAACATCTTATCAATCCTAGGCAGTAAAGTATGTAATAAACTTTTCCTAGGTGTATGTGATAAAGATCCAAAGACATATGCAAGTTCCATTGCAGGTAGGAATAATCGATGATTTTGCGAATGGAATTTTCTTGCTTTTCTCGAACATAATTTCTCTATTGGAAGTGATTTCCCAGCGATCTTCTTTGTTAAAGATGGGATTTCATCCATTAACCTCAAAGCTTCTTTCGTACTTGCTCCAGGGTGATTATCTTGAATGAGTTCGACTAATGATGCTGCTGCCGCACTTTATCATCAGCCACTTTCCTCCTGAAATGGTATATGTGAGAATAGGAGGAACGAACTAGGTGTAGACGGCTCGACTCCAGTTGGATTCGTCTTTGAGAATACTAAAGCAATCCAAGGCGGATTTCCAATTACCAAGCATAAGGAAGTTGCAAGCGTAGTCCCACTGTTTCGTCAGCACGTCCCGTGAGAGAGAGCCCAGCGGAAGGACATACCAAGCACATATGTTGGAGTTGGACGTATTCTAGATCGAGATCCAGTGCTCTCTGTAAACTCTCTGTATGTCAGCATATACCTCGAAACGGTGGTTAGACGTACTGTTGGCCAGCTCGGGCTCGCATTGGGAAGTGTGTAATCTAGCTTGGAAGTATAGGAAGAATACACCATCGGGATATCTGATATCAGCGACTCTCTCCTATCTTTCCTCCATAGCATTTGTAAGCAGTCAATGGCTCACCTCTTCATGTTGTACTCCAATATAGCCCTAGCAACGGGGATATCAACACCAGCAACCGGCCTGTCTATCAGCCTTTTCTTCTTACTAATTCCAAAAATCTTCTTTCTGACCCCGAAAAGGAAGAGGTGAACGTACATCAAGACAGAAATGACCAGGTGGAAAGTAAGGAGTATCATATCGCAGATAGGTCTTCTCAACCCTTCATTACGTTCATCGAAATCAGGTTTATCCGCTCCATGATGCCACCCTCCTGCACCCATTAAAGTCTCAAGAGCGATTTTCCGATCTCCAGCATAGCCAAATACTTCTGCGATCTATCATTAGCTATACCCAAGACACTATTAGTCTCGGTGAACTTACTTTCAACACTTTTCCTGGTAAAAGAGAGAGCATCAAGGAGGAAGTTCCTGTTCCTAATAATACACCCTGCTTGTTAGTGATGTTCTTAATTGAAAGTATGTGTTGGGTTCGTACCGAACGGAAATCCATATCGATATCTTCGTCAAATCCATCTTTATCCGCCTCTTCAACATATTGTTGTAATGTCCGGTATATACCATGTGCCGTACGCATATTAAGTCTATCATCAGTCTCTACATTCCTACATGACACCAAGTATTAAAGGTTTAAGCGGAAGGAAATGACCAAGAACAAGAGGTGGAAGACAAAGACTCACGCCTCCTTGACCAGACCCAACCAATCCCCACCAGCTATAATAGCCAATAAAGCCTTCATCAGAGATGTCTCTGCATAGACCAATTCCGCGTGTCGTTCGAGATTCGTCATTGCTTTGACCCTCGCTACGCCCGCTCCTGCTTTTACTAAACCCCCTAGTCGAGTGACGAGCGAGTCGGACGGTTTACGGAGCGCTGTAGCTACTACTGCTGTTCCTCTTGTAATCTCCAATGCGTTTCCCAGATCGTTGGAGTCGAAGGTCATCATTCCCTACCATCAGCTTCCATCATTACAACAGTGCTGAGCAAGGGATAATGACGTACCTTCAGAGCTTGGATGATTCCACCAGCGCTCATGAGGTACAGATGATTCGCCTCTGGATCCTTATCTGTACAAAGTTTCTCGGCCTTCTGCATCTGACTAGTCAAGAATAGCGTAAGAGCTTCCCTGCAAGTATCCAGATCCGGAGCAAGTAACGCATTTTGATCGATTGAAAGCGCCGACTCTTTTGATGAATGTAATTGTCGAACTACCTGAGTAATACGAGCATGTTTGGTACGTCTCATCGTCGATGGTCCTGTCCCTAGGACATCCTCACTATCGATAACAGGTTGTGAGCTGGAAGATGGTGGATCCGCTGCCTTTTCGGCTGTGCTTGTACTGGGACTTGGGTTCGCTCCTTTATCAGTCTTAGTCGTAGCCGGTTTTCGATTCACAATCACAGCTTCCTCATCCTCGTCATCCTCTTCCACTTCACTTAATCCTTCTGAAGGGGTCCTGAATGCTAATTCCTCATCAGAGGTATCTTCATCCGAATCGACCCAACGACTATATTCTGTCCTTTCTGCTTTCTTCTTGGTCTTGACCGGTTGACTCGATTTGGCAAGAGGACCATCAGGTGGCTTTTCAGATGTGGGCGAATCGACAGGCGGTCCCAATCCAATTAAGTTGACACCCTCCGTGATCCCATCCGTTGTTGTGGAGTCTTTAGCGACTCCTAATCCGGGATATTTCTTGCCCGCAGGTACAGGAGGAGGAATTTCCCTAGTCGGCGTGCTATTCGCAGAAGAAACAGAGGTACCGAGTGTCGATCCTCTTCGTATAGGTTCCGCACTTCCCTCCCTGTTTGCTTGGGAAGATAATGAATTGGATGAAAATAGTGAAGATAATCTCTTTCGGCCTTTATGACTGGTATTAGATCAGGCTTTACGGTAATCACCTACGCTAGAGACTTCTTCCTTGTTCTGGTCCCTGTTTCTTCCTCGTCTTTCGGATCTCGGAGTGACATGCTGCCACTACTGACACTCCGTGACGAGGGCGAGATAATTCCATCTTCATTCGGTTTCAGCTTCATTGAGGCTTTACGTAGGAATGCCATCTTCGCAAGTCTCGTCTAGAGTCGTAGTTCCGTCCGTATCTGTCAGGTCTTGTAGATGCTATAAGGCTTCGAGGCTTGATTGACGATACTATATCAATGAAACCATGAGGTATTTATTGATTACGACCCACGACCACCGGCGGCCATCAGTCATCGCCGAATCGATCCGCGGCATCCACTATAACAGTGTTGTCAGGCTCAGACCACGTTTTGTTGCGGATATACCTCGGATGATCATCGCTGTGATCCGGCCGAGTCAACTTTGACGCCTCTATACGTGCTGAATATAGTTTATAAAAGAGGTGGAAAGTCACCGAGGGCAGAGGTATTAAATGTATCTTTTGTATATATCCACTGTGTAGTGTAATCGTCTTGTATTTTGTATAACTCGGATTCGATTCGGAATGGCAGCTACGCCTCTCGAAGCTGTAGGAGCTGGAGTGGCGATCTTACCTCCAAACGACCCAAGTGGACCTCTCATCCCGACCACCAGTCGCAATTCGACCTCACATCTAGATACCCACGCGGACTCGAAACATGAGAAAGATGTCGAAGCCGATCTCCCAATCCCTATCCTATCAGATGTCCCGGCACCGAGGGCACTCACCAGAATGCAATTGGTGGTAGTAGCCGCCCTAGTGACATTCACCCTGTGCATGTCTTCAGCGGGGGCTATGACCCTTACTATAGCCTTGCCTACGATACAGGACGATTTGAACATGAACGAGCACGATCTCCAATGGATCGCAGCGGCTTATTCGCTTACGAATGGGTGTTTCTTGTTATTAAGTGGGAGGTTGGCGGATGTTCACGGCAGGAAAAAGATGTTCCTGGTGGGTTCCACCAACTCTCGTCATATTGTTGTTGAGGGCTGATCTCAGGCTGGTACGATATGGAATGGTATATGGACCTTGATAGGAGGATTCATGAAGTCTGGAGCTGGATTGGTAGTAACCCGTGCTTTGGCTGGAATGGGCGCTGCGATGAGGTTCGTTTATTTCATGAGTTTCGAGGAAATGATGCTGACGAGCAGTACACCCAGTGCGATTGGGATCATCGCAACCCATTTCCATGGTCGTGCACGTAGTACCGCTTTCGCCTGCTTTAGCGCAGGTGCTCCAGTAGGAGGAGGTTTGGGTCTGGTTCTAGGTGGAGTTCTGACTGCCTACTCACCGTGAGTCCTTCTAGCAAACTAGTCATGTCGATATCGATTGACAATACAGGTACACTTGGAAAGCATGCCTATGGACCCTCGCCGCTTTGACATCAGCAATAGCAGTAGCGGCCTTTTTCTTTGTACCCACCGATGGCGTCCAGACGCTCGATAAACGAGTAGACTGGATCGGAGGAGGTCTCGTCACTATTGGCTTGATTTTACTTCAGTTCGTCATTTCAGATGCTCAAAATGCTTCAAATGGATGGAAGACTTGGTGTAAGCTATATCTGTTTAGCCGCCCGCCATGGGTATAGCTGATGATAGATATCATTTTCCTCTTGATTGTTGGATTTGGATGTACGGCTGCTTTCTTCTTTTGGGAACATTATATACAGACTAAAACCACTCGACCACCACTCATGAGACTACAACTCTGGACTCGGGCAAAAGGGAGATTAGCAACTGTTTATATGATTGGTTTTGTCTCATGGATGGGTTTTGTGGTATGTCCCCTCAAACCATTATCGTAATCGAGTGATTCGTCGCTAACGATAGTCATTATTCTTCCACGCTACCCTATTTTACCAGGAAGTACAAGGTTACAATGCCATTCAAGCGATGTTACGATTCCTCCCAACCGCCGTCTCGGGTATATTGTGCAATGTACTAGTCGCATGGCTTGTCGCTAAAGTCCCAACTCAATGGATCATTTGTACAGGTCTACTTTCTACCGGGTACGTCCCCCTCCACCCTCCCACCTTGTTATCATTCAAAGATTCGCTAATCACCAGTCTCGCAAGTGTGTTATTTGCAATCTCCCCTGCAGATGTCAATTACTGGAGAATGCCATTTAACGCAATGTGGATGGCAGTCCTCGGTGCTGATTTGTGAGTTCCCCTCTTTCTCCATTTCGCATATCAGATAGACAACTAACGAACCAGCTTAATGGCAACAGGTTCAATATTCGTCGCAGCTTTAGCATTGCCCGAAGAACAATCGGTCGCGGGAGCTGTATTTCAGACATTAGTTCAACTGGGCGGATCATTCGGTCTAGCTTTCACGACTTTAATTAATGTTGCTATATCTCAAAAATCGCTAGATGCCGGCAAATCAACCGAAGTGGCTAGATTGGATGGATTACATGCTGCTTTCTGGTTAGGGGCTGGATGTAGTTTCGGAGCGTTGATTCTTGCAACAGTGATGTTGAGGGGTATGGGAGCTATTGGCAAATTTAAGAAAGTTCCCAAAGCAGAAGAGGTTGAGCAAGAAAGGGAAAAGGGTCATTAGATCCATTAGGCATATATACATATATACATTGTACAACAAGTAAATGAATGTATCGGCAACATGAATAAAGAGCATTGTCATTATCGTTCTTCATCATAGTTCGTAGTCGTAATGGCACTCGGTACCCTTTTTAGTCCAGTTGAGAAGCCACCAAGGATGTCCACTGTCTCCAATGAACCACCATCCACCACAAATGGGCGTTTGTTGTCCTGTCCTCACTCTCCAATTTATCACTAGATCTTTCCTATACTCGTTCCTCCTCCAATTCTCGATACCCTGCAACTGTTTTTCAAGGTATTGAGCATGCCGCGCCATATCCATCTTACCATCGTAGAATGTATTGACTGCAATCTCGCTCTCTGATGGGTACTGCTCAGCTTCGATTATCTTGATCACTTGACGAGTTTTACCGGAACGCCAGTAAAGCCCATGTGTGAGGGGAGATTCCCAAATTATATCGCGCGGATCACGTTCAGGTCGACCTTGATACCATACCGTCGCGACCGTCCACTCGTCGGGAAGGTCGTCAACATCCCATCTGACGATGTACTTCTCATTGGGATATCTCCTCTTGTACGCGCCTGAAAGGTTTATATCCCAGTCGGGCTGTGACGTATCTAGATCGAGCTCCGGTCCAACATCGTCGTTCGAATGATCATGGTGCTCGTTGGGACGGGTAGCAGCATGATTCGTAGTATCGATATTGCCGCTTAAATTCTTGTCCTTGATTGCTATCTCGTGTTCACCGGACTCGTTATCGGCTTCACCGAGGTCCTTACACTGATTGACGGAATCACCATTCGCATCGCCGACCTGCTGTTCCTTTTCGAGATCGTCGTTCGCCGCATCGCTTTTCGCGTCGCTGGCAACGTCCTGGCCCGTTTCACCTTTCTCCAATTCGACCGTAGAACAGCTAGTCGAATAGCCATCCTCGTCATGATTTCCCTCTCCAGCCATATCGTGCTGATCACTGAAAAGTTCATCATCCGTGTCACTCCCTTGATTCTGATCGAAAGTGCGGGTTTCATTATGATCTGATTGAGGCGCTTCATCACTACCATCTCGCACACCACCGAGCGGATGGAACAGCTTCTCGGCGAGTGTCGATGATTGGAGCTCTTCTTCATCGATTGGGCTGACTGCTTGGGAGCTGGGGCGGTTCGTTGGGATCGCAGTATCGTGTTCTGGCTCTTCCTTCTCGCCTACGGTGGTGCTCATACCCGTGGGCCCGCCGGACAGTTGACAAGAGGATGAAGGTCCGGTCGTAATCTTGTCTTCTCTACAATCGCTGTTGACAGGCTTCAGTAGGGCTGGGTTGAAGAACATCGATAAGAAGGCCCTGGCTGTTGGTCGTGCGAATGGCGCTGGAGGCGGGACGGGTTTCACCTCCTGGATGACTTTGACCTCCTGAAAGGCTTCCACCTGGTCAGCCGCTGCGACCTCTTCTCCATCCTGCTCATCCTCCTCCTCCTCGACTTCCTCCTCGTCTTCCTCACCCGTCTCATCTTCATCCACTTGCCCAACCTCGTCGTCCTCTTCACTCTCATCCACTTCCCCACCCTCGTCATCTTCCTCACTCTCTTCCTCTTCGCTCCCGTCATGCTCAGTCTCGTCTTCACTGCTGTCCTCGCAAGATCTAATAGTGGCGGGCGAAGCGGGCTCGGGTTCAATATCGTCATCACTGATTTCATCATCGCTATCATCATCGCCCATTCGCTGAAATAGTGGATTCAGCCTTTCGGTGGACGTATCATCCTCACTGTTCTCATCATCGCTATCATCGTCACCCATTCGTTGGAATAGCGGGTTCAATTTTTCGGTGGACGTTTCATCCTCTTCATCAGAAGATTCATCGTTCCAGAATCGGAATACCGAATTTCGAGGGGTTTCAGGTTCTTCTTCGTTGTCATGTTGTGCTTTAAAGAGGGAGCTGGCTGATGTAGCGTCTTCTTCGTCCGAATCCGAATTTGAGTCTTCGTCGGCATGAATTTTCTTCCCCTTCGCCATGGCTGCTTGTTCATCGAGTTGTCGTCCGAGTTCCTCTTTCGAGAAAACATCTTCACATGCCGGTTTCCATACTGTCAAAGGTTTTTTCTTGAGATCCTCTGATAATCCCGTATCCAGTGATACAGCCCTTGTCATTCCTCCATCGTTTCCTTCTTGACTCAAGCCAGAAGATGAAGGGGAAGAACGACCTGATTTGACTCGATCCGATCGAGCTTGTTCCAGTGCGTTTTCGCGATCTTCAAGATCATCGTACATGCCCGCCCATGATATGGTAGCTCTCAAAAAGTTCCGATCTCGGGCACCATGCGGAGTGGAGGGTCGAGGCGTACTACATGGATCTGGGTCTGTCCATTCTCCAGATTGGTCGGTGTATGAAGATTGTACACCTAGACGAGTAGCGACGATATCTTCCACATTGTATTCTACTTCTTGTCCTACAACATCAGCTTACTCGTCATACAAGTAAGGGATATAACGCACCTCTTGGGCCTAGCCTCACCACCCACCCTTTCGGCTTCTTCATAAACTCCCTCATGAGATTCTCATCCTGCAACAACTCATGCAATCTCCAACACCTCGAATCTTCCGACAAAGCAAGAGAATTATCCAGAACCCCAAATCTTGCCATCTCCTCTAGAACCTCCGAATTGTACGGGGCATATACGGGCGGCTTGTTGGGGAATCGGTAGTATGGGTCGTACCGGGTAGGCAGGGAGACATTGAGGGCGCGAGAAGTATCGACATTCCATAGTCGGCTGAGGGGTCGTGGTGCGTGAGCGGGTTGTTTGGATGAGGATGACTTGAAGTGGGTCCTAGGTGCCGAGGGCTTGGATTTGGAGGATTCGGGCTTGGTTGTGGAGGCGGCCGGCTGTCGAGGCGGAAGGGACATCGTGATGGGTGTGATGTAGGGGAGAATAGGTGCGGGGTATAGATTAGGCGGGATAGCAGGTTAGTTGTGGGAGTTGAAGGGGATAAGGTCGAGTGAGAGTAGGCGATTGCGGCGAGGTTTATGAGAGATGCAAGACGCGTAAGAGGCGCAAGCAACGGTAGGTGTAGATATGGCAAGGTCGTAGTGGGGTAATGGTGTTTGGCGTGTAGTATAAGAGCTGTATTCGAGAACAATGAGGTGTTGGTATTGGTTATACTGGTATGATACTGGTATGAGATTAAGATGAATGATAGTAGTAAGAATAAAGAGAAAGAAAGAAGTATGTGAAGAGGTGTATTGTTATATACGTGATCAAGAGGGGTGGGGTTCTACACCTAACCTGTTCCCCACTGGTACAACTGATGAGCGCGATGCGGGAAGCGGGTACGGGGAATCAAGGTTATTGTAGTGTTGTTGTAAAGATGTAAACATGTTTGGGATCTAAGATCGATCTGTGAAGAGTTGAAGTAAAGTTGGAGAATTGAATTTGTGGTGAAACCGAATATGTTCCATCGGTAAGGGTTGAAGGAGTTGAATGTTGAATATTTCAACTGAGCTCATCGTTATCAAGTCTAGGCTTTACATCGATGGATTACCTAGATCTTGTGGGATTACATCGTACCTATATCACGTACTTCCTGTTTGATGTGAATGTATGTGAATGAAGGTCAGTCCAGTATTCACAAATCGGGTGTGCCGAAGATGGTGGGGGACTGTGGAGTTTCAGTGTCTTACCAACTCACCCTCTTCAATGAACCGTATCGACCATGACGTTCGACTGATCGGGAATGATTAGACCCGCTGTGACCACATGGGACTTTGACCGAGCTCTCACCCATGCAGCGAAGAATTTGCAAGGGGATGTACTCTAGAGAGAAGAGGTAAAGTAGATTCGGATCCGGATCACAAATTGTAAGGTCTCGCGAGTCTAACTATTTCCACCATTGACTACGATCAATTCCACATTACTTTACAGCCTCAATCATCCACGAAAACCATGACCGCCGCCAGACCAGGATGGGTGATTACAGATTTGATGGATGTCATTGGACTTGGTGAGCTTCTTGGGTTCGTGGTAAAAGCTCAGCTGATGGGTAGACAAGGAGACGGTTGAAACGATGATTGCGCCTGATTTAGAGGGATACACCTCTGAACCTAGGTTGAGATCTCATTTGCAGGTATGTCGAACTTGACTGTCTAGCTCCATCATCTCTAAGCACTTGAGCGCGCTCTTCCAGGCGGTACGACGGGGAAGGACAGGCGAAGACAAGGAGCTCTTAGCTGACGAGATAGGATTTCCTCGGCCCCTCACCAAAAGCCAAAGCTTTCTCTGAACGTTACCTATCATTTCGATTCCCTTCAATAGCCTCGACATCGGTGTCGGTGATCACTCCGCCCTTATCAGGTCCACATCCAGAGAAGGAGAAACCAAAACGAAGTCAACCACCTTCACTTAAAGGTCAACCACGACCGCAAACGCTTAATGTAGATGATCTTCATGCTCGATTTGGGCAAGGAGGGAAAATATATCAGAAAAATAGAGATGCGGATGATGCATCTTGGGCGAATCCCGTTGGGAGATCTGGGTCGGGATCAAGTACACCCTCAAGACCTGCTGGAGCTGTAACTTTCTCCGAGGCAAAGCCTAGGCGTGTTGAACCTTCTACTTCTACTTCTGCTGGTGGGAAGGGCAAGCAGGCGGATAAGATCTGGGATATGCCTTGTAGTAAAGAGGTTAGAAGGTTGGAGGGGATTATTGGTGATTTGAAGGGTTTGCAGAATAGTGAAGGCAAGGTCAGGAAGGATGATGATCACCAAGATTGTTTTTGTCAAGGTACGTTGATCCTAGCCGTCGAGTCCTTCGACAACATCGTACCACATGAGCTGAAGATCCAGCACGAAATCATCCAATATCACACTACACACCTCACTGCCCACACTGCGGTCTGATTCTCTGCAAACTCCAGAAAACCCACCACCCCTGTCCATCATGCCATCGGACTCTTCAGACCCCCGCTCAATTAGCTCGATTAATCAATCAAGTTCAATCAGAAGTAGAGCATCAGTTAGAGATAGAACAAGGACAACAAGAGCAGGAAGAACGTAATCGTCTAGAAAGGCTAGCTCAGGAATCCGGCGGGGGTTCATTCCCTGTGCTTCATGGATCATCTCACGTCCCAAGCTCAATTCCCAATACAGCTGAAGCTGGACGTAAAGTCTTGACGATCGGGGGGAAGGGCAAGGGAAAAGGAAAATCAAGTGCTACCCTCACTACTACCTATTCTCGACCGACACCTATTCCAAGTAGACCACCAACACCACCACCGACCGATATTACGCCCCGCCCCAGATCGCCACCATTGGATAATACAAGAGGGGATAAGGATTTACAAAAGACAATGTCATGGAGGGATACCGAAGATAGACCTTGGGGAGATATGAAACTCGTCAAGAGGGGTGGATGGAATTATATTGAGAGAGCTGTGCTGGAATTGGTTGAAGAGGACAAGATTGGGAGGAGGAGGAGAAAGGGGAGGGAGAATGCTGAAAAGGGGCTAGGGGTTGATGGGAAAAAGGTCGTAGGGGCTGCTTGAAGAGTCGTCCTAGGAAACATATCATATATACCATTGCTACAACATACGTAATATCATCCCAAATGTAGCATATAGCATCAGGCTGAATTCGCAACACTGTCAGTCCCATGGTTCCGCCATCGACCTGATATCACGATCGGTCAGTACACTCCACGATGTGCATAGTGAGCCAATACCGTCAATGTCTATCAGAAGCCTATACCGTCCACATCGCTATGCATATTTTTACTTCGACCTCCTAGTCTACCCAAACCCGTCTATAGTTCTCCCTTAACAGCCTTCGAAACGCTCTCGGCAAAGTACTACTGATCAGCGACATGCAATCACTGAAAAATCGCGAGAAACAAACCTCAACGTTGCTCTCGTTCAAAGCAGCCATGGAGATTCTACCATCCCTCGTCAAGTAGATGTGGGCTTTCTCGGCAAGTGCGTCGACCTGTTCGGGCTTGAGACCAGTGAAGGAGAACATTCCAATTTGGGATTTGATATGTGTCCACTCCCCTGGAGTCTTGAGTTCGACGAGCTTGTTGAAAAGTCGTTCTCGCATGGCAATGATTCGGTCGGCCATTCCCTTGACCTCAACTAGCCTATACATGAGCACGATTCCAAGAATGGTGAGAAGAAGTAGACATACCATTCGTCGTATAGCTCAGGGGTGCTGAGGATGGTGCTGACCAATCGGGCACCGCTGCTGGTCAGCTTTGTTAAAGTGAGGCAATCTGAAGCTTACTGGATAGGAGGGTTGGAGTAAAGTGGTCGAATGACAATCTTGAGCTGAGAGTCGACTCGTGCCTTCTCTTCGGCATCGGCACAAACGAAAGAAATGGCTCCGACTCGTTCACCATACAGACCGAGATTCTGATATCAGCATTGTATAAGGAATGTTGATGAAGTAAATCACCTTGGCGAAAGATTGGCAGAGAAGGATCTGGTGGCCCTGCTCGACAAAGTATCGAACGGCAAAGGCGTCCTTGAGAATATCACCAGATGCGAATCCTTGGTATGCCTGCCTGTCAGCTGAGACGACAAAGCGATGTAGCAAGCTTACCATGTCGAAGAATGGGAAGTGTTTCTTCTCCTTGCAGATATCGGAAAGCTCCTTCCATTGAGCCTCAGTAGGGTCGACACCGGTGGGGTTCTACCTGTCAGTATGTTCCCGATTGTGAAGTCCACCTGACTTACGTGGGCACAAGCGTGAAGCAAGATAGCAGATCCATCAGGAGCGGCCTTGTATTAGCTATCATTCTTAAGGCTGAACTCAATACTCACCTTGATATCCCTCTTCATACCCTCAAAGTCGAGCCCGACAGTCTTCTTGTCAAAGTAGCTGTACTGCTTGACCTCCAGACCAGAGTCTTTGGCGATAGGAATGTGATTGCCCCAAGTAGGAGTGGGGAGGTACAAAGCCTTAGCACCTGGGTAGAATCGGGCAAGGAAAGCAGTACCGATCCTCAAAGCACCGGTACCAGAGATGGACTGGGTGATGGCTAGTCGATTCTCGACGATGGGCTTCGAGTCTTTACCGTAAGCTAGCTCAGCTGCTAGTTTACTGAAGTTTGCTAGACCCTGCAAGTCAGCCAGGATAGTCTTGCCCGAATCGGGTGACTAACGGTGATGGGCAAGTACTCTTTGTCACCCTTGGCTTCGTAAAGAACCTTCTCGGCCTTGGCGACGGAGGGGAGGACGTAGGGCTTTCCATTCTCATCCCTCTGATTCTGTTAGTCTTCGAATATTGCGAGGATTCTTCCAAACTCACGTAGGCACCTGTATGGTAAGCCTGAATATCCGTGAACGGACTTTAGCTGTACTCACCGACACCAAGATTGATCTTCTTAGGTGACTTGTCAGCCTTCCATCGCTCAGTGACACCTATTGATCAGCTATGTCTCTCTCTTTATGGTCACATGTCGCGAGAACGTACCGAGAATTGGGTCAGGTGGTCTAGATCGTCAGCTCTGATCATCGCAACGTGTGTATTCCGCTTACCCGGCTGGAACGTTGGCCCATGCCGAGACTGTACGCCTGGCAAGAGCGGATGGGGCTGCGAGGCCACGCGATCTAATGAGTGCAAGTCGAGAGGATGAGGTGAGCATGATGTTGATGGGGTATTTGATGAATTCTGGTATTTCAAGTAGTTAAACCACGGTTAAAGCAGGACTCGAGTGTGAGGGTGCTCGATGCTCGGTCCGATTCCGCCGCATACCCGGAAGTATTGTATGTTTCATGACGTGGCATTGTTTCAGTGACGCGTTATAATAAGGGGAACCACGGGAGCAGAAAAAAGGGATGAAAGGTAGGAAGGAACAGCCAACAGCCAATCTCAAATCATCTCTTTCACTCACTTTCTACAATACAAACCCAACATTTGCAGTCTATATCGACAGCAATAGCATCACAGCACACCCCATTACATATACCACCAACCGATGAGAAAGTCCAAGTTACCTAATAGTGGCTATTTTGCACATAACTCCAAGGGAGCAGGACCGTGAGTCTTTCCTTATCTTGTTTCAGTCACGCCCTCATCGGTTGGCAACACGTTCTCAAATCACACTCAGAATCATACCCATATCACCACCCCATATCCATCTTGGAATTGCAAAGAGAGGGAACCAGCGCTGACCACATGCTTTTCTCTTCCCTTATCCCTTCACCTCCCTTTGTTCAACTCGTCATCGCCGTAAATCCGCCTTTCCGTGTCTTACCTCGTTCCATCCAAACAGATACACAACTGGCTCTCGACTCCTCAGACTTCCACCATTGATTCTACTACTACTCGACAGCGGAGAGAAGCCGCCATAATTTGTCTCAATTCACGATCTATTCATAAACGTTTGATTCGCGACGTGTCAAACACAACAAACTATAATATTGCTTGCAACCGCTTTTCTTTATAACAATCACCTCATGGGATAATTGAATTCATCTCAACAAGAAGATTTCATTTGGATCTTCCCTCTTATATACCGAAACCCCCTTACAATCTTTCACAAACCTACCTATATCTCAATACGTTCAAGATGAACGCGCTTCGAACTCTCCCTATCCTCAACCGACCTTCTCGACCTACCTCTCCCGCTCCATCCACGCCACAGGTCACGACTACCAACGCAGTCGGATCATCTGCACCCGGCAACGCTCAAGTCAGGTCGCGCTCTCTATCTCGCAACTTGGCCGACAAGGTCGCCAGTATGCAGATTAATGGCAATGGCAGTATGCCGCCACCCACCACTGGATTGACTCCTCAACACACCGGCAAGAAGTCACCCTCCCCTCCAAACAGTCACCCTCCCACTCCTCGAAATAATGCGTTACCGCTCCCCGGAACTGGCAGTGGAGACATCGCGCCACCCACCGCTTACATGGATGTTATCAGTACCAGACTCAATGAGTCGGTCAACAAGTCTACCGCTGGCATCGATTTCAAGCAGAAGAAGGGGATCAAGAAGCACACAGGATGGAGCGTCGGAGAAGCTGTCGTCAGGTCAGTTCCGAGTGGTATCTGTCGTTTCTTGAGCTGATGATTGTAGGGAACTTCCTTCCCCACCCAACGACGCATACTTGATTCGAGCTATCCTACGCACTGCCGTACGATCCATGTCGATCTACACTAGCCGACTCGAGTCACTCCTCCTGCCCGCCCTTACCGATCCGACTTTTGTACAGCCTCTGAACTTGTCTGCTGCCACCACGAACCCTCTGAACCCCGCGCAAACCTACGCCCTCAGCATCGCACATGCCTCCTGGGAGACTTGTGAGGTGTTGGAACAAATGTTGGAGACTGGACAATGGCCCAAATTCGTATCCGACACGCTTCGACCAACTATGGCCAAATTCGACTTGATTGTCGGTAAAGTCATTCATCCGATGTTGAATGCTCTCAAGCGGGATCTACTCGCCTCACTCAGCCGAAACGATGGGATCTCGCCTCCGAACGGCAAAGTCGTCGGTCTACCCAGTGTACCTGTACCTAGTATGGGTCCACCACCTGTTCCCGTCAACAAAGAATATGGCATTTCGAAAATTACCAAAGAGCCCTCTGAACGCGGTCAAGTTCGTCAACTCGCTGTACCTCTTTGCTTCCAGCATTTCGCGTCCCGAGTTGATGCTGGTCGAAAGGTTCTGGAAATGATTGCGGGACCTTGCCAGGACGATGGGCAAGGATGGATTACTGGTGTACTCCTTTCAGTCATCTGGAAGGGCATCTGCGTCGCAGTCCACAAGGACCTTGCCGGTGGTGCTCGACCTCCTTCTCCCGCAGCAGTTTCAAAGGCTTTACAAAGCGTTGGCAAAGAGAAGGACTCGCTACCCACGGTTGTCCATTCGCCATCCCTAGGAGGTGTTACTGCCAAGTTGACCAGCTCATTGTCGATCCTACCCTCGCGATCCGCTTCTCGACCACCTTCACCTACTCGAGGCATGAAGTACGACACCCGTACTCTCGCCTTGATTGCTCTCGAGGGACTCATCAAGCGTATGCTTGGTAACCTCGTTTCTCCGCCCTCTGGCGAACCAGCTACCGGAGAGAACTATGACGAGCACCTAGCTCGAGCGGCATTATATGAAGCTCTTGAATCGCTAGAATCTCTTCGCGTCGTTTCCGCCGCCATGTGTTCACCTTCACCTTCCGCCCGTATGCTATCGGCCCTTCGCAGGGTCCGAGACGAGGTGGACGACGTCAACGAAGAAGCCTTGGACGATGCTATTGAAGACATGAATTCGGTCATCCTATTCACGGTGCTCATCAATCAAGCCAACACAGTCTTGCCATCCGATATTCGCCTAAAAGCACCTCACGAGACTTTCGGCAGGGGAGCAGCAGAATACGACAGAATAGTCATGAATGGTTTCTCGACCGCCGAAGAATCGGCAAAGAAAGTGGCAGTAGGGATCAAATCTGATATTGAGCGAGTAATGGGTGAGATCAAAGAACATGGATGTGGGGACGGAGTTGGAGCGGAATGGGTCAAGTGTCTGGGAGTTGCACTTGATGCTAGGGTACAGGTTAGGGTTCAAACTTGAATCCATCGGGCGGCTTTGGGAGCAGAGTCGCAACGTACTGTGGATATCACTTTTATAGATGGGCAGGCTCGGTTTGGATTATCATGCATTGCGTTCTCGTTGACGTTTCGGCGGGGCTTGGTCCGGTACAACTTTCTTACTTCTTGGTTCTTCTGCGGCCTGGATGTGACCTTTCTGCCCTGGCGGGTGCAGTCGCTCAAGTAAGAGTACATCTTGGGATACCGGCGATTTCGCTCATTCGCGACTCATCGAGCGCGTCATCACATCATCTGAGCCCCCTTCACTCATTGGCTCGCATCATAGCAGTGAAAATCTTCATGGTCAATTGAGCCAACACCGCCCCTCTCGCTTGACCTGCGCACGTTGACGGTCATAAGTCGAGACTCCCTCCGAGAATCCAGAACTAGGACAGGATAGCCCGTTTGGAAACACGAAAACGCGCCTCGCCTGAAAATGTTGATTTTTCAGGTACACTTTCACCTCCCCTACACGTCACATAAATTAAGGCTTGATATTCTATTGCTCATCATCGCTAGGAAGCAATTCAAAGGTGATCAGTCCGTGCATACAGGTGCATGGATGTACGCGAGGTGACATGTCCTCGTTTTGTGCATTACTGCGTAGGGATTTATCAAACCTATAATTCGGGATCGCTAGTTAACTAATTAATCGAGGAACGGGAAAATGAATATTCGATTTTGGTAGCTGGAATTTCTATTGCTCATCGTCGCTAACCTCGAGAATGGCACATCTATGCACATGGCACAAATAATCAAGCCCTCGTTTCGTGAATGCGGTCGCTGGTCGACGACTCAGCTCCGATGTAGTCGGGTGTGGACGTTGGTGTGGGTTCTCGGTAGCAATACTAAGGAAACCACTGGAAATGCGGAATGAGATTGAAGGCTTTAACGATGGGGTTTTCTATTGCGCATAGTTGCCTGAGCAGGTCGCTAATGGAAGAGGCAGTGCATGCAATTTTGATGGGCAGCTGCCTCGTTTCTCGAAACCTAGGATTGTGACATCGTACATATGACCGGTAGTATAACGCGGAGTTTCTTCATCAGGTGCAAACGCACACAGATGCATATATATATCCAAAAAGACGGCGACTCGATTGTGACTGTTCAGACAGATACGAGTTCAAGTCAGAGTCTTTCCGGTTGTTCGGTTCAGAAAGTGCTAGTTCAGGTGTATGCTTGTAGTGTAACGCTTCACGTACATTTTACTAGCTTCGATCAAAGTGAGACAAGAGACACCATGCATTCCCATATTCCAACGGAATAACGTGGTTCGTTTTCCCAAGCAAACGACAATTCCAGTATAAGATACGAGATCATTCGCCGTTGCCCTACGCCTGGTCTCTGTGAACGGGGAGCACATTCGTACACGATCTCATTTCAACTTACATACTCTTTCTTCACCGGGAACGATGCTGACGCAAGATATTTCGTTATCGATCCGTGTAACCATGCAGTTGATCGAGTATGAATTCTTATCTGATTTTCAACGAGATCTGATTTCCAGTCTCCGAAAAAACGTGAGTTTTCTGAGAAAACCGTGACTGTGGGGAATTTCATTCACAGAACTACGGAAATTGAAAAGGGATCGGCGTTCAGGTAAAGAGATAAGCCCTGAATATCACGCGACGATCTTCTTTTTGTTCTTTTGAAGAATTCTACACAAGCGAATGTGATACCACGTAAGTGGCTTCCGGGAGTTGAAAGCCGTCGGCGACAACCTGTAGACTTGGTCCGAACGCGAAGTGGCTGAGAGTGTGAAGTTGGGTGCAAGTCACTCGATGCTTGCCTCAATATGTGGATCGTTGTGATTTCTTGAAGCGTGGTAGTGTGTTTCTCACTACTTTATCGGTCCCTGAGAATAACCACCGGTAGCTGGAACTAGCGGTAGATCCTAATGGGACCTGACCAAGGCGGTTCATGAGTTCCCTTTGAGCTATGTGCATGTTATGGCTGGGAGCTCAGAGTCATTAAATTAAACGGACCATCGACTTGATTGAAGCTGCAATCTGACATTCGGATCCGCTCGACCCGGGGTCAATCCTTCTGTTTGTCCGCAAGCTCTATGCGTAGATGACAAATACTTCATACTTCGTAATTCATCTTTCACTGCTACTACTAATGATTCTACTACTATCGTAGCCCAGCGGATCTCCCGGTGAAACCCCAACCAGACTACGAAACGTCATTTCTTTCTTAAACCTCGGCAAACAAACTTCATCATCCACTTAAACATATCAGGTCGACGCTGCAGGTCGGACACTGATATGACTAAGAAGCTGATACAGCGGGACAACCGAAATCTTGAGCAAAGATAGGGTTAATCTTGGCGGCGATACCTTGCAGGGCACCTAGGGGGGCGGTGATCACTATCGATGTCAGACTTAATTCAAATTCCGTGGTGACAAGAATACTTACGACCTTGGACGGTTTGTGGGACAGCGGCAAGCACAGCCTGCTGAAGCAAACAACCGACATCAGCAGCCGTGGCGGGGGACCATTGTCCATTGACGATAGGTCCAAAGTCTAGACCGACAAAGTTGCCTTTGCCGACATTTCCACCGAAAGCGACTGGAGCAGCTATGTATTGTGCTAGGATCTCTGCAACAACGTCCACTCCTGTATAGGGTGTTGCTCGGGAGAACCAATTGTCGGGAATACGTTCAGGTACATGAGTCCATCCGCCGTTACCGTCTGACTTGGCGCCAAAGAAAGAAGAGATGGTGGCGAGATCAGGTGGTCCACCATTTGTTGGCATCAAAGTGTACAGGAATGATGAGGCTCCGTATAAAAGTAGAGCAGTGGGTAAGAAGACAAATTGACCGTTCTCGCCTAGTAGTGTCAGTGATGCTATCATAGAGCGTTGTCAGAAATCAAGATTGGACTTACTGCGTGATGCGTCGTATCGCTCCTTACGGTACCTTGTCATACAGGCCCTGTCAAAGTTGCCATTACATTCGTTGGCCATGTAGCCGAAAAGAGTTCCGTTAAAGCTGAAGTCGTCTACAGGTCAGACACTGGCGCATGAATTGGCAAAGATCACTTACCGCCGTTATTGGTGTAATAGTCATTTCGAGTCAAAGAAGCGTCGGCTTCGAATTTGCCGTGAATAGCCAGCCCTTTGTCTTTGCTTCCCAAAGATAAAGTGCCGGTCGTTAGATCACCTTGAACATCAGCAGTGATTGGGGTGGGGCAACAGAGAAACATGAGACTTACCATCGAGACCGACACCAAGTGTTGCGAGGGATACGGCCAAATCGTAACCGACATTGTATACGTTTTGCTGAGCCGCCACAAGTTCATTGAAAGTGACGATACCATCACGACTCAAGAACCCGTGATTGGCAGCGGCGTTCAACCCTGGACAAGGTCCTCGGAAAGCGCCAGGTGGTGGGTCTTGGTACTGATGTGCCTCATCGCCGGGAGCAGGTACTTGAACATTTCCGACTTGACTTCCGGGGAGTCCGTTGATCTTGGCGCCACCGTATGGGTATTGGCTGGCTGTGCAATATGAGTATACTACCTAGGTAGAGTAGAGCGTGAGAGACTTACAATAAGCCTCGGCGCCACGAGCTACAAGACCTTTCTTGGCCATGTCGGTAATGGCGCGTTTTTGGGCAGCATTGAGCTGGTTGTACTCAGCCATGAATGGGTATGCCGAAGCACATGTCGTGATCGCAAGGATTGTCAAATATGTAAAAGATCGCATAGTGAGTGGCAATTAGATTTTGTTTCAGTCCTGTACAACCCACAGCGTCAACCCATATATATGCTCTCCAGGTGGAAAATTACCGGTCCAACTTCTAATATGTTCCAACCGGTCAACCCCAAGTTCAAGAACCCCAACAACTCCAACAAATACCACCGATGCCAATAATAAACTCATCAGCCTATCAGATCCAACACAATTGAAACTAGCGTCGATCTCCATGTGGGACACCGTGGAGGATATGGAGAGGATTTGTTGAAACTGTGAAATCCCGGCATTCTGACTAGTCGCTCCACTCCGGTTGGTTGTTACCGGGGTTGATAAAATTTCCCAAAGTGGTTATTTCGGACCCAAAAGGCCGTACCGTAGTTAGATGATCGATGATGCTTGTGCTTGGATGGGAACTCTTGCCTGTGGTACCGTAACATCTATCGAGGGGTGGATCAGTACCGTTCGGCAAACCGATGTGACCCGTATTTGTAAGGCTGGCTCGCTTGTAATCTTGTCATCGAAGCGATTCCGAGTCCCCGGACCCAAGTATCCTTGAAACACACACTTTCACACTCATACACAATACACAGCCGTTGTTCAGGCACTTGGGACTTATCAGGATCTACAGGTTCCGCTATTCTGTGCTGACTGTCCTGAGAAGAAGCAAGGAGAACAAGGGGGGATTGCATCACCGAGTTGTGTGCACCTTAGAGTCATTACCATCCTCTGTGCGTATTGCATCTTACGAGACTGTGTACAGGTGTGTGCGTTACCATACTGTACCAAGGAGCCCTTCACAGCCTACTCCTTGTACGATAGTATGGTGTGACGAGCTGACAAGGCACTAAGCGACTCCGAAACGTCTTTCGGCTTCCAGAAGGAACACCGAAGGTCCATTCACCCTCCTTTCAAGCGTGAATTGGTAAAAGAGATGATTTCCGAGTGCACTGACTTCCCTTCGATCATAATCATAAGGGTACTTATCGTACCTAGATTTCTCGGTGGCTTGTTTCGAAGACACGACCTTTGGGTATGTATTGGAGAGATGGATGCATGTATGCATGAGCTTGGGCTATGTATCTTATGCCTCGACGCGAAAGGCGTGGTCACGAATAATCACGGACCGTCGCGTCGACGATGATTGTGATTTTTTAGTTGAGGCGAAAGACGACGCGCTCCACTCTTCGGTCGTCCGGTGATGGTGTCTGTAGTCTGAGCGCTTTTGATGGATAGTAAATTATCGCGAAAACTAGGGTGAACCCTTGTGATCAGTTTCATCAGTCACGCCAATGTATACAATGACTTATCCCACGCTTGGACCAGTCTAGGGTACTCATGGATAGACAACGACCTCCCTTCCAATATTCATCACTGTCACTCTTTTCCTTTTCCTAAAATTCCCTGGTCTTGGTCTGGTTGAAAAATAGTTAGTACTGCTTCTCTTTTCTCTTGTACATTATAACGACCATCAACGATAAACGACAGTACGACCTCTTTTACGATTCACGGTATTTCCATCACGACCAGATTCTCATCAGGTAGATAGATATAGATAGTATCACCAACATTCCAAAAAGTAGATAGTGATATACACTCACTTCAACTACGCCATTTATCCCTTCAGCACCGCATCGAGATAACGACCACCATCATTCCACTCTCGAAGACAATCCGAAACGAACACTACAGCACCGCTCGACATCCGAAACATCATCCTTCACCCCTCTTCGTCTTGGTCTGCAGACAAAGAGCCCAAAAAGGTGGTACACACAATCCGTCCCATTTTCGTCCCGACAATTTCACTTCACAGCCTGATCCCATCATCACCTGCTTCCGCCAACGAGCAAACATCCAAATTTCCACACAATAGTATCCATCCGCCAAAACAACATTCATCGTGCACACTGGGGAAGCATATTCTCACCGCATCACCCCTCTATACATTCCCCCACTGCCTGCCTCTCCCCATTCGCCCTCTGCTTGATTCCAGCTCCGATAGCTCGACACCGCCCTAGCTTCTCGCCGACGTTTCATAATCAAGCTTCTCAAAGTGATCGCTCGAAGTCGGAAAGCGGGAAAGGTTGTGTATTGATTGACTGTCGATCCCGGTTCAGACCACGCGCCCTGACCTGCTTGGTTTGGAAAAACAAGCGGGGAGTTTACTGAAGGAGGAGGGAATAGGATTCAGAGTGGGACTTTGTATACGGAGCGAGAAATAGGGAGCAAAGGAGTTGGTAGAAGGTGATTTGAGTATCTAGAGGGGTTGTTTGGTGAAACATCGTAAGTCATCACCTACACCGGTTGGGGTCGAGGCAGGTCATGGCCTGCCTAGATATATCCTTGCTCTCCAGCTTGCTCATCTCTTCTCTTCACTCATTTCATCACTCGCTTGACGTTGCATTCGTCTCATATAGTACTCTCACTGATTATTTGTAGTATACAATCTCGCCAAAGGACTTACAGTGCCTACATAACGAAATCTCGCTCCACAACTATCCAAGGATCTCCAATCCCCTAGCTCGGCGGTTCTATACGGTTATCCAAGTAAGTCCAGGCTCTCCAAGCATCCCTCCACCCCTTGTCGTCATGTGTCGCCCGCCATGCGCAGTTGCAGCTAGTTGATCCAGCGGATGTAGGTTCAACTAGTCGAGATTAAACCTCAAGGTCTACGTACCTTGCCGTCGTAGGTCTGGCCAGGATTACATGCTCCCCAACCGTGTACCTGTCTTTCCCGCGTCAACCGCTTTTTCGTTCATGCTTGTTGTCATGCGGAAGGTGATCGGATCGTATTCGGAGTGGATAAGCGGTGGCTGAATTGTTGGAATCTGGGGTTGGTGATAAGATCAAGCGGACGTTGAGATATGGGAACGAGGCGTCGACCATGGATGAACGCGTACTATTACAGTACATGATTTAACCTTCGGGCATAACAAGCATGTCCCTCTAGCTTCGCGCTAGATGATCGCCGTCGAGCTACCTGATTCCCTATCGCCTGTCGGAACCATCTTTCTCATGCTTGTGTCGCGCTACAGAGGACCATGGGCTGACGCAAGATAGGCAAATCCCTGACGGACAACATCCCTCAAGCTCGACAACCTGAACGCGGGGCTTGCTGATCTCCCCGGGTCGACAAATATACCGGTACCTTCCGTACAAGTTGAAAAAAGAACCGTCCGACGGGACACCGGCTAGGCTATTATTTTCCCACCGTGAGTTTTCACCTTCTATACGTGCTACGTGGCTTGTTGCTTCCGAGATTTTCGGTTTTCCGTGCCGGGCGTTGTGAAATCAGCTTGGTCTTTTGATCTCAGGGATAGTAACCTTTGAAGGAGAATGATATGCTTTGGCGAAAGGGCTAGGAACGATTTCAAGGAAAAAGAAAGAAACTGATCGTTTTAAAGCGTGTCGCGCGTCTGTGCGGCCACGCGGTAAATGGGATCAAGGGGTCATTTTGGGTGGCTCAAAGTAACGCCGGACCGTTACAGGTTGGCGAATTATGGCATTCCATCTTCCGATACAACTTTGATACTTTTTCTCAAATCCTATCCTCCCCCCTGAAGCCTGGCGAACCCCTTATCACACCATGTTAAACCTTCCATCATCGTGATCCGCCAGCTAGATTGCCCTCCCTGTGTTAGCACTAAGAGGGTAAACTATCCGCTCGGCGTGACGCTACCTCATTTCCTAATACTCAGAACCCAATATTCCTTAATTTCTATGGCGCAGGCAGGGCTATAGTCAACCCTTGCTATCGCGAAGTGCGAATAGGTCCGGTTAGTCCCAACCAGTGACCGTTCGGCAAGCCATAGGATCCCAATCCTTCCCACACTATCATAGACTCTTTTACACTACACTACTCTTTCGTATTCTGTCTGGTCTCGTCTCATCATCCTTCCATCCTCTCGCTCTCGCTCGACGTCGGACTCGCAACACGACGGGCACATGTGTAGCAGAAAGTAAAAAGAAGGAAACTGTTGGGATTGTTACATTTTGTTATATTTCTGGCTTCCTGGACGAACCAAGAAACGAAGGATCCTTGACGGCCTCTTCTCTTTCATCATATTATATCGCTACGAATCCATCTCCTTTTATCGCTACGAATTGTGCTGCTTTGGAAACGATAGAAATCAACCTACAGCGAGAATAGAGAGCTTACCAGAGTTTCAAAATATCCCGCTCCGCCCAATTTCAACCCTATCTTTGAAATTACGATCTACTCCTTCCCTCTTCCCGTTCAACACGCGACTTCCCGATATCTCTCTTACAATCAACCCAATCGATCATTCAACATATTCTACATCAACTTCATCTACTACTGTCGATCACTTTGGTTTCAATCGATCTACTGTATCTTTCATTCACAACTACCATCTCAAACACCCGTTGTTTCGTTAATCCCATCCCATATACCCATCACTCCATCTATCGTCCCTTGTTGACTCGGACTATTATACCGTACCCTGTCACTACATCGTGCTTCGAACCGACTATCTCGAAACTGAATCGTCTCTTGTCACCGTCCTCGAAACACCTCCCCCAATCACTATATCAACCCAACCTATATTGCACCTCCTTCCCCTTCTTCATCAACAATCAACAATCAACAACTCTCATATCTTGTTTCGGAACGAGCAGTGCTCCATAGGATACCCTTGCTAGACGATAACGAATCCACACCGTCACGATAAGATAATTGCCCAACCTACTATAATTCACTCTTTATACCACACTTTCCACCATCAACACCACCTCCACCCATTTCAACAACACCATGCCCGCCGTACCTCCCAACAAACATCAGAAGACGTCCAAGAACGGATGGACTCGAAAGCAGCGAAGCTCTCCACAGGCAAGTGCTCCATCACCATCGTTATCGGCTTCGGCACATCGAAGGTTGGCAGAGTCGCGTCGTCAATCAGTAGTCGCTCCTGTCGCCGCCGCCAGTAGTTTCAAGCCTGCCCCTACCGCTCACGAACTCGCTGCCAAGCAGATGGCCGCCGAGGCTGCACGAATGAACGCCGTCATGCCACCTACCGATCATGCCGAATATCATCGTGTGCGTCAAGCTCAAGCTCAAGCCAACGCTGCTGCTGCCGCCGTCGCTGCTCATGCTGCTCAACGTGCTGCTCAAGCTCATGCTCTCCAGACTAGGGCAGCTCAACCTGTGGATCGTTCACGTCAAGCAACCGGCCCTCAAAGACGTCAGGACAACTCATGGAACTTTCCCGTCCCCAAGGTACACATAGATAGTCCATTTCAGGAGAAGGATTACGAGGTTGAGATTGTTCGTTATATGGTCGCCAAGGATGTAAGTAACCTTTTCCGACGTGTCTTGACGCGTAGCTGACGTATAGAATGAATGCTTGGCCAATGCCGAATCAATGGACGCGCAACCCGAGGTTCAATGGTTCATGCGTCCCTTCTTACTCGACTTCCTCATCGAGGTACATGCCCAATTCCGTTTACGTCCCGAAGTACTCTACCTCGCCCTCAACCTAGTCGATCGATACGTGTCAAAGCGAGTCGTTTACAAGAAGCACTATCAATTGGTCGGTTGTGCTGCCATGTGGACTGCCGCCAAATTCGAAGACTCTAAAGACAAGGTACCTCTTGTCAAGGAGCTTTCGGAAATGTGCTGCAAAGCATACGATGAGAATGCGTTTGTTCAGATGGAGGGTCACGTTCTTACTACCATTGGTTGGAGTCTTGGTCACCCAACTGCCGAAGCTTGGTTAAGGCTGTTCAACAAGGAGGCTAGGGAGGAACAGAGAACCGAGGATGTCACCAGGTTCCTCATGGAGGTCACCCTCTACCACCGAGACCATGTTGGTGTTCAGTCGTATGATATTGCTACCGGTGCCATCATGCTTGCTAGACACATTTGTGGCAAGCCTCGACGAGTACGTTCCCACCTCTAGCCTTCTTTCACATGCTAAACATCCAGACCGACCTCTTCCAATCTCGAGGCTCCATCTTTGATCCCGATTCTGCCGAGCGTTCGTACCGAGTCGCATATGCCCTCGACTACAAGCTACATGACTTCAACACCAATGTCGCCGAGGTACTCTACCGCAAGTACACTCCCACCCATTTCAGCCGAGCAGCTCTTGTCTGCAAAGAGTGGTACAGCAACCCATCGAACCGTTTCACGGATACCCTCGAGAAGGCCACTGCCGATGTTGGCTATTTCGAGAACCCCGCCAACCCATCCCGACGAGGTTCTTGGATGTCGTCGTCACCGTCGGCTTCATACTCGTGCTCGTCATCCGACAACGAGGAGGAGCCATTGACTCCCAACACACCTTCACACCCGGGTGGTTCTCACCAATTCTCGGCCGCTGCTGCCAAGGAGAATGTCGCACCTACGCCTACCAAAGGTGGAGTCAACCCACGTACGGCTTTACCGCCCATGATCGGTCAGAAGCCACCCGTACAAACGGCTAATCCGACAAAGTGGAACAATTACGAAATGCAGCAACAGCAAATGCAACAAGCTGCTGCTCGTCCTGCTCTTCAGGCTCTGCCACCTACTGGTGATCTCGCTATCCCACGGACAGCACCTCACCTTGGCAGACGTCTGTCGAACTAGGTTTCACTCGGACTTGGATCATCACTGGCATTTTCGCATCATTACTTGACGACATCAACATCATTTGGCATAATTTTCACCTTTTCCATTCATTGCATAATACCACCCCTCCCTCCTCGGCTTCCTTTCTCGTTTAATGACCTCCTTCTCGACCTGGTAACGATAATATGACATTCGCTCCATCGGTCGATCTGCATATATCTCATGGAGCTCTTGATCACCCCTCAAAAGGGCAGTCTATAACGATGTATCTATAAACCCACGACTGGCTCAAGGTTTCTTATTATATCCATACCATAGTTTCTCCTTTCTCTTTCATGACTCGTCTCTTTTTACGTAGCCAGCCTCAATCTCTGTAATGTAGTCCTCTTACGACATGCATATTGCTTCATCCCACTACCGCTTGGCAACAAGCTACACTGCAAATTCATGTGGCTAATAAGGTGTGGGTGGACTCGTATGAAAGTTAAGGTTTCCGTTTCTTAGCTTCAGGTCAGCAGGAGTTTCGGTTGGGTTTGCGTCCGTGTTCCTGACCTTAGGACCTGGAACGTTAACGATGGTGGATTTGGGGTTGTCACTCTGTTTCATGCCAAGTTGACAGGTCTCGCATGGTCTACGACGTCGGGCGCCGGTATTTAGGTATGGATGATAAGAACTTGTGACATTGTGGCTCGCGAAGTGGCTTCTGATTTCAGTCGCGTCGAACACCACATCGCGACCAGAGCAGGAGGAGGGGTTTGACCTCGGGTATGGCTACTTGATGAATCAGACCTTTGATGCCACTGTCGTTGAATGCAGTCATGCATTTCCGCGAATCAATATGGTTTGGAAGAAACAAATGGTCGAAAGATGTCACTATGCTACAAGGTTCAGAGGCGCTTCCAGCTATCTGTTTCCTCTGCGAGATCACACGGCGGTTGTGATGTCGTGGTACTGGTATCGACTGGATGATAACATGGCCCTCAATAAATGAAGCTCCAAACGCTTCGCTGTAGTGACGAATTCGCTCATGCCCTGGGAAAATAACCATCAGTCCGGCTGATGCTCCGTCAGGCGAGCCGCCATATATCCGTAAATTCCAGTTGCTGACTTGAACCGCTATGCACCTTGGTGATAGTCATGCAGATGTCTGATGCCAGGGGCGTCGGTCCGGCTCACAGATGGAGATTCATTTCCAAACCAGCGGTAGTCGGTCCGCTGCCCAGGGGATCATCTGCAGTACCAAAACGAGGGCAAGACAAACGACTTGCAACGGTAAAGCGGTCCGCTGCTTCCAGGCTTGCATACAGCCAACGGAGAGCGGCCCGGCAGAAGGCGTGAGACCAGACCTTGCCCATCCGTAATTTCCGGCGGCATAGAAGCATATATTCAAATCAACGTCCAAGGGGGAAAGAGGAGGACGGCCAATAAACCGTAAATGCGCCGATTACACATGGGGTATCCCTTGGCGCACCTATTTTAGTCCTATCTTTCCTATTCATCTTGCTGACTCTTCTTCCATCTCACCCTTCTGACCCCATTGACCCTCGAACACCGAATTGGAATAATCTGCGGTCCGTCAATCCCGACATGCCGGGCCGCCAGATATCCGTCTGGACGTTGCCAATGTTGTTGTGGAGGTCAAAGTGGAGCTTACATGCCCCGGATATGCTATAAAGACACATGAGTATTCGGGATGGCCTCGATGTGACTCCCCCTTCTTGACTGTCTTGTACTCAATCACTACTAGACTCTCGACATATCGGATCGGTCAAGATGCCGCACACTCAATCTATGTGGCAGCACTCGCGTGCTTACATTCTGGCTATTGTAAGCTCGCTCTCGAGAAGATGGTACTTGAGCTGACCATCTAGAGCGTAAGCCTAAGCGTCTGATTTGCTCCGGTCGATATCTGACTTAACCAGGCCTTTATGGGTATTTTCATGTTCGGTTATGATACCGGACTTGGAGGTGGTCTGATCGCCTTGCCTTCTTTCGCCCAGCGATTCGGACTCGCCGCTTTACCAGCTGGTTCAAAGGAATTGGCCGATAAAAAGGGCAACATCGTTTCTATCTTACAGGGAGGATGGTGAGCTGATTGTCAACCAACGATGAGCAAAGGCCTGACGTTTAGTCTTGCTGGATCCATTCTCGCCGCTCCCGTCACAACTTACATCGGTCGACAGAAATGTCTCTTGCTCAACTGTATCTTTTTCCTGCTCGGAGCTGCTATCATGACTGCCTCCACTTCGCTTCCTATGTGTATGTCGTGTTCGCCTGTGCCCGTCAACGCTAATAAATAGTCATGGGTGGTCGATTTACCGTTGGTCTGGGTGTCGGAGCCATGTCAATGGTTTGCCCTACCTATGTTTCTGAGCTTTCCCCCAAGCATATTCGAGGACGAATCACTGGTCTTTTCCAAGTTATTGTCGTTATCGGTGTAGCAGGTATGAAAATCACTGCTCAGCTACCATGCGTGAACTAACAATCAGCTTCATACTGGATTACCTATGGTGTCGCTTTCATCAACCCCGCTCGTGGAGATATCCAATGGCGAATCCCCGTCGGCTTCCAATTGGTCCCAGTTGGAATCATGGCCTGTATCATTCCATTCATGAAGGAAAGCCCTCGATGGTTGGCTACCAAGCACAAGAATGAATTGGCACTCAAGAACCTCGCCTGGATCCGAAAGACTCCCGAGGATGATCCAGATACCCAAGCCGAATTCGCAGAGATCGTCGCATCTATTGAAGAGGAGGAGGCCATCGTCGGAGGTCGATCCTGGAAGGAAGTCTTTGCTCCAGGAAACAGGATCCGATTCTTCATCGCTTTCGCGTGAGTACTGGACTGATATTCCAATAGCTGCTGGAGGCTGACGCTTCAGTGTCTTTACCTTCCAGCAATGGTCAGGCCAAAAGTGAGTCTCTCTTTCATCTTCGTTCGGATCTTGTGGAAACCCCATTCGCCTCCCGAGAAGCCTTTTGCCCCGCGTCACCAACACTAAAAACCGCCTGACTTGACATTCCCTTCCACCTTGTCCTGCTAGTGCCGGGACGTCGCTGACATCGCTCTAGCTCCATCAACTACTACGCCCCCGATATCTTCAAGTCGATCGGTATCACTGGAAGCAGCACCTCTCTGCTCGCCTCCGGTATTTACGGTATCGTCAAGGTGAGTTACTTCCTGTCTTTTGTCATTACATATTACTGCTTTCGCCGCTTGACTAGCACTCCCCGCCTCTTTCACAAGCTCACAAGCAATGAAGATCATTTGCTGATGCCTCCAGATCGTTGCTACTTCTATCTTCATCCTTTTCGGTATTGAACGATTCGGTCGACGATGGTCGTTGGTCGTCGGTCTCGGCTTGATGAGTATGTTCCTCTGGATCATTGGAGCCATCTTCAACACGAACCGTAAGTCCTACATTCTCTGGAAATGAAAAAGGACGAAGCTGACAAGTGTTAGCCCCCAACCCCAAGGCACTTTCTCCCTCTGGCGCTTCTATCGGAATGGCCGTCTGCATCTACTTGTTCGTTATCCCATACTGTTTCTCAGTCGGTCCTGTACCATGTAAGTCTTTCACAGTCAGAGTCTAGAGGGAAAGCTCATTCGTAAGGGGTCTATTGTGCCGAGATCTTCAACAACCGAACTCGAGCGTATGGTCTCATGACTGCTTCTTCCTCTCAATGGGTAAGCTGCTCCACTGTTTCCCAATGGATCAACACTAATCCTGCGTAGCTCTGGAATCTCATCCTAACTCGATACACCCCCAATCTCATCCAGGCCCTCAAGCACGGAGGAGTCGTAAGTCTCCTCACAAGATCCAACACGAAAGAACATGGGCTGACATGACAGTTCTTCTTCTTTGCCTGCATGTGTGCTATTGCTTCAATCTGTGCCTTCTTCCTACCTGAAACCAAGGGTCGATCACTTGAAGACATGGATATCATCTTTGGTTCCATCACCCAAGAACAGCGAGATATCGATATCGCTCGACGTGTCGAAAGGGCAGAGAAGGGTCAGGAGTTCGACCCTGTACTCGACTCTGAGAAGGGTATCGATGAGCACCGAGAGAAGGTTTAGTTTGGTCTTTGTTAGGGTCTGATAGTTCTTTGGAGCTTTGTAAATGATTTCTTTTACTCAGGTACGCTGTGAGATATGCAGATGTTTGAAGCTATACATATCGTCCCGCTTGTTCTTCCTTGGCTCCAAATTCCGGCTCCCTGCTCGTATGTCATCGATCACGTCTAAGTACCTGAGCGATGCCTGGCAAAGGTATGTGAATGCATGTATCTGAAATGCTAAAGCCGAACATCCACGCAGATCCCTACATCAAAGCCCTGAACCTCTCCATGGCAAGTGTCAAGCTCTCAATCTCGGCATCATACTTGTCCATCTAGATGTCAGCTGAAACTTCTGTACAAGTGGCAAGGGGGAGCAACTCACCCTCTCTTGATTCTGCTGCCTGACTTCATCCTTGGCAGTCTTTTCATATCCAGGCTGCTGAATAGTCTTGACAATCTTGGCTTTGTTTTGCTCGGCCAGCAGTTGTTTCTTTTCCAGCTTACTGATCTCGGCAGTAGCGTCGACTCGTCCCTGTACATCAGCTGTGACCTAGGGTATATCGAAATGAGAAGGAAAACATACCTGAACGGGAATATGGACGGTAACATCGGTAGTAACGACCTCACTACCACAACCCTGTGGAACCTCCGAATCGGAAGTAATGAATTTACAAGTTCCACATCCCTTTGTCAGAGCGACAATGATATCAGTCTGTTTCTGAAGCATATCGGCAATCTCGGCCTTTTTGGCTTGAATGATAAGGGTGATCTTGTCTTCAATGGTCTTGCCGTTGGTGGGGAGATTGTATAGACCGACAATGGATCGCGCGGCACGGATAGTATCGTTAGTGAGATCGAAGTCAGCCGCTGCTTGAGGGAAGTCCTGCTCCGGGATCTGGGCGTCAGCTGATGAAATTGAAGTTGGGGCGGTTGAGACTTGCCTTTTCGGGGAAAGAAGCGATCATGATACTCTCGCACTTATCCTCGGGACGCCTGGGTAGTCGCTGCCATAGATCCTCAGTGACGTATGGCATGTATGGGTGAAGTAGCTTGAGACCGCCCTCGAGACATGTGTAGAGCGTATTCTGCGCAGAAACCTGCTCGGAAGAGGTGACGTTTGATTCAAACAATGGTTTAGTGGCTTCCTGAGGCATGTTAGCTAGAACCTAAAGAAGAATGATAAGTGACTCACAATGAAGACATCACATAGATCATTGAGGAAGAAATGGTATGCCGCGGATGATGCTCGTTCAAAGTCCCTGGTTTCCATAGCAGAGTTGACAATCTCGGAGGCGTAGTTGAGCTTGTGGAAAAGCCATTTCTCGGCGACACTCTCTGATCCAGTTGGCTAGAGGTTAGTTGCGATTTTCAACAATCACTAAGATGACATACCAGAGAAGACTTGTTGGGGATGAAGTCGCCTTGCAGACGCTTGCCCTCGAGGTCGACAAGGCCCATTCGGAACAAACAGAATTTGGTAGCATTCCAGAGCTTATTACAGAACTTTCTGTAGCCCTCTATTCGACCAACATCCATGTTGATATCACGTCCTACTCATCAGCTGAGTCTCAAACCATATCTGAGAACTCACCACCCGAGGTGAAGTTACAGAGACCAAATCTCAGAGCGTCGGTACCACACTGAGGAATACCCTTGGGAAAGATCTTCTTTTGTCCATCCTCAGCTTTGATAATCTCCTTCTCGGGGAGATTTCCAGTTCGTAGATCGTTGTGGAGCTTTTCGAGCGTAGCACCATCGATAACATCAATGGGATCGATGACGTTTCCGAGCGATTTTGACATTTTCCTTCCGAAGGCGTCTCGGACGATAGGGTGGCAGTAGACCTCCTTGAATGGCATTTGTCCGGTGAACTCGATACCAAAGAAAACCATCCGGGCAACCCAGAAGAACAGGATATCCCATCCGGTCTCGAGGATGGAGTTGGGGTAGAAGTTGATTAGCTCGGGCGTCTGTGGAATGAGCGTTGATTATGCATGATAAGGGAAATAAGGCGTACCTTCTCTGGCCATCCGAGAATGGAGAACGGCCATAGACCTGACGAGAACCATGTGTCAAGCACGTCGTCATCCTGCTCCAAAGTGTACCTTCGTCCTCCTGCCGCTGCCTCTGCCTTGGCCTCGGCCTCCTCCTTGGTACGTGCGACGATCCAATTGTTGTTATCCGAGGTCTAAAATCAGATGAGCTATCGATTACGACTCACGTCTGCGGCCTCTCCCTCGAATTTGAGTAGATAAGCGGGACATCGGTGACCCCACCACAATTGACGCGAGATACACCAATCCTGCATGTTCTCCATCCATCTGGCCCAATCTCCAGCAGAGACCTTGGGTTGAATCTTGAGCTCGCCAGCTTCGGTTCGCTACTGTCAGCGGCAATCCACGTTAAAGACATACCTTCAATGCCTCGGCAGCCATGGGCTTGCAGCTAACCCACCACTGGGGCTTCATGATCTGCTCGACTACATCACCTGATCGAGAACAGATGGGAATTTGCATCTCATTGTCTTTTGCTTCAATGTATAGACCCTTCTCCTTGAGCGCCTTGATGATCTCATTTCTGATGTGGAATCGCTTCATGCCCTACTAATCAGTTTTTGCAGTTGACAATAGCGATGACAACTGACCTTGTACTCGCCTGCGTTCTCGTTATAGGTACCATCATCGTTCATGAGGTTGATGAACTCGAGGTTGTTTCGCTGACCGCATTCGAAATCGTTGGGATCGTGAGCTGGTGTGATCTTGACGGCACCAGTACCGAATGACATATCGACAGTGATGGAGTCGGTAATGATGGGTATTCTGCGGCCGTTGAAGGGATGGATAACAAATTTGCCATGTAGATGGGTGTATCGTGGATCATCAGGGTGAACGGCGACAGCGGTATCTCCTAGCAAGGTTTCTGGTCGCGTGGTAGCAACAATGATCTTTTCGTCCGAGTCCTCGATTGGGTAGGCGAATGAGGTGATGACACCGAACTCGAATCGCTCCTTGGGGTCGTACCCCTTAACGTTCATGAGTGTACGGCCAGTAAGGGAGAGTGAGTCGACCTGGTCATCAGCTTGATCGCGAGATATTGCAAAGCAAACACACCTCCAAGTTCGATAATGAGGTGTTGAGGTAAACACACCAGTTGACGAGTCGATTCGCTCGGTAGATCAATTTTCGCTCATGTAGAGTGACGAATGCCTCGGTGACAGCTTTGCTTAAAGACTGCGTGTCAGTTGAGATCCTGCTTCCGATCTGGTAAGCATGCCTACCTCAGACATGGTGAACGCCATCTTGTCCCAGTCGTGCGATCCTCCTAACCTTGCCAATTGGGAGGAGATACGAGCCTCATACCTTATGATCAGCTTCGACCGGCCGTTCCCAATCAGACCCAGCTTACTGCTCCTTCCACTCCCAGACCTTCTCCAGGAATTTCTCACGACCATAATAATGCCTTCCGTGCCCCTCCGTCTTGATCAATCTTGACTCGACAACGGCTTGAGTGGCGATACCAGCGTGGTCGTACCCTGGAGTGAACAGAACAGTGTAGCCCTGCATACGTTTCCTGATTGTCAGCGCCAAGCTATCCCAAGATGACAACGCTCACCATCGAACCATAGCATCCTCAAGCGCTATTGTCAGAGCGTGACCACAATGTAAGGATCCAGTGACGTTTGGAGGTGGTAGAGAGATACTGAAGCATCCACGAGGTAGCGGCTTGCCGTCTTCCTGGTACTTTGGTCGGAAGTATCCCTGCGATTTCCACCATGCGTAATGAGCAGCTTCGACCTGAATGGGGTCGTATCCAGTGACAGGCATATCTCCAGAGACATCTCATTATCAGCTTCCATTCAACGGATTGCTCATGACGCACCCTTCTTGTGTCCTTCAGGTGTAGGATTGACCCATTCGGTGACAGAGACTCCTTCCACCTTTGCCTTTTCCTTCTTCTCCTTCTTCGACTCTCCCCATGTTGGCTTGTTGACGACACCTCGAGCGGCCTGCTTGGCTTCTCTTTCGGCAGCTTTGGCAGCTTTCTTTGCTTCTTCGTCAGCTACAACATTTCAAGCAAAGTTGAAGCAGCCCACCTGCACTCTTGGAGATCTTGCCCTCTCCTTCTCCATCCTCGCCTTCAGTAGCCGCAGCGGCCTTTGCCTCTTTTGAAGCAGGAGCGGCAGGCTTTCCCTCAGAGGCGGGACTTTCCGTCTTTGGGTCGCTTGACATCTTGTTCAGGTATGTCGAGCTAAATAGTCGGGTAGAGGAAGCGCTTGGACCGGTAGGTGTAAATGATATGATTTGTGGTCGTAGTGTGTGTTGTGCAGTACGAATAGAGACGGCGATGAGCGAACGTAGCATACACTAAGTCTGTTTGGCTCTTTTTGGCGAGTCGTTCTCTCTCCTTTGTTATATCCTAGGCTTGCTACACAAAAGAGGTGTTCGAAGTGATTTATAGACGAGTCAACTGGAAATTCAGTCAACGCCTGCACTCTCCAGTGTTAAGACCGTGACGTGTCATCTTTCCCCACGGGAGGACGCGCTTGGACTGACATCGGTCAATAGTCTACCCAGAGTCAAACATATACAGCCTGGTTACTATACATAAAGTCTGTAGGTATCGCCAGGAGACAGCCGAATACGATGATATCGGTGAGTGAAGAATCATTCCAGGCTAGAGCCTCGTCGACAGAGGTCCCACTGACACCAAAGGCATTCTTCATCTTTAACCAAAAGGGCGAAGTTCTCATCTCCCGCTTATTCCGTACAGATCTCAAGTGAGTATACGTTACGCTTGGCAGAATCATAGCTGACGACTAGACGATCCATTTCTGATGTATTCCGTATTCAAGTCATCTCAAATCCCGATGTCAGATCTCCCATCATCACCCTCGGCTCGACATCTTTCTTTCACGTTAGGCTGAATAACGTTTATATCGTTGGAGTAACCAAGTAGGTCGCTCGACTATGAAGATATTGCTACTAATGATACAGGTGCAATGCCTCTGCTGCCCTAGTTTTCGAATTCCTATACCGTTTCGTCAATATCTCGAAGAGCTATTTTGGCAAGCTGGACGAGGAGAGCGTCAAGAACAACTTTGTGCTTATATACGAACTCTTGGATGGTGAGCCAACGGAAATCTTTGTCGACCTCGAAGCTGATGAATCAGAAATCCTTGACTTTGGGTACCCACAGAACTCCGAGATTGACACCCTCAAGATGTACATCACAACGGAAAGCATAAAATCGGAGTTGGCAGTAGTAAGTCAGAGCTCTTGCCATCAAAGCCAAAGACTGACGATCACAGAGAGAAGACTCGTCGAAAATCACCATTCAAGCTACAGGAGCTACTTCTTGGAGACGGTCAGATGTGAAATACCGCAAAAACGAGGCGTTTGTGGATGTCATCGAAACTGTCAATCTGATGATGAGCAAGGATGGTACGCTTTTACTCATCTCATTAAGGCGAATAATCTGACGGATAGGGGCGGTCCTACGAGCGGACGTAGATGGCCAAGTTATGATGAGGGCCTACCTGAGTGGAACGCCAGAATGTAAATTTGGTCTAAATGACAAGCTCATTTTGCAAAAGAGGTCCGTTCTGCCGGTGCTGTATACACAGTAGTTGACAGTCAGGGGGACCGACTCGACGCCGAAATCCGAGAGCGCCGTTGAGCTCGACGATTGTCAGTTCCATCAATGCGTGCGACTGGGCAAATTCGATTCGGACCGATCGATTAGTTTCATCCCTCCAGACGGAGAGTTTGAGCTCATGAGGTAAGCAGAATCATTGGATGCATCTGGTCAATTTGGGGCTGACGAGAAGATACCGATCCACATCCAACATCAATTTACCATTCAAGCTACAAACGCATGTCACCGAGCCTACCAAATCAAGAGTCGAATACACGATACACCTACGTGCCAATTTCGAAGGAAAACTCAACGCAAATAACGTAGTCCTACGTATACCGACACCACTCAATACCACGGGAGCGCAAGTCAAAGTACCAATAGGAAAAGCCAAATACGTGCCGGCAGAAAACATGATTGTGTGGAAGTAAGTTTAATATCCCCGGATGATGACTGAGCTGATATCAGAATTCCTCGAATACTGGGAGGACAAGAATGTACCCTGACCGCTTCTGCCGATTTAGCGACAACAACACATCGTCAAGCTTGGTCCAGACCACCTATTGAAGTAGACTTCTCAGTAGTCATGTTCACTGCTTCTGGATTATTAGTCAGATTCTTGAAGGTATTCGAGAAGAGTGGGTATCAGAGCGTCAAGTGGGTCAGATATTTGACGAAGGCGAATGGGTCGTACCAGATCAGGTTCTAGTTGTATCATTGTTGTAGGATGTATTTGCTGCCGCCAGCCGAAATGGTCATATCGAGAGGGTGTTGCTGAGTGAGCCCTAGGGCCTGCAACAATCCGTCCATTCCCATCAAGTATACCATACATCATTATCTACTGCTTCGAACTCTTACTTCATGAGCTGGAGCGCATAGTGCTTGTCGAGATGACCCAATGACCTCGACGATGTTACCCGCGACGTAATTGACTGATCCGCTCAGGCGTGGTCGAGGTTGGGAATGGCAGATGGTACAAGACGGTGCACCGTTGAAGACAGCTTGAGGTACTACGGCGACACCTCAGACCGGCCGCATACGATTGAACCTGGTCGATCAGCATGAATTGTAATAGTCGTATATTTATACGAATATCTATACTCACTTTGGTATGATCTCCCTCAGATACTCGAGATGCTTGATCCGCAGTTTCTCCTCTCCTTCCGAATGGACCTTATCTCCAACTATTCGCTCCGATCGAGATCCATAGATCACCGTATATGGACTCAGAACCTCCCCCTCCGATCCATCTAGCGTAGTCCCAGCTGAGAGCGTACATCTGTCGCTCACCCTCACCTCGGACGTAGCATGCGATCGAGCTTGGAAAGTATTGAATGATCCAATTGATGGCGAGGACACGACTATCGATCAGCCTTGCTTTTCATTCTTGACATGGACGTACAGCAGCCAACCATGAACCAATTGCCCTCTCCAATCTCCATTATCCCCTCCCCTCTGTTCATCAGCCTCGCCAGCATGTCGATAGTATCTGGATTACGAATGTATGATCCTAGCGCCCTCTTCCACTACGCTGTCTTTTCCGAATCTGATTTCTCCGTTGGGCGACGAGACCTGTATAGTAGCCCTAGGGTGTATTATACATCCCGGACCGAGAGAGACGGTTCCCCTAATATCGCAATCTTGAGCTATGAGTGCTGTCGAGTGCGCTGTGATATTTCTGCCCTAAGCTCAAGTACAGATGTAGAAAGCGCAGGACTCACGCCATGCTGGGCGTCTCGACTGTCATCCTCGTCCAGGTCGTCTGTGGTAAGAACTGAGAATATAAGTTGAATTAGGTAAAGGAGGTCCAAGTTGATTCGCGTCATACTCCGCCTGCATTCCAGCTGTGCATTATCATTTGTACTTTACACATCAATCCACATCACCTCGACAAGATGAGTTTCAATGATCTGGAAAGAGGTCAATCTTCACAGCCATTATTACGTGGTGGAGCAGCCGGTGAGTAGCTGTTCCATTAGGGGCGTAGGTACCATCACTGACCTAGCTCCTCCACCTTCATCATCAATGATCCCAATGTCATTTTACGCTTTACTACATTACGACCTTCAGACGAAGACAAGACGTTCACGACGGCCAAAGATGCAGTCTCAATTCAAGTGTTCAAGATACAGTCGAATGTACAGGGTATACAGAGATTGGTGGATAAGCTAGGAGCACAAGGGGATGGTCCTGCTTTACGAACGAGTCTGTATGTCTGCTCATCTTCATTCCTGCACTCTCAATCTTCTGGTCGTCAGGATCTAGGATCTCAACTGACGCTTAGACATAATCTCACAGAAGCTACAAGGGAGATGGTCAAGAAAAGCACGGATGATGTGAAGAATCTAGCATCTTTCCCAGCAGGAGGTCCTCATGTGAGACTACATCACCCTTATCCGCTAGACAGAGCTGATGGAAGGCATCGAGGAAACAGATTCAAACGAAATTATCGAAAGAGTTTACCACTGCCATAACCGCTTTTCAGAGGGTTCAAAGAGCTTCAGCGGAGAAACAGAGAAGTACCGTCGAAAGCCAGAAACGGACCGTGGATAGGATGGCCGAGGATGACGAGTCAGTTTCTCCCGCAGTTGATATGGTCATCGGCAAGGTACGGGCAGCTGATGATGCAGTAGGAGCGTAGCGGGTGATGAAAGGGGTAGTGTGGAACTAGGGACTGTTCAACGTCAAGAGCTACTTCAGCAGCAGCAGTACGTGATGCCCTCCCACTACAACTCATTTCGGCGGTGGTGGATGATGATTGATCCATAGGGTCTCGCCACAAGAACTTGAATTCCAAGAAACTCTGATAGCAGAACGGGAGGCTGAGATTCGCGAGATTGAATCTGGGATTCATGAATTGAATGATATCTTCAGGGATCTGGGGACGATAGTACAGGAGCAGGGTGGATTGATTGGTATGTTCACTCTCTTTTGCTCTCCACTCGCTCCCCCACAATCATGATCTGGTATAGTGAGGACGAAACCTGACGATTAGACAATATTGAGAGCAATATCACCTCTGTAGCGCAGAATACATCAAGCGCATCAGAGGAATTGACGACGGCTCACGAGTACCAGAGGAAGGCGGGGAGAAGGATGCTATGTTTATTGATAATTCTCGTTGTGGTCATTTTGGTGGTTCTGCTTGCTGTAAGCACCCTGGCCGATGATCAAGGTGGAGCTGATGATATAGATCCTTTCTTAGATCCTGTAAAGTCACTGCTAGTTGTAAATATGAAACGCTATTTTATTGTGTTCTCCACCGTCCATCCACTCCTTCACCGACAGTATGATAGTCTTGAGTTAATGCTCTATGATCACCAGCCGAGTGCTGTATCGAGGACACCACCTTCAACCCGTGCATAATGAATACATGCGAAAGACACCGACATCTAAGAGTGAAATGCAAAACCCGTCTATGTGTCCCTTGGCGCTACAACTCGTGGATCCCAGAGCTCTGCGAGTTCCGGTCTCCGTAGCACCTCTGCCATATCTTGCCATGTCCTGCTCCAAGCGTAAAATGAGCGCTCATTGACAGTCTTTTCTATGACCAGCTTTGCTGGCAGCTGTGCGCGATCGTGAAGTAGTTCGAGTTGTGATGGGTAATCTCCCTTGTCTGGTGCGATTCCAGGCTTATCGTCTGTTTTGTAGTATCCCTGCCCTAGCTCGGTCACTGAATGTACCCAGATTGAATGTACAACTGCGGTTCGGTGCATTGATTTCGAAGCCCTATATCCATTGGCTTTCTCCATCGTATCCCAGTCCTTGTAGGCGTTCCTTGGGAAACCGGGGAACTGGTCAACGTGGGGAGGTGCGTAAGAATCTGAGCTCTTGATTCGATCTGCGCCGTGATAGGTCTGCTCTATCGCGAATGTACCGAGTGTTTTGGGTGCGAGTTCCACTCGACGGGCAATCCAGTATGGCGAAGGGTCGTCCCGGGCCAACAAGTATTCGTCCAAATCTGTCATGGCTTGCCATTCGTCCGTGATCCCATATCGCATGAAACAGTCGGCAAGATACATGAGTTGATCGCCGTAGTCTTTTCGATGACCATCATGGGCCGTTACTGGATTTGGAGCCATCAAGAATGTATCGCGCAAGCCAAGAATTCGATTCAGAGCCGCCACCCAATGGCCGACATCGCCATTTCGAGCCGTCCAGTGTACTACTTCGACACCTCCGAATCCGTGCCATATTCTCCACTCGACCATATCCTTCAGCTGCGCCACAAGTTTCGCGTTGTCCGGACCTTTGGGCTGAGAAAGCCTCAGAGGCGATAGACAGATAGCAAGCTTACTTGGAGGTCCATTGGCTTCCCAGTCCCCCGCCGATAGCTCCTGAGTAGCAAGATGCACGTATGTCGAGCCCGATTGTTTTCGTGTGATTGCGTTTGAGGAGGCAGGCTTATTCCGCCAAGCTTGCCATGGGTCCGCCTTGCTCTCCTCCCCGTCTAACTGCATCCATGCTTTTATGTGAGCACGGTCTTTAGAGAAGGACTCGAGCGCTTTGCGGATCTTCTTTTCCGACATGGTCGTATCGATTTTAATCCATGGTGGAAGAGGACATTCGACATGAACATACTCCTTTCGACCTTGCAGCTTGGTAGTCGCCTTCATCTGCGTCTTCCTCCCACGTCCTCCTCTCTGATACTCGCAGGTAAAATCCAAATGCTCCGCTGAAGTCGGCAAGAGTCCCTGTAGCCCGATCCTCGTCCAATCGAGATTACCTTCCTGCTCAAAGAACCATATCGAAGCTAAAAGGTAATTTGTCTGATTGTCCTTCGAGGGATGCACTACTGTCGTCATGTGATGTGCAGTACCCTGGTATGGGTCTTGGTGGAGATGTGTGGAGAACGGGGTCTCTGTTGAATGCGGACGCGATACAAGGATCGGGCGCCCTTTCGGACGAGCTATGTCGGGTGGTGATGCCGGAAAGACGCCCACCTGCACTGGAGCGGGTGCAGGCGCGTCCCCTCTGCTGTGCAAGTCAATTAAACCGGCACGAGACAGCATATGTAGCACTCCGACAGTCACTGCAAAGAGGACGACGAAGCGGAGCGGTGTCTTGATCATGCGTGACCTGGGCAGCGATAGCGGAGCCATGAGTATTGAGACGAAATCTACCGCTACATAGGTGTGAATTGCTTCTTTGTTCGGGTCACGTGTCGGAGAATTGCCAGTTACGGCATGTTGGTCTGAGTTGCACTTTGTGAGATTGCCCCAATCCACTGTTTGGGATCAAGTTTGAATCACCCAAGGGCAATGAATGCGGTAGATCCTTGACAGTCTGCTGGGCAGCGACTGGGTCCTCCCCATCTGAACAGGCAGTATGATTGTATGCTTGCGCGAAAGATATGATCTACGAAACATCTATGAGAGTATAAGTCATTTCGTCTCTATTCTCGCTCATGATTCGCGCCCACTCCAGCAGCAGCCGGTACATGTATGCTAGATTGTGATCCCATGTTCCGTGCTCCTCAACCCATTGCGATGACTGCTTGGCGATGGCCTCCAAGTTTTGATCGTGTGCAATGTGAGTGGTGCCCGGCACGCCGAGGTAGTAGAGCAGGATTGAGTATAGGTCTCTGTATGCGTAATCGAGCGGGATATAGTGGTACCAGGGAACCAGCCAGTCAGACATCGCTTCTTCTGAGTATTGGTCAGTACAGACTTGTATGTGTGAATTAAGAAACCAACTGAAAACGGTCGCCTTGACCACCGCACTGAGAATGAGCTCAACCGACGCCTACACTCACCTTCCACTCCAAAGCAATGATCTGAAACGGGCAGACCATCCCCAGCCGTCCACATCTAACAGCATCTTGTGTTTGTTCCGTTCACTGTCTTTCATCCACGGCAAGAAGTGGAACTTTGCTTGGGCTACTCTTGCGGTATAAGACATTCCCAAATCCTTAGGGTCCAATGAAACGCCGACATCGGTCCAAACATGATTCAGCGGTCCCGCCCGAGAAGTGATTACGCCCGTTGAGCTGTAGACTTGGATCATGGCATGATCATCCACCATCATTGATGCGAGCCGGAATCGTTGAGATGCAAAAGTGTCCGCACCATCTTGAGGATCCATACCAGACAAAGATCCCCTCCCTTGATATCAGTTCGGAAAGGGTGATACCGCTCACATGCAATCTTGGGTTTGAGCTGGTCCCATGGTGACACCTCTGATTTATCATGCTGAAACCTATACGAGGTCGGAATGAGAATATCGCTACTGGTCGGAAATCTTGTCCAAGAAAAGACTGGGCTGTCAGTGTCAATTTCGCGGCTCAGGCTCACCTGGATAGAGGTAGTTTCGTCTGAACTCCAATTGCAAAGGCGTATGAGTCAAGTAATTACCGTGCTGCCATAGCAGTTCAGGGTTAACACAAAGGTCCATAGCTGTTTGATGATCGTGGATGAACCCTCCCTTTTCGGGCGGTAATCTGAATTTGAGTTGCTGCTGCGCCCATGAGGATGATAGCTGCATTTCGCCCAGCTGATCAGGGACAAGATCGAAGATAGGCGACTCGGGTGGGCACATCTATTGAGTGAGCCTGATCAAGACTAGAGCGTACCATGCGTAAATCTCTCCAAGACATATCGCTTGCCCAATTCTCAATGTGGGCAGCGTCGTGTTCTTCATCACTCAGAACTGCGTCGTCAGCACATCCCCCTCGCATTGAATTACACTGGCCCGCTTTGCCGAGGGCTATCAATCGCTCCGTATGTTCTCTGGAGGCGTAGACGATGGGGACGTCATGTAGGTTGATGGTGAGATCCATATCAGGCAGGAACTGGCTGATCCCATCGACGAGGGCATAGTAGTATTTATTGATAGGCCTTTGATCAATTGCCGTTGTCAGGCGAGCAACGCACCATTTCTCCGTCGAAGCTAATCCTTTCGGGTCATCCGAGATCACCCCATTTCTGATTCGTAGCGAGAATAATCGATCTGACTCGGCCATCCAGATCATCTCTTTCCGCCTAGACTCGATTTGAGAGGGAGAAAGGCCCCAGAATGGTAGTAAATCCTCATGTATACCTAATTGTCAGGCAAAAACTCCCCTCTGGACTGAATCGAAACGGACTATCGAATTCTATGATCAGCGATCCATCTTGAGACATGACCCACCATCTACCAGTTTAAGCCCTCGTTCCGTCGACCATTTGTACCTGATATGAGTTCCGTGATCCAGCGAGGCCTGGTAGGAGCTCACCAATCGTCAAATCCCTTGGGTGGTTTCCGTCCATATCTGCGTCTGTATTCCGTGTAAGCCTCTCCAAGAGTCTGACTCTGCTTATTCGACAAATCCGCCCATTGCTTTTCTGCCCTCTTCGTGAGTAGAGCAATGGGATGTTCGGGGCTTGTGATGTCTATGGGCGTAATGTCGGACCTACGCTGGGCGGAATACCAGCTATAGACATCAGCGAACTATGGTGGACGCCATAGGTGACTAACGTCACCAGGAGAGAGGTGGTGACTCACAGGATCAATCCAAATAGAACAGCGGCTAAACCATACAATTCTCTGTGGCGGCGCATTTGACGACGAGACAGTCCGGATCTTCTAAAGCACACTCATCTGCACCAGGTCCAGTTCTATGGGAAAGATTGAATACTGGAAAACGAGTAAGGTTGGAATCTCGATCCTGCAATGGACGCGACCGGTATCCTGGCCGACCAGCAGTAGTACAAGGCCATCAGGTACATGAAATTATGTAATAATAATAATATACACTGTCTGACCATGAGGCTCATCAGCTGTCTAGCGATGCCGACATTGAGCTGCTTCGCCGGTGAGGTACCATCACAGTCTAGCAACGAATGTGTAGCAAATGTCCGCTCGAGCTCATCCCCCGGATCGTCACCTGACACGAATCTGCTTCTCCCAGGGCGTCCACGCAGCAGCGGAGCTGGTCCTGGACAGCAGGGGAGCTAATCAGAGCAAGAACGGTGACTAATATCAGTATTTGACAATCTCGCATACGCAGGAATGCTCACATCCCCGTCCTTCCATTCTGTAGCAAAATATTCGGCCGCTGCAGACTCCCAGTCATGCTCTGCCAGATGTCTATGTCTGTCTCTGACGGACTCCAGTGTCATCGAAGGCGCTGCTCTCAGACATTGTCACGATGAGAAGAGAACTACGGCTCACGAATAAAGCGTCCAATCGGCGTGGTAACGGCTCGGGTCAGGGCCTCCTCCAAGCCTGCCGCATCGTGTTGCAGCTTGATATCAGTAATGTGATCGCTACGTTTGAGGTGGAACTTACTACATGATACACATACGGTGGATCTAGGGGTATCAAAGCGTCATGCATTGTCGCCCATCTGGATTTATCCTGTGGGTGGCTCTTGTCTAGACCGTGAATGCTGTCGATCAGCTCGAGGGCTTGGACAAATCCGGTGACACGCAAGCGTACACGTTGATGAATGGCACACCAAAGCATAAGGCATCGTATGCTAGACATCAGTGCATGCTTCATGTGAGAAAAAATGTAACTTGCGAGAAGGAGACAGCCACGGTCGACCAATACCTAGCTACCACATCAGCCAGGTATCATCTCATGAGCGGGGCAGCAAGCCCACGTACCATAGCCTTTCCCTTTGCGACCTCATTCCACCATTTCAACTGCCGCATTTTCCCCATACTCACAACTCCCTTTTCGGGTAAAGGATCCGGGCCACCGTCTGAAACAGATCGTCCCGCGGTACTAACTAATACGAATTCCTGCCCTTCTACGGACTTTGGGACCTTTTTAGCAACTCCGTCCAATAAACCCTCCCAAGCGAAGTCTTTCCCTTGCAGCATTCCCGCGTTTTTCGCGAGAATGAGAGCTCGATGTTCCCTTTCGGTTTGGAATTCAACATTGGTACAACGGTCTTCGATCGAATAACCTAGTCGTCAGCGGGACTACAGGTTGTAGCTCACCTAGATAATGATTTCCCCTTCCAGGCTGCCAGGCTTCCCAATCTTCAGGTGACAAAGTCCAATTGCGTCCCATCGGCGTGGCCGGACCACCCCAGAAATGGAGGGGGAATAGTTTCCAGATTGGGATGCCTTCTTCAAAACCCTTACGCTTGATACATCCAATATTGGTCTGCCAATCTCCTTCGCCCTCGTCGCTCGTAGCCTCGGCCGTATCGACGTTTCGGTTGATGCAATTTCTGAGGGTGTCTGATTCGACAATGACTATTGGAATAAGATCCGGGATTGCTTGATACATCTGCAGGGCGTCCATGCTCCCATAAGCATATAGTAAAGTATAGTTGAGTGCGTGAAATGCGACCAAAGAGGAGTGTGCCCTGGCATCAGAAGGTGCCGTGCGGGGTATTGTTTCGCTCACCAGATGTCCTCTCCACTAACGTGGCCAGCAAGAGAGTTGCCTGCCTATCAGTATATGCAGAGCAAGTGTCTTGGTGAGCCACTCACCAAAGTGATAGCTGCCCAGGATGATTACAGTGTTCTCTCCCGGTCCACAATTGTCCGCCAGAGTACATGCCGATAATCTGTCCAAAGCAGGTGCATTCAGTCTTCGTGCCGTACGCCAGCCACTATAATGAGCTCAATTGGACCCTGATGATTACGAGGTTACTTACTCTACTGGATACCTTTCTGCGAGGAGATGCTTGAGTACTTGTAGCTTCACGACAAGTTCCATCCTCTCATGATGCGGCTTCGATGGCGCTGAAACGGATCGAGTGAACGATCCCCCCGTATCGTACTGTCTCGACAATAACAGGAGCGCCGTCGATACTAGAGCCAGCAGCCCCAGCCGCATCAGGTGCCGATAGGCGATCGGCATCATGGTTGCCAAAGGAGGTGAGTACCCACCGTCAAAAGCTTGTGACCTGTGAGGATAACAGGATTATTAGATTAACCCCTTTGAAGTGTCAGGCACAAGGGGGCTTTTTTAGTTTATGGGTGTTAGGGTAAAGACAGATACCGTAAAGCCGTGATTTCACAAATGTAAACCGAGAAAATCGGTTGCCGTGTCGCCGCGATCCTTGTTATCGACTGGCTCCGATTATATAAACGAGAACAACTTTGGTTGATGGGTATTCGTCACAATGACCACCCCGCCATCCATCGTTCGACTATTGAGGAGGAAGGGACCAAGAATAGTCCTCTCTGTCATACTCGTGGCTTGTCTGCTGTACACTCTTCCCCACTCCACCTCGAACACAATATCGCAATACATCGTTCCGGCACGGAGAAGCCTTCTCACATATGCCGACAATGGGCTAGCTCAAAACCGGGCACTAGGAGAGAAGGTCCACCCAATAGAAGAACTGATGGCGAAGGGCAAGAAGAGATGGACAGATCTGTTAAGCAGGTGAGATCTCTCATGTGTCTCGGAACCATAGGAAGAGCTCGGAAGCTGATGGGACAGACAAAGCAAAACCTTGAAACAGGCGACAAAGGTGTACAAGCAGCGCTATGGGCGCAATCCTCCGAAAGGGTTTGATAAATGGTGGGAATGGGCCATCGAGAACAATGTCAAGATTGTGGATGATGTGAGTCTTGCGCGCCTTCGGGAGGACAGACCGGCTAAAGATACAGTATGATCAGATAAATCACGACATCCGGCCGTTTTGGGCGTTGTCTCCCGCAATGATCAGAGAACGGGCAAAGGCAGGGACGAAAGAGGCGTCTGGCTTGTGAGTCGCCTTTTCGCTGTGGCCGCGTAGGCTCGTGCTAACCTAAGTGTTACGCATCTCAATCCCGATGGTCCATCCTGGGTCGATGGCGGCAACGCCAATTTCCGAGCAGGCGATTTGTTGAAACTGCTAACACCGATTGTCCAGTACCTGCCCGACTCTGTCAAGTTTACCACTTCGACGCACGACCTGGGATCTTCTGTCCTTGCGCATGATCACCGAGTTTTCCTCGAGGACAAGATAGCAAAGGGCGAGTTTACCACACCGGAGGAATTGAAGTACTTTGAAGACTCGCACAGGCTCAAGCAAACGGGCGTTAGTGGGCAATCGGTAAGTAGAATGCATGTGGTATTCAGGTCCCTGATCATAGAACGCGTGTGCTCCCGACAGTCCTGCTTGGCTCGAGTCGGTTGCTATCCACGAGGCCGGAGGCAAACCCAAAGGGTCGAGGCCGGTCCTGACACCTAAAGATGCCAACAGTAGGTGTCTTGTATCCGGGCATAAGCTCATGTATAGATCCCAATTTCATATACGATCATCGTGCAAGCTTTGATTTCTGTTACAACACTGAGCTCCTCAAATTCCATGGTGGATTGTCTACCGACGTTGATAAATCATCGGTCATTCGACCCATGTTTCATCAATCGAAATTCGTTACGAATGGCGAATTTGTCATTACCCCCCTCGACTATTACAGCAACCTGACGGACAGGAGCGAAGGTCAGTATCTATCATGGGAGGAGAAGGATATATCTAAATTACACTGGCGGGGCAAACCTACAGGGGACGCGTACAGCAAAAGAGAGGATTACAACTGGAGAAATTCGCATCGAATTCGACTACATACACTCACCCATGATACCGATGGCGAACGAGAGATCTATGTCAAGTCGGAGAATACAGGTGCATGGGAGATGCAGAGGTGGCATTCTGGCGAAGTGAACGATGCATATACCGATGCCGCATTGACGGATGGGCCGATGCAGGTGGGTACTGCCGGCTGTAGTGCGAGCTAACGAGTAGTGCAGCAAAGAAGATGGAACGTGTGCGGAAATACAGGAGGCGATCGATTGGGGTAAGCGAGTCTACCCTCCAATTGCCGCTAAATACAAATGTGAGTCTTGAGAGTCATCGTACACGACTGACGTATAGATGTCATCGATGGTCGGTCAAGTCTGGCGTAATGACACCTGAACTGACAATCATAGTTGACGGCAACGGATGGTCATCACGCTTTCATCGTTTACTATCGTCAGGCTCATTGACCATCAAGAGCACCATATATCCCGAATTCTTCACGGTACGCCCTTCTTCATAGCTCGACAGGCAATCAGACTAACATTCAGGACTGGCTAACACCTTGGTACCACTATGTCGTCAGTCAATCGACAATTTCCATTGCATTCTGCTGACGACCAGCCGATACAACCCTCCTATTCGGAGCTCTATCTAATTTTGTCATACTTCATTGGAGTTCCGGGTGCGCCTTCTACAGGCCATGATGATCTCGCTAGGGAGATCGCCGAGAATGGACGGAAGTTCACCGAGGAACATTGGCGATGGGAGGACATGCAGAGTTACATGTTCAGACTATTGCTGGAGTGAGTGCCTGCTTGCGTTATCTGGGCATGACATACTCGGACAGCCATCTCACAGAGGAACGCAAGCTGATAGAGAGATATATACGAATCGAACGTGATGATCGAAATACATGGGATTATACGGGTTAGAGGTCGGACGAGAAGTTTTGGCCGAGATCAGGGCCGATCACGACACAAAAGTCGGTCACCCCTGATAGAGGGAAACATTTTGGGATACTGCACATTCATAGACACAACATTCCGCATATGAGACTAGATGCATCATTGTCTTGCAATACTCCATCGTGGGTATCAGTTGTGGGAAACCCAGAGATCGGCTCTGAGACATGGACATCGAAATCCAGATGTCTAGCCTGCTGTTGTAGGCATGACAGCTCTGCTAAGCGAAAGCTTTTCGGTCTCCATACAAGAAGAAATGCAAAACTTCATGTTGGCAATGCAGATCTAGATCCCCTATATAGTATGCGAATTTCGGGAAGCGGCGGACATCGCAATCTAAGGATTGTCGCTAATATACACCCCAGTTCAACCACTATGTCCTCTAAATTGTACTCCTCTACTCACTGATTCTAGACCACCTGACTCCGCGATCCTCTGCCTTCAGCCAAGCTTTGGCCGCATTCACAGCTTCGGTATTGCTATGCACGAAAATGGTGTTGGCGTCCGTGTTTCTCGGTGCGCCGGCTGCTATAGAGTCGATTGACGAGTAAGGGACCAAGCAGGGTGCCAACCATGTGTCGATGACTTTTTCCATCTTTCTTAGATGTCCATCCTCTACTGCGATATGTGCTTGTCCCAGTAATGTCGTGAGAATCTCGGTATGTAGTCGATCGGAAATGACGAATTTGCCACTAGAGAGCTTGGCCATAGCCCACTGGACACGGAGGAGTGCGGCCTGATTCCAGTACAATTCAAAGGAGACCTGCTGTCCTTCGACCTCGATCATACCGTAGTTGGCTTTTGGTGGCGATTTGATCCCTTTCCATGAATCCTGCCAGTCGGTGATGCGGACGGTGTGTGGGGCGAGCGGGGGAACCCAATGAGAGGCATCCTGTCGATCTTGTCCGCCCTCTTTGTCGTATCGAGCGAGAACCAGAACGTCGTATTCGGGTCGAGCTTCGAATGACACGAGTGGCCAGCCGAACGGAGATCTTTCGGCAGGTGACGAGTTGTCGTATGGGGATGGGGCCGAATCAAAGGTGGCAGTGTGTTTACCGGTCAATCCCAGAATCGACTTATCGGTACCGGGCGCCCGCATGATCGGTGGAGTTAGGCTTGACGCCTGATCAGAGCCTATGAAGAAAGCTGCGTCGGGGGTCAAACGAACGGGTACAGTCGGGAAAGCCTTGGTCATGGCTGCGTGAGACTCGGTATCCCTAGCGACAACTTCGATGTCTCGATGTTTTGCGTAGACCTTCATTGTGGTCTTGAGCAAAGCCGAGGGCTTCTCGAGGTCGAATTCGAAAGTCTGAGGGAAATGTCGGATTTTTCGATTGGGCAGGTTTTCGACGAGTCGGTTTCGAAGCTGTTGATGTGAAGTCCACAAATCCCCAAAGTTTCCACCACCATGCAGTAGTATTGCCGTCTGAGCATTTGGTACTCCATCTAAGGCCTTGTTCATATCGGCCGTCACACAATCATCTATTCCGCAAATATACGCGACCTTTTTTCCCAGAGCTTCCAGTAAGGCCATCTCCCCGAGCCAGATGGCCGAATCGCCCGAGTTATGATGATAGGGCCAATCGCAGACTGCGACGTGGGTCACACCGGCAAGTGATTTGGAGTAGACTTCGTATAGCTTCTCCCTACCGGCTTCAATGGCGCCGAAACACGGTCGTGGCTGACGACCACTAGTGGAGAACGTATTGCGCAGACCACCGGCCCGATCGGTGGTGTAGAAGTACGAAAAGATTATGAACGCTGCACAGGCGCCTGCGAAGGTCGTCATGCGATTGAACCGCGGCATCGTTGGGTGACCTGTCGGTAAATTTGATCGATGAAAGGACACACTGATCTGCCGAAAGATAAGCACGGCGCGTCCTTTGATGTCTATTCTTTTTCTCCTACAGCGTGCACGATTTCCTGATATATGGGGGTACAAATTACGCAATACCTTGGCGATTTACACCTTGTATGTTGACGAATTGATCCCCATCGCATTATCAGTCAGAAATAACAGCAAGAGGCGTTCACGACTGTTGTCGGCCCTCAAAAGAGCTCTTGCTGTCTGAGGATGCACAGAGACAGGCTCCCAGAAGACGTCGATCTTTGATCGAGTGGCTGGCGGCCGACATGTCCATTGCTTACTCCACGATGACACGTCTTCGCGTTGGTATGTCTATGCATCTATATGACTCTGCTTCTATGGCTATGACCTCGCCAAGGGTTTTCCCAGGTCAGGTGAGCGAGAGTGATCCTTAGCATCGGTAAACAATGCGGGCATCCGATGATTAAGGACACTTGCACTTGCTGTGTGTGTTCCGCGTGTGGTGTTTGGCGCGTTGTACAGATAAGTCGCGACAAGGACCATGGATGAGCCGATGCAGAACGGTAGTGTGATCGGGTAGCTGAATAAGGCGACCGAGGCGAGAAAAGACAGCACGATCGAAATTGACGTCGCAAACCCCTTCCTGCGCGATAATCAGTGAATGGAGCAGCCAGACCTGTGAGAACTCACATGATGTTGTCACTATAACGGATCACGACCGCTGTAATGAGACCGCCGAATGTCTGAGTCAGGATCGTCCCGATGGCCCATCCATTAAAATTGCTAAAGCTCGCCATGACCTTCTCCGCCCATTTCGCTCCTGCTGGTCCCGATGGGAAGAAGATGATTGGTATTATGGCGGGGATGACTGAGAATAGCGACAACTGAGTATTCCTGATCCACAGATCCGGAGCAGGTCCACCTGCTCCTCCCTTCAATATGAATTCAAAATATACTCCAGCGATTCCAGAGGTGATACACGCGGCAGTGACGGCCATAAACCCCTTCAAGGGTTGCATTACTCGCTCGTTGGTGACGACAGACTTGACCGATGTGTCATCCAGCGACAGCTCGATGGACGGTGCGGCGGTAGTCTGAATCTGAACGATTCCTACACCAACAGCTAGCAGGACGAGTGACAGCCATTTTGCTTTTGACAGACGTCGGCCCAAGATGAAAACCGAGGCGAAAGCGGTCGTGAGGATTTTCATTTGATAGGTCACCTGGAAAGTAGCGACATCGAGATTGGAAGCAGCCACGTATTGTAGATTGTTTTGAATGACGTAGAGGATAGCGGGTATAGCCAGTTTATAGCAGTCGGGTGAGAATACTGACTTGAGCAGTGTACGTAAACGCGACGAGTGGAGCATTAGCGGTAACAGGGAGTGGCGTGACGATGATATGCGAGCATCTCTGTCCGAGTAAACTGCCGGTGTTGGTGTAGCTGCGAGATTGACGTTGATGTTCCTCAGAGCCATCGAGATTGATATGAATCCCTTCAATAGCTCGTTTACGAGCACGGCGCTGGCTGCCGAGTAAGTCCGGTCGGGGGACTGAGAAATTCTCGAGTAGTGCATGATGATAGTGAGGAAGGCATTTTGTAGCGATAGCGTCATCAAGCTGCTTGTCAGTCTCATCTTCCACCCCAAGAGCAGACTCACGAAATCCACTTGAGCTCAACCCCAAACATCGTAGGCTTGTCCACCTTGGAGGGCTGGACGGTAGCAGCAACATATCCCTGTCCGACCTGAGGATCCAGATGGATGGGTGGCTTGCCGTTGTACATCCTTTACCGAATTAATGACAATATTCACACTTCGTGTAGCAACTTATCTGTACGCGTCTAGTTACTTTTTGGGACCTCATTTCTTGACCCTGAAAATAAACCTAAAAAAGGACAACGATCATATACATCGCTCGTGATGCAAAGAAACCTTGGTAAGAAAGCATCTGCCGCAGAGCAGCAAGGTTTACTCCTAAGTCGTGCTCCCACAGGATAGCTGCGTGGAACGTATGCATGGCTAAGAGTGCACAAGTGGCGGCATTTGTGCCGTGAGTAAGCACCCTCACTTGAAGCCCAGTCTGGCACGAGGCGATATGGCTTCGTGAGTCATTGACTGTCGCTGGCTCGGCCCAAAGTTCCTGCGCACCACCAGTCGAGATCAGCAAGACAAGCTGCAGGTCTGGGGGGAAGGAAGCTTCTATACTCTATCCTCCCAAATCCCATGCCATCCCAGTGCCACTCGAGTTTAAGCGGAATTAAGCTTTCGCGAGTCGGTCCGAAAAAGTCATGGATATCCAGACAGCAGTAGTAGTGTTGTACTATTCAAAGACAGCGCAAAGCCGTCGACCAATCCTGCAATAATGTCGTCGCTTGCAGATGTGCTCAAGATATCGATTCTAGGCAACGAATCGATTCATTGCGGATTCCACCTTCTCCCATACATCTTTGATACCATCCTCTCGACTCTCCCATCTTCCACTTACGCCTTGGTCACAGATACCAACCTTGCTCAGCTATATCTACCCGATGTCAAGTCAGCTTTCGACAAGGCTGCCAAGGATCATGGCAGCAATGCCAGGTTCTTGGTCTACGAGGTCGCGCCTGGAGAAGGAGCAAAGAGCCGGAAAGTGAAAGGCGAGATTGAAGATTGGCTATTGGATCAGAGCTGTACGAGGGATACTGTCGTTCTTGCGTTCGGAGGTGGAGTTATTGGTGATTTGACTGGATTCGTTGCTGCCACTTTGTGAGCCAGCTTCGACTGATGGGTGAAAGACAAGCTGAACGGTAGCATGCGAGGAGTCAAGTTTGTCCAGATTCCAACAACCCTGCTGGCTATGGTCGACTCAGCCGTTGGTGGAAAGACTGCAGTTGACACACCTCATGGCAAGAATTTGATTGGAGCCTTCTGGCAGCCAAGCTACATCTTTGTTGATCTCGCTTTCTTGACATCCCTTCCATCTCGGGAGGTTGCGAATGGAATGGCCGAAGTCGTCAAGGTCAGCCTTTCGACTATTCCTCGCATGTACTCAAGCTAAATGTCAGACCGCAGCTATCTGGAAAGCAGATGACTTTGCTGCTCTCGAATCACGTTCTGCTGAAATCATCACTGCATCTTCGACCCGCCTCACCGACAACCCCACTGCTGGTCAACACGAATCCGACCGAACAACCTCACAGACCCTCTTGTTACAAGTCGTGTCGGGTTCAATCTACGTCAAGGCACACATCGTGACTATCGATGAAAGAGAAACAGGACTACGAAACCTAGTCAATTTCGGTCATACCATCGGCCACGCCATTGAAGCGGTCCTCACGCCAACTATGCTCCACGGGGAATGTGTGTCAGTCGGTATCATACTTGAAGCCGAAGTCGCCAGACAACTCGGTGTTCTCTCGCAAGTAGCCGTTGGGCGTCTGACTCGATGTCTGCAGGCGTATGGTCTTCCCGTCTCTTTGAGCGACAGGCGAATCACCTCGATCCCCGCATCCAGTCAACTCGGCGTTGAGCGATTGTTGGATATCATGAAGATTGACAAGAAGAACTCTGGACCCGCCAAAAAGATTGTCCTACTTTCGAGAATTGGAAAGACCTACGAGGAAAAAGCATCTGTTGTAGCGGATGATGTTATCCGCAAGGTCCTCTGTGAGGCGGCCACCGTCGTCTCTGCTATACCAAGCAAGTCGCCCGTCACGATGGCTACCCCGGGAAGTAAGAGTATCTCGAACCGAGCATTGGTTCTGGCCGCTCTTGGAAAGGGTACTTGTCGAGTCAAGAATCTGTTGCATTCTGATGACACTGCCGTCATGATGAACGCCTTGGCCGAACTCAAGGTGAGACGACTTTGACTACTCAAGATGTAATCTGACAATCAGGGTGCCGAATTCTCCTGGGAAGATGGAGGGGACACAATCGTAGTCAAAGGTGGACAAGGTCGGCTCACAGTTCCACCCAAGGGCAAGGAGCTATACCTCGGTAACGCTGGCACAGCTTCTCGATTTCTGACTACCGTCTGTGCTCTCGTTTCCGACACGACCGGCGACGTTACCTCGACCACCATTACCGGTAACGCACGAATGAAGCAGCGACCCATTGGCCCTCTTGTCGATGCTCTCGCTTCGAACGGTGCGCAGGTCAAGTATCTCGAATCGCAAGGGTGTCTCCCGCTACAAATCGAAGCCAATGGCTTCCAAGGCGGTCACATTCAACTCGCAGCTAGTGTTTCCAGTCAATACGTCTCTTCGATTCTCCTTTGCGCGCCATACGCTAAACAGCAAGTCACTCTCGAGCTCACCGGTGGTCAGGTCATCTCTCAACCTTATATCGACATGACCATCGCCATGATGAGAGAATTTGGTATCGATGTTCAACGTCAAAAGGACGAGATTACCGGTAAAATGCTCGACGTCTATTACATCCCCAAGGGCGTCTACACCAATCCATCAAACTACAGTGTCGAGAGTGACGCTTCCAGCGCTACCTACCCTCTTGCCATTGCCGCTATTACCGGAACTACCTGTACAATCTCGAACATTGGATCCTCGTCACTACAGGGAGATGCTCGATTCGCAAAAGAGGTCCTGGAGCCAATGGGATGTACTGTTGAACAGACCGCTACGTCCACCAAAGTCACCGGTCCACCTGTCGGACAGCTTCGAGCCCTGGGCAATGTGGACATGGAACCCATGACCGACGCTTTCTTGACGGCATCTGTGCTTGCGGCTGTCGCCACTCTTCCAGCTTTACCAGGACGAGAGGTCACCGGTCTCAAGCCAGAAGGAAGCAGGATTTACGGAATCGCAAACCAGCGAGTCAAGGAGTGTAATCGAATCAAGGCAATGAGAGACCAACTTGGTAAGCTGGATGACAATCATTGACGTATCACAGAGCTAACATGTCACAGCCAAATTCGGAGTCGAGACGGACGAATTAGAAGATGGAATAATCGTCTTTGGCAAGGGCCATACCTCACTTCATCGAGGCGCTTCCGTCCACTGCTACGATGACCACCGAGTTGCCATGGCGTTCAGTGTTCTGGGTTGCATCATCGAAAAGACCGTCATTGAGGAAAAACGGTGTGTGGAGAAGACCTGGCCTAACTTCTGGGACGATCTTCAGAACAAGGTATGTTTGCGTCAAGTCTTCGAGACAGACAATTGAGCTGACATGTAGATCGGTATTGCAGTCGATGGTGTCGAGCTCGAAACTTCCCATGCTTCCTCATCCAAGACCACACTGCCCGCCAAGAAATCGGACAATCCCATCTTTTTGATCGGTATGCGAGGTGCTGGCAAGACTTACATCGGTCGACTTGCTGCCGAAGTCATTCGAGGCGAGTACACCGATGCCGACGACGTGTTTGCCGAACACACACAGTCGTCTGTGTCCGACTACGTCGCAGCTCACGGTTGGCCCGCTTTCCGAAGGACCGAAACCGAGATTCTGGCCAAACTCACAAAGGAGACCAGAGGCGACCATATCATTGGTCTCGGAGGCGGAGTAGTGGAGACGGAAGAAGCTAGAATTGTCCTGGCTAAACACGCTGCCTCGGGTGGAGTTGTCATTCATGTCACCCGTGAGCTTGAGGCAATCGAGGGATTCCTCGACTCTATCGGATCGACCGCCGCCAGGCCAAATTGGGGCGAATCGTTCTCAGACGTGTTCAAGAGGAGAGAACCTTGGTATCGACAATGCTCGAATTACGAGTTCTACAACACTCTCGAACCCCTCGGTGGGCAGTCTCAGGAAGATCACGTTCGAGCAATGCGAGCTGAATGTGAACGATTCTTCCAATTCATTACAGGTGGTGATGACAATCGACCAAGATTGACCGGAAAGGGTTCTCAACCGACCAATTTCCTATCGCTCACTTTCCCTGACATCACCCCTGCTCTTGCCGACATGTCGACTTTGACACAGGGAGCCGACGCTATCGAGCTTCGTGTGGACTTGTTGTGCAAAAATGGTCAAGCACCTACAGTCACGAATGTACCCTCCATCACCTACGTTGCGAAGCAGCTGTCGATGCTTCGATTGGTCACCAATCTACCAATCGTCTACTCAGTTCGATCCAAGGACCAAGGCGGATTCTTCCCTGGCGATCAAGCCGAAGCGTATCAGGAGCTTGTCGAGCTCGGTCTTCGATCGGGATGCGAATACGTCGATCTCGAAATGGCTTGGCCTGCTTCTGTCTTGGACAACATCGTCAAGAACAAGCAACATTCGCTTATCCTCGCATCTTGGCACGATTGGAGCGGCAAAATGGCTTGGGACGGTCAGGCTGTAGAGGCCAAGTACCTTCAATGCTCCAAATATGGCGATATCGTCAAACTCGTCGGATTCGCCAAATCAACTTCTGATAACGCTAAATTATCCCTCTTTGCCGAAACACATACATCCAAGCCATTATTGGCAATTAACATGGGCGCTCTTGGACAGCTTTCGCGAGTTAACAACACCGTTCTCACTCCCATCACCCACTCGCTACTCCCCTCTCGAGCTGCTCCCGGTCAATTGACCGCTCAGGAGATCCTGCAGGCTCGACATCTGATCGGCACACTGCCCTCGAAAAAGTTCTACATTACTGGAAGTCCCATCTCGCATTCCATGTCGCCAACACTCCATAACGCTGGATTCAAGGCACTAGGTTATCCTCATCTCTACGAAAGACTGGAATTCGCCGAGGTTGAACAAGGATTATTGGATACCTACAATGCACCCGACTTCGGAGGAGCTTCCGTTACTATGCCACTAAAGCTCAAGATCATCCCTCATTTGCATACCGTCTCGGAGAACGCCAAGTTGCTTGGAGCGGTCAACACGGTGGTCCCATACCTGAATGAAACGGGGGAGAGGGAGTTCTTCGGTGACAATACAGATTGGCAAGCTATTCACGAAGCCGCCAAAATCAATCTCGACCCCTCAGCGTTTGTCGGTGACAAACTGGATGTTCTGGTCATTGGTGCTGGTGGTACGTGCCGAGCCGCTATTTTCGCCATGCACACCCTGGGCGCAACCACGATTTACCTTTACAACCGAACCATCGCCAATGCTCAAGCCGTCAAGGACTCTTTCCCTGATAACTTCAACATCACCGTTATCGATAGCCTCGACTTGGGCTTCGTCCCTTCAGTGATCGTATCCACCGTCCCAGGGGAATCTTTGACCCTCGACAAATCAGGTATTCATCTGAATGGAGATGTAGTCTTGAAGGGAGAAAAGGGAGTCGCAATCGACTTAGCGTACAAGCCTCGAAAGACTGCTTTAATGGAATTGGCGAAAAACAAGCAAGGTTGGAAGGCTGTTTCTGGACTAGAGATCTTGTGCTTGCAGGGATTCAGGCAGTTCCAGATGTGGACTGGCAAAGTGGCTCCAAAGGACCAGATCAGGGAAGCTGTCTATGGACAGTACAACCGGGAACATCCCGAGTAATTTGTGGTGGTAAATAAGCACTATATTGCATGCATCAATGCTATGCCGTGAACTCATCAAGACCAGATTACCATCAACATTCAAGCTTGTCCTTGGTACCCTTTTCCCAGCCGTGGAGTTCCACAAACTGCCTCAAAGCCATCTCCATAGCGCCGCTCTTTTTGTCCCGTTTTGCTTGTGAAGTCTCCTTACCTGCCTTCTTACTATCGACCACAATACCGCCCTGAGCAACGATATCTCCAGCAGTAGTCGGGTTATTGGACCAGGCCTGTATACGAGCCAAGCAGTCGCGTGGCGACACCCATTCTCGAATTCGCTCGTGTCTCTCCGGCCTGCTGTTCAGCTTCGTCAGATATTATGATGAGGTCACTGACCAGTTGGTCTGGGCGGAAACGGCGTGCTCGGAAGTCTCTATGATGTGGACATGCCAGACTGCTGCTCTCTTCTGACCTGCTCCAGCTTCAAGCGAGAGCATCATTAAGCGATCTTCATCGCTTGGTGCGTGGATCCCGAGCGGTGTTCCAGCTTATTCTTAGCTCGGACATCTATGACTCGTTCAACATACCTTCCTCGTACGACTCCCTGACTGCCGCTTGGCCTGATGTCTCGCCTTCCTCGATTCCACCTTTGGGTACTATGGAATGAAGCATTGATCCGAAGTCGTGGTGAGTGAGGGGTGTCAGAAGGAGCGTTTTGTGAGCTACATCCCGGCTGAGGCATAGTTGGCTCACGAATCCACATGCCCGGATGGGCGCGGCTCGAGACCGTCAATAGCTTGTGGGTCTCTCTGTCGAAGACCAAGGCGACAGCGACATGCCTCGCTGGCTTGTCTCCGCCCATTGCTGATTGCGAAAGGCAAGAATGATGATGGTATACCGGTTATCAGTACCATAGATCTACCCGAAGTAGTAATTGGAGCTCAAGTTCGGTCGACCGGCTCGAGTGATGATCGTCAAGTCGCAGTAACCTATTCTTTACTTGGTTCCATTGGCACTTTGTAACCTGTAATCTAGCCTGTACGCATCTCAGTCATCTCCGCTACAATCGGAGCACAATCATCGAACCTTCGAGTTCCGGCGCGCGGGCAACGGCCGATTCCAGCTCGAGTCTGAAGCTTAATGTCGACTTCTTTGGGCGCAAGTAACGCAAATGTATGCTGATTGTCCACCTATCCTTAAGATCCAAAGGTTCAAAGTCATAAGGAATACAAGTGCTCAGCCCGATACTCACCTACACCTATCTGGGGCGTCCATTGCGATCAAAGCCCGATCGACTGGGCAGCGGCAGTAGTCACCGAACCTTCCCGTTCACCTCGACCAGCTCGCGATGATCGATCATATCTTAGGTCGACCCTCCGCCTCGATCAGGCGATCGCAAATTTTTCTGGTTCTATTCTTCTGGATTTGGCGACTGTACAAAGGTGATGGCGCCCCTTTGCCTACAAGGACAAGTACAGGTCTTCCCGCTGGACCGAGTCGGGCGGCAGGTGGCGGGCGACCAAATGGGAAAGGCGCAGTGGGGAGAAAGACCTGGTGGTGGAGACTATGGGTGGGGCTGGTGGGGCGGAGTAGATTTGGTGCAGAGTGGATGAACAGGGTGAACGAGCGGTTAAGTGAGCTGTCATTCACACCCGACCTGCCTCTAGCTGATGGATAGAACACTTCACCCCGTATCAGTTGATCCTTGGGACTTTCACGATATTGTATGCACTACGGCATCTCGATGATCTATTCGGTCTAGGGGGTAAGTCGGTCTCGCCTACTGTCAGGGCTTTGCTGATCCTGTTAGCACCGGAACCGCTGGCTAGATTGGTGAGCCCGGCTCTGTTCGGGGCAATGCGAGACTAACACCGCAGTACTCTCGCTCCTATTACCGAGCAACATACGTCAATACCGCTTTCGATGCAGGCTTTGCGTCTGCGATGGCTATACGTCCGAAATGGCTCAAGGATATTTGTAGCGTCCTATTTTCGGGTTACTATCTGGTCTGGGCATCTGACGGAGACGAGGTGGTAAGTTCCTCTCGGTTGCCGTAGCTGAAATTTCAGCTTCGCCGCTTCAGAGCACTGTGTACCGTCGAAATGTTACGGGTCACATGGGAAAAGACTCGTAATCCATATGTGAGAGATTACAGAATGAACGAAACTGACTATAGGTTCGCCTCTTGACTACCTTCCATCGGCCTCGAGTCCTATTGATACGAGAAGTCATTATTCCCCGACCCACTTCTTCATCGCGCGCAAACCTACCGCCCGTCAAGGGATTGCTGTTCTTTGACGGATCCGAGAAACAGCTTGCGTCGGCTACCGAGCTAGTGGTTGATTTTCCAGGCGGTGGTTTCATAGCGATGGGACCGGATTGTCATGAGGAGAGGTTGAGGAGTTGGGCTAAGAGGACAGGAAAGCCGGTATTGGGCATTGATTATGGGAAAGCCCCGGAATGTGAGTGTTCCTTGGGAGATGTTGTTCTGAATGCTAATTTCAGACCCGTACCCTTGGGCGATCGAAGAAGGTTTCGATGCTTATCGAACGATACAAGAGACAAAGGGTCGTTGCATCGGAATGAAGAGCGGTCGATTGGGCGTAGTACTGACCGGTGATTCTGCGTGAGTCTCATCCGCAGAGGAGCCAACCATACTGACGCTCAGAGGCGGCAACATCTGCACAACCATTATCATTCGCATCCTCGAGCATCATACCGCAATCCCTCGTCCTATCTCGATCATCCTGGCCTACCCTGCACTAGACTTCAATTTCACATCATGGATGTCGCCAGCCAATCTCCGCGTTCTAAGGACAGAGCATTCGGAGAACCACATCCCAGGGCTGAAGCAGGGTAAAGATCATATGTCACACAAGTCGCCTTTATCAGTCGTCGACGATGTCAAACGGCGGCATCGAAATCAACCTCGATCCAGACAGAAAAGCTGGGGAGAAGCCCTTTCATCAAAATTACCCGGACTTGCCATCTCGCCAACCGAAGAAAAGAGTGCTTTCGGCGGATCGAAGACACCTCGTATGACCAGTCCCTCTACGCCTTGGTCCACAGTATTGCCTCGCGTTCTATCAGAAAGATTCCCCTCCACAGATGACAGGAGGGGATCTGTTGAAACCAATTCGGAAGATTCGGGATCATCGGATGATAACGATGATTCCAAGACTGTCCGAGCTGTCGACGTGAGGCAAGAAGCCGACAAGTCCTTGCGAGAACGGGTCAAGACGCCGAAGGAAGAACGTAGTTTCGACCTCAGAACTGTATCTCCCGAAAAGGTGACCCAGCCAGTGGATCACGAGGTCAGGAAGAGCCGGAGAAAAGCTCCGATAGGTACTCGAATGACCATGACGAGTCGTGTAGGGTATTTTCAAGATCGTATCATATCGCCCACAATGGTGAGTACCTCAGTCTTAGCTGATAACGATGCTGATGGCAGATGCGAGCGATGGCTATTCTCTACATCGGTCCTCGGCTCAATCCCGACATCGAAACAGACTACTACATCTCACCAGTCCTTGCGCCTGCTCACCTTCTGGCGCATTTCCCACCTGTCTACTTGATTTGCGGAGAGCGAGATCCGTTCGTTGACGATACCGTGATCTTCTCTGGTCGGGTTCGCGAAGCTAAACGAGCTCGACGTGCCGAGGCTGAGTCGAAGCTACAGGGAGTCAACAACAGATTTGGTGAAGGCCTGCGAATGTCTAAATCAGCCAAAACTCCGAGCCCGGACCATATACTGCGCGAGACGGATGACGACTGGGTTCAAACGCGAATCATCGAGGGATGGGGACATGGGTTCATGCAAATGGCTAGTCTGATGAAGGAAGTCGATTCGGTGTTAACGGAGATGGCAGACTGGATCGACGAATCGTTTGAGAAAGCTTCGGATGCTCAGAGGGACGCAGAGGAAGTAGCTGCTGCCCATGCTGCTGCCAAAGCCGCTTTCAGGCCTGATGCCCCAGTGCTCGTGTCTCCCCAAGATACCTTTGTTCAACCACCTTCGACCTATGTGAAACCGGTCAAGGAGTATTCGGGATCACCTCGACGGTCTCTTGGAGTCGCAGATCTCGGCGCCGCTGTTGCATCGTCCTCGACTATGGCAGCTGAGGAAGAAGAGCAGGAAGAAGGAATGATTTCTTTCTCGGCCAAGACCAAAAAGACCCCTCCACCATCTCGATTCTTTCCTGTTCCTCGCCGAGCATCCAAGGAACATCTCGCTCTCTATCGATCTTCTTCTGCCGTCAAATTTGATCAGGAACAATCTGGGTCTTCCGGCGAGACTGTTTCTGTCCAGACTCCATCTTCGAGCGTTGGGGTGCTTGAGCCAGAGGAAGAATTCAAGGGTTCAGGCGCTTTCGCCTTCTTCGGCTCAGCAAGTGCTGGCCCTTCAAGAGCACCAGCCGCAGCTCGGCCTATTCCCAATCACTCGTCGATCTACGGTGGGAGCGCTCCTGCAGGACGACGATTCAGCAACTCCTCCGCTGGTCAAGCTACTAGCCCATCGACCAGTAAACCTACCAACAGTCTTCTATCGGCTGCGGTAGCCGGCGCAAGGGCTGCTAGTCCGGCTTTAGCTGCTGCGGGCTTGGTACCACAGAGTATCGGAAATGTGAGCGAGGCGGAGCTGATGAGAAGAAGGCGATTGGAGGCGGTATTTGGAATGGGAGAGACGGATGATCACGATCAGCAATCTGATAATGAGGAGGATGAAGACGATTGGGGGGATCGGGTCTGAGTTGTAGGGTAGAATACAGATGTAGGAGGGATCTTGGGTTGTATGTGACCAGCGACGAGCGATGTATATGATGCTGTGCAAGTACCAATGATGCATACTGATTGACTCTGGCCGAGAAACGGAGAAAGAACTATATTACTGAATGTCCACTACATATATACCACAACGAGCCAATGTCCATTCAGCATCTACAATGCTCTGGCTACGCCATCTGCCGGATCAAATTTTACACTTTTCCTCCCCTGCTGAGTCTGGCTTTGTCTCCATTCGGATCCATCCAATATCCCGTTATCCGTTGGAATCCTGGGAAGCGGTCCCGACTGCCCATCCCAAATCCAGAGGGGTTTCTCGTACCAATTAGCAGTCTGACGAATAGTATCTCTTTGGCCATCCCCTACAGATGCAGGGCCACTAGTGCTTTCTCTTGTATAATCCGCATATTCAAATACAGAAGAGATGTCTGGTGCTGGTTTTCTGTTGCTAGGTCGTCTTTGGGGGACCAACGCTCGATTCCCAGTCTTGGGCGGTGGTGGTGGTGGAGGGACGAAAACCATAGTCGGAGCTCTAGTGGATGGGGTAGGGGGTAGTGGGAAATCGAATCGGAATCCACCTTCCGGGAGGGCTGGAACGGAATGTTCTGAAGCACCACTATGTATTGACCAATTACCTAGGGATGCTGCTGATGCCGATGCCCTTGAGAGGATGACCGAACGCAAGTCGTTATCAGAACTCCTACTGGGTTTCCTGTTCAATCCGGAAGTGGGGTTGAGATTTGACGAAGATTGACCAGATTGCCGATTTCGATGACTGTGGAATGATTGTCTCGATTGTCTCGATTCCCGTCCGGAACGCTGTGAATCCCGCTTTGAGTAGACCGATTCTTCAGTCGGTGAAGGAGGGATCACTGGACCAGGGAGGAAAGGTCGATTCTGATTCTGCTTTGGCGGTGGTACAGGTGGCATGATACTAAATCTCGGGTTTGGATTGGTAGTAGATGCAGCATATGAATGACCCCACTCGAGATTCGGTCTTGATTTGGAAGTTGGATCACCCGCTGGAGGACGTTGAAGACCCCATGACATGTGCCCCGCTGTAGGTTGATAGTCGAGTTTAGGAGGTCCTACTACTCCATCAAATCCACGAGGACGGGTCATGATACTTCTAGGCGGGTTCACGTCTCTATTTCCGGCTGGGGAACCATCGTAGATAGGTTCATCGGCGTATTTCTCCCATTCCTGTGATTCGGGTTTGTTTCGAGGAGACCAAAGAGCCGGAAATACTTTGCTAGGTTTCAATCCCGCAAAAATTGCTGGCATAGTCAACGGCTTAGCGTCGTTTGCTGAGGAATTTTGATCCTCTCGATCGAAAACATCTCGATTGCTGTTCGAGTGTGGGAAGAAGGAGGGAATCCGAGGAAAGTTTAACCCAGGAAACCGTTTGGACTTCCGGTTCGAGTTCTCATCAATTCCCCCGGCAATGGCATTCTTGCCATTCATCGAAAAGAATGAAAAGTGGGATGAGTCTCCATGTTTCTAGCTTGATCAGAATTCCCTCTGTTGTGAATGAAGATAGGACTGACCTCGTTGGAATCAGGTAGCATGTGATCAGGACCATCGTATCCAGCAGGATACCAACTCTGCCTCATCAAGGCAGTTTTCCTCTTATTTCCCCTTTTCCACCTCATGTAGTATCGTATCCCCATCAAAACCAAAGCGATGAGTCCAAATAATCCGATGATTCCGCCGATCGTGGCTCCGACAGAAACAGCTTTATCACGACCATTATTGACGGCCATGGCGCCTTGTGTAGCCGCCCCAGAATCAGCAGAAGTTGTATGAGATGTCATTGGTCTCTGACTTGAGGCCGAGCCGACGCTTGAGCTTGAAGTCGTTGGGATGATGGCGATGGGGGCAATGGGTACCTCGGAAGTAGTGATAATCGCTACTGAACTCGAACTCGAAGAGGTAGTGGCTTCGACTGTGGTGCCAAGCGAAGAGAGAGTCGCCGAAAGGGTGGTAGGGGAAGTGGTGCCTTCCGCAGAAAGTACCGAAGCCACTGCTTTCATTAGTGTGTCAAACCGATATGAAAAGGTGAGTAGACTCACTACTATTCAACTTGGTAGTTTCATCTAACCAGCCTTTCGTCGATGATGATGATGAATTTGCTGACAGATTCTGTGAGCTGCTTGGCTGCTCTGCAGATGCTGAGGCTGTTTCAACAGGGGAGAAATCGGAAGTCGGGGCCGGCGAAGAGCTCTGTGTCTCGGTCAGAGACGGCTCGATGGATGTCGAGGCATTCTCTACGGACGTCGACGCAGACGTGGTTGAAGCAGAAGGACCCATGCTCGAGCTACCACTGCCAGAGCCCTCACACCCGCCCCATATCGTTTCACCAGGGACCCAAATCGTAGTCTGGGTAGTAAACACTACCGTACTAGTCGCCAAACTCGTCGAAAGCGATGGCGTGGCAGTCGATACAATGGGTTTGATCGTCCAAGAGATACAGTCGGAAGGCAGACCCGATGGAACCTGTAATTGCCTTTCGACAGGTGGAAATCGTTCATGATGCCCTTCCTTTGTCTTGTTAGAATGCACAATCAGATCATCTTCGGGCCCGTTTGAAGAGGACGATTGCCTCTTTGTCCTCTTTGTCGAAACGTGTAGTCCTGCAGTCGGGAGTGTGGGTCGGGTAGATAGGCAGGAAGTGACTGATGATGTCGAGATCGAAGGTTTGGGTGTAATGATTGATGTGTGTACGACAGTGCTCGTCGCTTGCACGTTCGACCTACTCATTAGGCACCATCTATAATTGATAGATGGAAACGTACGTGGTAGTCGTCCAACGAGTAGAGATCGGTGTGGACTGGCACGACATACTGCCTGATTCTAGCAGTGTCTTTTTCGCTCTCCTCTGCGCTACTCCTCTGCGCTACTGAGCAGACTTCGCGGTATAAGGGTACCGTTGTCTCCGGTTATCCTACCGCGCGGGACAACGCGTAGATATGTGAGGCCTCTGGCGTAGCTAGAGTAAAAATGGGAATAAGAAGGAAATGGCAACGGAAACGAGAGTGAGAGTGAGAGTGAATGGATGATCTCGAGCGGGATCCTGACACCACGGCATCGCCCGTCCGAGATAGAGAGAGACCCATTTCCCCTTGATTCAGTACTTCAGTACAAAGGAATATACTTCCCGAAATCAATTCCAGAACTCGGAGTTAGTTGATAATTACCCAATCTCTTGACTCCTTTCCATCACAAGAGGTAACGACCCAAGTCCTAGAGTACCTTTGAGTATCGTGACTGACTGATCCTGAAACTTGATGTCAATCGACGCATAGCTTTTCGAGTACTCAAAGGTATCTTGGCTGATTCCCATTATGATCCATCTATGCGTCTATGATTTACTGGAAGCGTTTTTATATGTCATCAATCCCGCTAGAGCTAGAGCGTAGCCTAACATCAGCAATGTTTCGAAAGGTATCATACCAAATATCTGTATAGGCGTGATTGCACTGCCAAAGAACAAGCAGCTCGAAGTGATTAACAATATATCCTATACATCAGCTTCATACCGTACGCCGGACGAGGATATACCTTGAATACCCCTGCTAGAGTCAAGACGAGACCGCCCGCTGCTCCTATCAGAAAGACAGCCGCGACGTTCAATCCAAATGCTACCCCGGCGTTCGAGATCATGATCAAAGGACCTATTCTTGATAATTCCCGGAAAGGAGCCAATCCTTCGGTGAATGGGATGAAACAAGCATTGATTATTGCGCACACCTGGCATTAGCTGCGAGGGTCTGTCGAGACATACTGGAGCGTAGTAGTGGAGTGAAACGAGGGGGTCCATCTATGTGGTCAGCTTGATTACGCTTGAAGTTGTAGTGCTTGCCTTTAATCCTTGAAGGAGGATCTGAATCATTACCAGTCGGCTGTATCGTCAGTATCGGCCCTGAGCGTGACGCGGTTCACGTACGATGCCTCAAACTGCTTATCAGTCTTCGTTCAAGCGATATCACGAGACTTACAGCAACAGCACTGGCCTGGCAAAGGAACCCGAACATCTCGAAATGTACTTCTCCGTAAGCAGCCATAGCGCACCCTACGGATATCATCTTTCAGTCAGTCCACCGCCTCCATCAAATCTCCACAGCTTCGAATGGAACAGGGCAAGACGTACGAGGACAATCAAGATCAATTTCTGGTTCAGATGTTGAAGATTGAACAAAGCCGAAATCAAGAGGATAGCCACCGGTGTGAAAGCTTTCAACATCTGAATGAAAGAGACGCTGAGTCTATCTCATCAGCCCGACACCCCTGACAATTGGCACCAGTGAGCGGATTCACGTTAGGTAGGCGGTATTGCTCAGGATGAGAGAGCCGGAGAATAGTATGCCAATCGGAACGATCGATTTGAGGTATAAATCGCGCTTGACATCAGTGCTTGCATGAGTATCAGGCGAACATACAGTCATATCAACGCCATCGAGCCCATCCATGAGATGTGTCGTTGAACGTAGTATACGTGTTCCGATAGCCTGATATCAGTCACTGAACTGTGGGAGTTCGGCGATACTCACAGCACATCCCAGATGATATGATGTACTATCTCCATCAGTCCTAGAGCCCGACTTTTAGCGTGACCTACATGAACACTGGCTGTGACGGTCAGCTTCACCCTGAAACTTGATAATTCAAACTTACATATGGGAATTCTAAATTCGTATACAAATACTCTGGCGGTGTCAGCCAGAGACGGACCGCAAGGAGATCGACGGACTATTGAACAAGATCACAGAAGAAGATAAAGCGATCCAAATGGGAACTGGAGGTTATCAGCTTTAAGAGTCCCAAGACCTCGAGCAAGACATACTAATTGCAGCAGCCCCCATCTTCTTCTTTTCTGGCAATTCCCCATCTCCCTTACACCATCAGCACGACCTTTCTCAGACCATAGTAGTCGACGTACCGATCTTACGTTCCCTTTCTCCGCTGCTCCGAGCCCCAAACCTAGACCAATCACACCCTCTTTCTCTTCTGTATCATTGTATGACATTGGACTTGATTTTCGAGCCGTTGGAGAATGTGGTAAGTTGGACATTGAGGTATACGGGCGGGTCGAAGGTGCTGAGGGGTACGCTGATTGCCCCGTCTTTTCGCGATCAAGCTGAGCACTCATCAGTCTCGTGCTCCTAGCGCTAGTGTAGTATTTGACTTTGGCGACATGAGTTGATGACCTTAAAGTTACAGCACAATCAGACGCGTCTCAGGGTCAGCGCGTGTATGAACTCAATAATCTGATACCCCGCTCCTTGTATGTAGGCTTATAGATTGATGTAGCTTATGCATGAAGAGCTATCTGTATACTGATTGTATCGTACGTGTACATATGCTTAATGAAATCGCTCTCTGTCCGTCTCGACTCCCCACTTAGATGGTCTGATCACCAAAAGCCATGTCGTTAATCAGGGCAATCTCGGCCTTGTGGGCGTTCTTGGATCCAGTGGCAACTGATGAACTTGGTTTTCGACCAGCGTAAATGGGTACTTTGTCTTTATGGTTCTCAGTCTCCTTCAACGCGGTGATCAATCGAGGCTGAACGTAGGTCCAAGCTCCATTGTTCAATGGCTAATATCAGTATTGCTTCAATGATTGAAGTCGAAAGAAAGACTCACCTCCTCCTGTGCCCAGACAATGTCGGCGTTGGGGTAAGTGTCGAGATGTGGAGTCAGGAGATCGTATGGTAGTGGCGAGAGTTGCTCAATTCTGGAGATGGCAACATCGTCAATCTTTCGGTCTTCACGCTCCTTGAGAAGCTGGAAGTAGACCTGACCGGAACAGAGGATATGTCGTCGAATCTTTTCTGGGGCGACCAGAGATTCGGGATGAGGCTCGGGTAGATATCGCTGGAAAGTGGTTTCCCCAACAAAGTCCTCGAGGGGCGATTTAGCAAGTGGGTGTCGTAGCAGAGATTTCGAGAAGAATATGATGAGCTGTATGTTAGCTGTCGTCACGTAGAGACCGAAAGGGGCATACGGGCTTTCGGAACTCTCTCAAGTTCTGTCGTCGGAGAACGTGGAAATAGTTGGCGGGAGTGGTAGCGTAGACAATCTGCATGTTGCAGTCCTGGTGTTGACGGTCGAGCTTCTCTGGCGAGGGATAGATTCGAGGTTCGTCATCACACAATTGCAAGAAACGCTCAATTCGACCAGACGAATGTTCGGGTCCCTGACCGTCGTATCCGTGTGGCAAGCTGAGTACTAGACCGGTTCGCTGTAGCCATTTACGTTCACCGGCGGCAATGAATTGATCAATGATACATTGGGCGTTGTTTCTGCCTGTCAGTCTTGCACCCGAACAATCTGGGAGGAGCTTACGCGAAATCACCAAACTGAGCCTCCCACATTGTCAAACTCTGTGGGGAGACAAGCGAGTAACCGAGTTCGAAACCGAGAGTACCGAATTCGGAGAGATGCGAGTTGGTCACAGTGAATGAACCTTGTTCTGACCCAAGGTGCTTGAGTGGAGTATACGTGCTCTCATTCTCCTGATCGTGGACAACGGCATGACGTTGAGAGAAAGTACCTCGCTCGACATCTTGACCAGATACTCGGACGTGTGTTCCCTCCAGACACAAGGTTCCGAAAGCAAGAGCCTCGGCAGTCGACCAATCGATACCCTTACCCTCTTGAACTGCTTTTCCTCGATTGGAGATGATTCGAGCGAGATTCTTGTGAGGCGTGAAACCCTCTGGGAAGGAGGAGATGACAGATCCGACCTGCTTCAAGACGTGCTCGTCGGCGCCGGTGGGATGGTGAGGCAAGACGTTCTCTGCCAACTCTTTGGGCGTGGGGAAGCCCTCCCAGGATGACGAAAGCCATTCACGAGCAGAAGGCTTGTAGTCCTTTGACGCGTCTTGTGCCTTTTCCAACATTCCCCAAACCCATTGTCGGTGTTCGTCGATCTCTTTCTCGGTAAAAGTGCCCTCCTTGATGAGTTTATCGGTGTAGATCGAGAGAACGGTCGGCTGGTTCTGAATGGCCTTGTACATCTTTGGCTGGGTGAAAGAGGGCTGATCAGTTTCATTGTGACCGTATCGTCGGTAACAGACAATATCGATAACGACATCCTTCTTGAATTTGGCTCGCCAGTCGGCAGCAAGACAACAAACATAGTTGACGGCTTCGACATCGTCACCATTAACGTGGAAGATGGGAGCATCGATCGATTTGGCGATATCGGATGGGTATGGAGTTGATCGTGCGAATCGTGGATCGGTAGTGAAACCAATTTGGTTGTTGACAATTAAGTGGATCGTTCCACCAGTACCGTATTGTGGAAGATTTTGCATTCCCATGGTCTCGTAGACAACACCCTGACCGGCGAAAGCGGCGTCACCGTGCAACAAGACACCCATGGCCGAGTCGTGTGTCTCTTCATCGCCTTCGAAATGCTGAATAGCTCGAGTTTTACCAAGAACAACGGGGTCCTCGGCTTCCAAATGAGAAGGGTTGGCCACGAGTGATAGTGAAACTTTTTTTCCGGAAGGTGTAGGTCGGACGTAGTTGGCTCCCAAATGGTACTTGACATCACCACCTCCAGAATCATCGGCATCCTTTGGTCCGGCGAATTCGTTCAAGATGGCCTCTATGGGTTTACGGATGACATTTCCGAGAACGTTCAATCGTCCACGATGAGGCATACCCATGACGATGGACTTGACACCAGCATCGACGGACCGATCAATCAAGGCTTTCATACCGGGCACGAGGGATTCACATCCTTCCAGACCGAATCGCTTCTCGTTGGGATATTTTGAGGCGATAAACTTTTCGAAAAGCTCAGACCACATGGTTCGGTCCAAGATCATCCTCTTTTCTTCAGTGGTATATTTCCACTGCGATGGGATCTCGACTCTTTCACGGATCCAATCACACTGTTCTCGGTCGGCGATGTGGACGTATTGTACACCAATGTGGTGGCCTTGGAGTCAGCTTGATTGTTTCTACAGCTTAGAAAAACTTACAGTACATGGTCTTGAGCTCGTTGATGATCTCTCCAAGAGTCATCTTGTCTCCTGGAACCGTTCCCTGGAACCTGGGTAGAATAGCAGTGCTGAGCTTGAACTCTTTGCTCAAATCCGCTTCGGTCCATCCGTAATAATCCAACTTCAACTCTGGGGGGACTTTAGAGTCGAGATCGGCACTGAGGATACGTAGAGGATCGAGGTTGGCGATATGGTGACCTCGAACTTGGTATGCTCGGACGAGGAGTTGGACCTATTTGTCAGCTCGAGCTTGCGAACGCGTACGTACCTTCAAGTAATCGGTGACATCCTTGTTTCCATCGACATTCAGTTGGGGACTTCCATCTGCTGGCACAGGCATAGAACCGGAAAGACTTGGTGGCGGGCTGAAAGCATCCTTTGAATCCATGCCCTTGTCTAGGCCGCCGAAATACGTAGCCCAAGAGACATGTACAGATTGAGGATCTTGTTTCCAATTTCTGTACATCCTATCCATCAGCTCGTGGTCAAGATTAAACATACTCCTCGGCGTAGTAGGCATTACCTCCAGATGCAAAATCGTCATTCTTGCTAGGAGGGATCGACGTTTCCGAAGCGTATGTTCGTTTCGTGATTCGAGAAGATGGGAGGACAGAGAGTGCGCGTGGTGTTCGCGAGAGAGTAGAGAGAGGTAGACGACGTTGTATCGTTCGTAGCATGGTGGGTTGTGTTGGGCCACCTGATTAGTGGTTTGTTGGTATATAGGTTGTGTATATGAGTAGCTGCTTGCTGTTGCTGTTCGGTAAAAGCCTATGACGGCTCCCGCCAATTGAATTTGATTCCGTCCCTCGGTTTTCAACGGAAACAGTTCCGACAATACTGTATTATGAGAATACAAAAGTGGGGCTCACCTTCCACATATAGACGCGTCAAGACATAAGATATCATACCACCAAGACCATGGCGACTAAATTCGCATATCTCGATACTGGTCTTACAGGGCAATCAGAAGGGGAGGTATCAATACAATCTCTTATCGACCGCTCGGATGCACTTGCTGAAGAGGCGAGGGAGGTGTTGCCGTACAGTTTTGATGAATGTACCTATTCAAAAGGGTATCTGAGACAGGCGATATGGTCATGTATAGATTGTGGTGAGAGAGGAGTTTGTTATGGGTGTTCAATCTCTTGTCATGCGGGCAAGTCTACCTTGGAGTGACATCTTCACTGTCTGATGGACAGAACATAAATTGGTAGAATTGTGGACGAAAAGATCATTCCGTTGTGATTGCCCCACCACCTCGATGGCCAGCCCTACTACCAAGCGATGCAAAATAAACCCGCCTGATCAACAACCTCAACTAGACAATGAGGAGAACAAGTATACACATAATTTTGCTGGTGAATTCTGCAGATGTGGTAGATTGTATGATCCAGAGACAGAGACTGAAGCCATGATACAGTGTATTGCATGTGAGGTAAGGGTCCCCTCTGATTCGGCTGACGATAGGATTGGTATCACGAGACATGTCTCAGTCTACGGTCAGCCGAGCAGCCAGAGGGGGAGGATGAGGACGACGAGACGCGGGTGTTAATCCCTTCGGATAGCTATGATGGGCTCATTTGCTCCGCTTGCGTCCAAGGCAATAATTACTTGAAGGAACAGGCTGGAGAGGAAGGCTGGATGACGATCGAACCGGATGGAGTTGGATACAGAGTGGTCGGGAGGCCCAATACCGTCAAAGCCGTCAAAACCGATGAGGGGAAAGAGAATGCGGGAAAGCGAGAGAGGGAGGACGAGATAGCTGGGCAGAACAAGCGACTAAAGCAGGATGAGGAAAATGGGGAAAACCGTCTGCCATCTCCCTTGCTGAATGCCGAAGTCAAGGCGGAGGCAAGTGCTTCACCACTCAAAACGGACGATATCGATGCTTTGGAGACAACGGCTGTCGGAGCTAAGGGCAAAGGCGACATTTTCCTCGCAGAAGGGATTCGTGAGAAGTTGTCAACTTCGCTGGATGTGAGCCCTTCCTACAAGGCATTACTGATCGCAGGCCAAGACGATCGCCACTCTCCCATTCGATCTGATAGACAAAGAGATATACGAGCCTCCTCAAGATGACGATGAGGGTTTGTCGACCCTGTACCCTCGATGGGCGATGGCTGATAACTCAGATGAGACATTGGACGAGGTGACGAACCGAGTCATGGAAGGTCTACCTCGTGTGCAAGCTATCGAAGCGTTGCATGGATATCAGAACATGAAGTGAGTAGATATCCTCAAGTGTCTGGAAAGACAAAGACTGATGCCAGGGAACGGTTAATGGGAATGTTGAGGGGTCATGTGGCGAATGGCGAGACTGTTCGCAAAGAGGATATCGAGTCTTTCTTTGCTGGACTCCGTCGTGGGACATGATTCAGCCATGACATGTGTAAAATATGGATCCGTTGTAGAGTATATCCGTTGTCAAATACGCTAGTGACGAATCATGCATCACAAAGGTTAGAGAGAGGAGTAGATTCAGGCACAAACAAAATCACAGAGTTGACCGGAGACGCGAAATCAACCTCAACCTCACTTATACCACAATGGCCCAATCATTCCCCTATTTCACCTCCTCATCAACACCACCACCATCATCCTCTCGAATCCCATCATCTTCTCAAATACAGCAACCAGCTTCTTCGAAGCGCGATTCAATCCTCCCATCTTCGGCGTCGACAAATGTGAATAGACAATCGTCATTGCATCAACAGCTATTTGCTCAGCAGCAGCAGAATGGGGGTATATTGGATAGACCATTGAATAGAAGTAAGGGTGGTGAAGTCAGCATGGGAGCTTGGGCGTTCATGTTTGCGGAAATCGTCTCGTATTCCCAAAGTCGGGTAGACAGTGTTACGGACCTGGAAAAGAGGTGAGTCCTGGTGCACTTCACAATCTCTCGCCATTCTACGATTCTTGACTAGCCGGCCTTTATACCATCACTGTGGAGATTTTGGGACCGAGCGTTAATCAACAGGTTATCGAGTCTAGGATATGAAGCTGGATCTAGAATACTTTCACTATTACTACTACGCAATACTCAAGCGTCTGGCACAAAGGTATGTCGCCTCACCCTCTTTCCGAGGGACAACTCCCTCTTCTTCCATTCCAGAGAGACTCGCAACTTATATGTACACAAAGGTGGAAGTGAGGGCTCACGAGTAGGAACCTAAACGAGAACACCGCCTCATTCCCGCTTTGCAATTCGTTCATACTCAAGTCTACAAGTATATCTTTGGTAAACCAGCAGATGGTCTCGAGAGAAGTGTGGAAGGTGAAGACGAATGTGAGTACTCTCTATGGTCATCACACTATCCTGTTCCAGATGATGTGACCGGGAATGCTGACCGGCAGACATGTTGACACTGAACCAGCCTCCTCTCACTCAGCATATCTCAATACCAAAAGACATGTCACAGCTTTCGGTTGAAGCCTACACTGCAGGACTGGTAGAGGGAGTGATGGATGGTCTTGGACTTGTGAGTCCCTGTCGAAGAGCATCGGCTGATTCCAGCCTGCGAGAGTTACTGCACACACTGTTGGAACGGATCAATATCCACAAAGGACCGTTATCCTCATCAAACTAGATCAGAAAGTGATGGATAGAGAAGCTGTTCTTGGAAAGTAGTCGACTCATCGACATGTTGTACAATCAATCATAAATTAGATATGCTATATCTTCATACTTACAACCTAGCATCCATCCTGGATCGGGGTCGTGAACTTCTTCCAACCCCTACTTCTCCTACTCCGAAATCTTGCACTGTGACCAGACCTCTATCAGGTCTCTTGTTGATTTCACCCCTCAACATCACTCCCAAGCCTTTTGCGCCTTTACCAACAGCCAAAAAGGTACCGACTTCTGGTGTTGGGGGTTGTGAGAGCCTTGAGAGGGTCTTGTGCCATCTCAGTTGATGTGACAAGCTCGATAACAGGGCTGATGATGGGTCTGTCATCTGGTCATTAGGTTTGTAGACAGGGAGAGGGGGGAAGATACTCACAGGTCCGGTAGATACTGGATCGATGATTGTTAAATCTGGATGAGAAGGGCGGAATCGGGCATTGTCGATGAACCTTTTCAGGTCGGGCTCGGCATGAGCCATAAGTTTGGTATTATACGGGCACCTGGAATTAGTGGATCTCTACGCCGAATCAGAAAGGGGACATACGGCATATGGACGTCGAGTACGGGGGTAGCCAGATTTAATCCCTGTAACTGTTCGACCACTTGTTCAACAGCAGTTTGTGTTCCCTGGCATCAAAATCCATCTCATCAATCGACGTTCGCCTTGAACTCACAGTTACGACCAGGACCTTGCTCGAATTAATGATACTAGCCTCGGCCCATTCTGTTCCGCCCTGACTCCATTCCTTTTGTAAAGCATGAATCTCGTCCAGAATCAACTGCATTGACCTTTTTCTTGCGTAATCCGGCTCTTGATCATGTAATGGTACTTCATCGGGTGGTGTGGCTAGAGAATGAAATTGTCGAGCCGACAAGACTGTTGTTGCGAATTTCGTGGGTTCTTGACCAGGTGGTGTGGCGGGCAGAGATGCGTATATGCGCTATCTTGTCAGCCACCTTCATCATTGCCTGATTTTGACACTATACTGACAGCGAGGCGGACTGCTGTTGGTAGGTCCAATTGACTTGAGGCTACCAATGAAGTGAGGGTCCCGATGAATCCGTGACCTGCTAGATGGGTCGTTCCAAGCGGTAGGAGCGAGTTGTGGCCACTCAGCTCCTGCGCACTAGCCAATATAGCGATGGAGGAGGTGAGGATGAAAGCAGCTGTAACGTCTGATCTTGCCATCAGTTCGTCCTACATATCAGCTCATGATTTTACGATCTCGATAAAGGCGTGAGTGACATACCAAAGTTCTTCCTTCTACCCAACCTCTCATCCACCCTCTAATCCCCCTACCTCCAGCTAGACCACCTGCGAACTCCTCCATCCCTCTCGTTTCGTAGCCAAGGACAGGATCATCCACCAGTAAAGCTTCCGAAGCCTGTTCCCAAATATGTATAGATGATGGAGTAGGTGAAGACGGAGTATGTGGATATGACCCCTTACAATCAGTAATTGCCGTGCGCAGTGATGAGGGACTTACAAGTCCAGCAAACATGAGTGCTTTCCCACCTCTGTCGCTGTCTGACCTTAGGAACGAGGGTCTTAGCCAATCAAGGTTCAACCATTCATTCTTTGATGTTGTAGTAGTAGAGGCCAGGCGGCGATGAGGATCCAGCGGTGGTTGTGGGTAAAATCTCGAAGGAATGTACGACCGACGACAATATCGACATCGTCTGGTTACTTGAAGAATTGGTCTTGTACTTGAAGATGACATTGTTGATTGGTGAATGGTTGGTAGGAGCGAGTGTATACAAGTATGCTCGTTTCGACTCGGAAATTGATCCGGTTAATGAAATTACCGCCAAATCTAATCTAGGGATTAGCAAACGGGTGACCGGGGGATCTTTGTCGGTTTCTTTGGGTGATTTTGGGTTATGCAAGTTTGGAGTTGATGGGAATGAAATGATGAGCTCAGTGGATGAGGAAGAGGAAGGGCGGTCAGCAATGCAGCGGTGATATCCTCACATGACGGCTCGACTGAAGTGTTCTACCCACCGCGCGGAATCGGCACTGCTTCGGCATTATCGGATCGCAACGGCAATCTCACACGTCGCTGCAGAGGTCATATGCATGTAAAAATTACTCTATCTCACTTCAAAACTCGAAACGTTGTTTCCCAGTGCTTCTCGAATGTCCGTCTCACTAGCTCCCTTGATGTCTTTGGAATACTCCACATTATCGACCTTAGCCGAGGAAGGGCCTTTCGACAAGAAACTTCGGCTGATCGTCAGCTCCGTTCTCTTGTTTTACTGGGATATATAAGGGGTAACGCACAAATCATTGATCTTGGATGTTGGACCTGCTGCTGCACCTTCTACTGATTCGTCGGGGTTGTTACGGACCCAACCTTTTAAGCCAAGTTTATATGCCCTGTGATCAGCCGCTCCTCCTTTTTCCGCTCATCAATCATCCCTTCGTTTCGATCTCACATAACTATGGTTCTGGAACAGAAAAAATTGCTCACTCTTTCTGGGTTGCATATCGGAAACTGACCCCCTGGACCAGACCGGTCCTACACATTAGTACAAGGTCATATGAACGTAGGCTTAGACACACACTCTGAAATGTATCAGATCGCTCATTGCACACAGTATCTTTGATGACAGCTTGATTGTTGAGCCGATGCGATGCTAGGCGGTGTAGTGTGATACCTTGGTGTTGATGCAGTGCAGAGTCAAAATCAAGGAGAGGTCCTAGATGCTTATGCTTAAATTATCGACATATCGATGACGCCACTGGCTAATGAAAGATCAACTGTCAACCGTCACTTGTCAATACTAGACATCCATACTTCACCGTAGGCAGAGCATGCTATCCTCTTCATCGGCTGGTACGATCCCGCCACCAAGAGAACGGATCAACGGTCATGTACAAGCATATGAAGGTGGTAATTCACGAACAGGCATGGAGACCTCCACCTCTACCCTATCTTCATCCCGGTCAAGGGTATTTGACAGATTAAAACCATGGAAGTCGACATCCGTTGCTGGTCGTCGAAAGTCAACACTCTTCAGTAGCAAGAAGGAACACGATTCAATAGCTGGAGATCCATATATCGAACAAGCTGTAGCTTCCACCTCGACCCCCAATTCCGGCCCCAGTGATAGTCCCGGTAAATCGGAAGATGGAGATGGATACGAGTGGGAAGAAGGCAGTGAGGTAGATGACGAACCGGATGCTTACTCTTGGATCGATCCTAGTTTTGTCGGAACCTCTGCCCTTGGTCATTCGCCCATACCGGAGGATGAGGTTGTGAGGTCGCCTGGTGCCGCTTCTAGTCTGCTGCAGGGACCCGTAACGCCTGTTGCTACCCGTGATCCACCCCATGTGAGTCATCATAATTCCTCAATGTAAAGCGAAAGCGGAGAGCTGACAGATAGGACCCAGACAGACCGATCCTACATCCAGCGGCATCATACGACATGTTATTGGCCTACCATTCCTCCTTCTCCCGGCATACTTCCCGCCGTAGTCCTCACCAACCCCTCCCATCGCCCAATCCACCATCAGAAGCCGGTCATAGATCCCAAGACTCGTCTCAATGGCATGAATTCGTGGATCGCTCAATGATCCCTTCCCTCGGTAAACACGAAACACAACGTCAAGGATTATGGTTTGAGGTTATCAATGGTGAAATGGAATATGTCAAGGATCTAAAAATGCTCTGCGACGATTTCATTGCTCCACTCCGAACGCAGCAGCCGCCTGTGATCAGTCCAGAAGGGAGATTGGAGGCTTTTGTCAGGGAGGTATTCAGTACAACTCAAGCTCTTGCTGAAGGGCATACCAGGATGTTGGATCGCTTGTTGGAGAGGCAAAGACAAGAATGGCCTCTGGTAAGCTAGTCTTTCCTCCATGGTTGGCAGAGCTGATGATAGCTTACTTCGGCGGCGGATATACTTTTGACTGGATTCTTCGAGATGGCGGAATTGTATGAAAAGGTGCGTCCAGATACTTTTCACCATACCAATGACTAGTACATGAAGAACTATCCATTTTCGGACGCTAGAGTCAAGCGTGAACGAGACCAAAACCCGACATTTCGACTATTCCTCAACGACCGCACGACCGCCGAACTCACCCAGAACAGGGATGTCGTGAGTCCTCGTACTCTGATCAAGGCTGAAACCACAGTTTGTCCTACTTTCAAGACCTATGACGAGGCTACCGAGGATTATGCTACAGCTTTCTACTGCATTACAATATACACCGGCAGATCATCCGGATCACGAGGGAATTCCAGCTTTGACGGATTCAATATCGAGAATCATCAAGGGTTCTCAGGTATGTCTTCTTTTCATGGAAAGGAATATCGAATCAGGATAGTACTGACGGAAGCCCGGGATAGAAAGTGCGGAGTCGAAAATCAAATTATGGAATGTCGCCGAGAAACTCTTGTTCAAACGTGGAGAGATTATAGAATTAGATATCAGCGATGGAAAGAGAACAATGGTACATGAGGGATACGTGTTTAGGCGTATACGGAGCGAAACGAATTGGCATGGATGGTATGTTCCACTCTTTGTCGATTCCTGATGGGCAGGCAAGATCTCAGAATGATCTTGTTAGACAATTACATGTTGTTGACGAGAGATGAGGAGCAAGGAAGGCTGGTAGTAGTTTCCAGAGTAAGAGATTCATTTCTCAATATGATGGGAGTTGGGAGCTGAAATTAGCCGATACATCTTGATTTCGTAAACATTGTCTCCGCGGACGGTCTGCCCGAGAGGAGACGTGATAACCTCACTACGCGCTGGAAATCGAATGGCATCTCGTACGTCCATGTTCGTGTATTGTGCGGTGCTGACGAAAGTGACGGCAGTGAGCCCGAGAGACTGATGTACCCATTCACGATTTCTACTTCTGGAGGACCTAATGCCAGAACATATACGCTTTGTACAGCGTAAGTTGTATGTTATTCAACGAGAGCTGATAAGTCAGGACACAATCCGCTAGGAATACATGGCGTGAGAAGATCAATGGGGCCAAGACCATCCGGCATTTTGATCTTGAGAGCAACAAGGTATGAGTGGCGATTCTCGCAGAGATCTTAATCAGCGCTGAGTTCAGCTGTTCGCTATACATCCAATCAAAGGTCCACCGGCGATACGAGCACCAATTTCCTCAGCCGAGCTATTCACGTGGCGTGGTCGTGAGACCATCGCAATCGCATCAGGCAGTTCAGTCTGGGTCGGATGGAGACATGATTCCTCTTGTATGTTTTTCGTCTGACTTTGGGAAGCGCTAACAAGTAGCAATTCGAGAATTAATTCGCCTTCCTGGTCCGCCAATCTCTTCAATAGCTATCGTATCTGATTTCGGCTGGGTACTGGTCATACAGGGCGGAAAGCTTGTGGCTTTCAATCTGAACGAGATGATTCCAACTTCAGATACCTCGACCTGGCTCACAGTGGGCAAGCTCCAGGCTGTCAAGATGAGTCCAGCCGAGCATCATGTTTCATTCGTCAGAATAGGGTATACAAAAGACCGTCTCATGGGTATGTCAAGTTGATAACTTCTCTTCCCACAATCACTAATCGGATAGTGGCCTACGCTGCACTCACAAACAACTCGACCATCATATCATACTACGAACCGTTAGTGGTTTACGATACAAATAACGGTTTCCGTCATTTCTCCACGACCACTATCCCAGGTCTCGCGACCGAGTCATCATTCTTCAAACAAACAGTAGCTATTGTGACTGAGAAAACAATCATCATTGCCGAACCTGGGAACCCAACTTCGAACCAAATCCCCACTTTTCCAGGGGATCTACATTCACCAGTATTGAGGCGAATGATGGATTCTGCAAAAGTCAAGCCTTTGGGGATGTATCAGATTAGTGAAAATGAGTTCCTGTTGGTGTACCAATGGGGTGCTTGTTTCGTTACTAAATGTATGTCTTCCTCGTCTTCCCCGTGGCCTCACAGATAGCTAAATGGTCAGTTGGAGAAATATCACGAAACGGCCTATACTTGAAGTGGAACTTGGCTCCAACTTATTCAATATACAAAGCCCCCTGTCTACTCCTCTTTGACGAATCTACGGGCCAGGTAGAAGTAAGGGATATCACCAATGGGAAGATGTGTGAGGTATTATCTGCAAAGGGACTAAGGGCGTTGAGGGGGTCAAAGAAGGATGGAGAAGTCCTGGCATTGGGTGCGGGGGGATTAGTGGAGATTAAAGAGACTATTGCTCTTTGATAGTTGTATGCTCGTTGGAGAGCTTAATGTTGTTGTGAAGATCAGGCATACGGCGTTGTATTTGCTTATGCAGTGCACTTCAATTGTGTATGATACTCTGGGGAGGATCTGCGAGTGGAGATTCTGCCGCATTTGCGAGTCCCTTTAGATCACTCGCATCCCTGCTTCAGTAATCGTCAACCACGTCATGGTATAAAGGAAACCTCAACGATGATTGACGGAGGGGTAGGAGAAAGGAGGGAGCACGAGGGCTGCACATGCTATACAGAACGGTGACCTCTCCCTCACTTTTCATTCATTTATCTATTATCGGATTTCAGCTTCATACCAACAAGATGTCACATGTACGTTTACGCATTCCGCAGCACTAACATCTCAGGCATTTATCATCTACTCTACCTCAAGGCTTGACAAGGGTCAAGTCCAAGGGGAAGTTCAAAGGCAATTCGGTATGACCCATTTCCACACCCACATGCCATCTCGTCTGGAGAGAGGACTAAAACTGAAACCAGGCCCGGACCCTATCCTCAATACTACCATCTCGCGAGCTCCTGAAGATATCGGAGAAGCATACGGCGCTCAGGGACCTCATGACATTTACCTCTCCATCAAGCCTTCCAAGACCTTGAGCCAGGCCGAAGGAGAGAAGTTGATCAATGCCGTGAGGGCTACTGGTAGAGTTGTTGGTGGGACCTGTATGTCAACTCAGGCAATCATGGGCGGAGGAGCTGATGAATAGTCTCCCCTGTCAAAGGGGGTCAAGCTAGTAAGGAAGAACACAAGCATTTCGTGAGGTTCTGGAAGAACAAGTAGGTCGGCGGATGGTTGCCCGAGGTTCGGGATCAACGGGAACTAAGATGAAGGAGGGGAATTATCAGTATGCCGTATGTGATGTAATGCAGAAATGAGGATGATCACCGATCGATGGTGCATGCTTATGCTACTTTGATTCCTTTCCTTCCTTCAACCTAATCAATTCTCAACCCATTAACCTCCTTCTCTTCCTTAGGAGCGTGAACCTCGCTGTTATCGACGTGTCCACCAGGAGTCGAATGAGCGGGTCCCTCTTGCTTCCTAACGCTCTTCAGGTTGAACTCTCCAGTGTCGGCAAGAACGACGGGAGCATCAACAGCCTTGTTGGCTTGCTCCTGGGGCTGAGCCTGATCTGTCAGGTCGAGGTCGACCGGACACAAAGAAAGGACTTACAGCTTTTTCAACCTTGGAGGCATCGGTCTTTTGGTGTTGTTCGGTGGATGACATCTGATGATCAACTGGGACCGTGAACTGGGAGATATGGACTTACGATTGAGTTGTGTGTTGTAATGTGGTTGATGGTACAAGATGAAGACAGGTGAGTACACACCCCTTAGCCAGCTCCGGGTATATCGATGAGGTCATTTAGGCTAAGGGTCCGATCACCTCATCATTCACCGCTCCTTCAACCGCGTCCGACCTCTGCAAGCTTTGGACTTCGACGTTCGGACTGACAGCTGGACTGCATGACATGCTACTGTGGACCCTCTCTGAGTACTCTGTCACTCCTCACGCACAGCCGGTGAGGGACCTGTCAAGCGATCAAAAGCCTACTCGCGTTTACCGTCAAGCTGACCGACTACGACTCAGCCCACGAGCTCAGGCACGGTCGATCGCGTGGGGAAGAACGTGGAGCCCTCTTCATACGGGATCATTCGTTGCGAAATTAGTTGGCATGGCTTGCTAAATCGACATCTATGGAGGGAGCAATGGTACCAGAATTGATCAGTACCATAGAAAATGAGCGCGCTGCGTCCGCTACGATTATTCCATGGAGGCGCTGAAGTAACGGAGTCGATTCATTCATCATTAACAAGGCCGACTTGTCTACGTGATCTTGCTGAGGTCTGACCCCCGTCGCCGAAATCAACCCTCCGAGGTAGAAATGCGACCGCGTCTTACCAAGAGTCATGGTATGTCCGTGATATGACCAAACCACCCAATTTTCCAAAAATTCGCATAAACACTATGACCTCCAAACCGCAAGTCTAGATGAATGTCCAATTATGAGATCCAGAGGATCCCCATTTGGAGTGATGCAGAGGTTACCACCAAGGATAAACCTGCAAGTCGATCCTCATGCTGAGGATAGAGCCCGAATAATCAGAATTCCTCTGTAAATTTCTGTTCATTGTTGAGACCAGCTTATCTCACGGGTCTCAGAAGCAAGAGCCGTTCGCCACAGCATCGCCGTCGTAATGCTCGGCTTGACTCTCTTCTGTATAGTGGTGACGTCGGTGATCGCGATTAATTTCGGTCAGATGAGATGAGGAGCCAAATAGAGTTGAAGCCGACTGGAATCAATCTCACTAAAGTTAGTGTGAAACATGCTTGACACGTCATCATGAACTCTGTGTTCCATTCCGATTGTGAGATGGGGTTTGCCACTGGGATGAAGGTGGAGCTGTACCATCTGCGCTCTAATTTGTTGTGCGACAACGTCCGCGACACATCTTTTAGCTCCGCAAGAGGTCCCGATTGCTCCTCTGCTATCGATCAAAAAGCTAATAATGCATCGAGAAGCTGGTAGCTTTTAATTATAGTTACGGTGTTATAGCTATGTCCCCGATCTGCATCCGAATTCCAGGTGCCTCTAGACACAAATCCTTAGCGAGAGGAGCGGCATGCAGTCTCGCCGAGGAAGGCGCATATCGATCGTCGAACAGCAACACCGCAGGGGAGCTAGTCCTGAAGTCAGCCATGGCTTCCGCCATTGGCCTTTGAGGGTCGTCGATCTTCAATCAGCGCAACTTCATTGGCCTCAAAACGTTAGCTAGAAGTGAGACATGGCGAGCATAGATGTTGGATATATGACGAGCCAAGATCATCAATCCGCCGGAATAGGGAATTGTAATCTGAACATGTGGCGCAATACAGTTTGTGGATTATCTGCCTCCTTCTTATCAGCTGCGGCAATCGCCCGACCCAGTGGTTGAAAGATACTGACGCCGCAACAAGGCTTTTGAGTTCGATGCGGATGGTCCGGGGGCCTTGACTATATCGACTGTTCATTCTTGGTAAAGCCCTCTGGTGGCGCAGGAGGTTTGCAGGAACCACTACCAGTATTGCTCCGAGTATATCTGTTTGAATCGCTATCAGTTGATCTTAAATGCCAAAAGCGGTCAAAATACGTGTCTTGAACTCAATGGATGATGTTCTGGAAATATGGCAGAGCGCATTTCGACGATGAGGCGTAAAAAGAGAGTCGGGGCTTGGGTGGCGTTGACGCCCCTCGCGTCAGTACTCTACAACTTACCGTCGCGTCCATTCGGAAAATAACATCCTTCAGGCACACTCCGGCAAAAGTCAAATGGATCGACTGGACTCTATTCTCTGTCGCTCGCAGTACGTATATATGGGCGATGTATTCTGGCGTTCATTTCTCAACCTTCTTTACTGTATAATAACTGCAAGTGCTGTGGTGAGTCTAATTTTCATCCGCCACCACCACCGCCACCACTTTTCCCTCTTCCTACAAGTGGTCCCGATCATTAGTACTGACAGTCCAGCATCTTTGCTTTACACTCCCTTGTATTTGAATCGAGCGATCTATCATTTCAGTATAGACAGTCGACACACGAGCCTCTAAAGCCTCTACTTGGTGAGTCACCACAATCGTCCGCGACTCGACTTCCGACACTGATCATCGCAGACCTCTCGACAACCCAGCCGCAGGCCGGCTCCTTTAGCTACTAGCTAAGCTTCACTCCTTTCCCGCCACACACACACACAAACACACACACGATGCTCGCCTCTTCGATCACGATTGCGGCTGCTACTCTCGCCTCTCTTGGTGGAGCATACGCTCAAGTCGCCGCATGGCACATGGACACTTTGCGACTACTCACCAATGAGCGTCTCGATCCCGTTGTGGATCCCAATCGACTTTCGGCTCATATGCACCAAATCGTTGGTGGATCCAACTTTGGTGCCTCGTACAACTACGCCGACCAGGTCGCTTCGTCATGTACTTCCGCTTCAATCACTGCCGACAAATCCAACTACTGGATGCCCAAGATGTACTATATCAACGACGACAAGTCTTTCATCCCCCTCCCCGCTTTCCACCGATTCTACTACTTCTTGGGAAGGAACTCCCCCGTTCAACCTGTCTCTCCTTTCCCTGAGGGTTTGAGGATGCTCGTTGGTGACCCAATGGGCAAAGTCTCGAGCGGGGTCTCTTTCTTCACTTGTCATGTCAATGCCGATCTTTTCACCGGAAGTATTCAGCAGGACAACTTCAACTACGACGTCCCATGTCCGTATGGTATCCGAGTCGAGACAATCTTCCCAACCTGTTGGAACGGTCAGGATCTCTACAAGTCTGACGGATCACACATGTCTTATCCCGCCGGTCCCAACAACCGTCAGGGTCAATGTCCCTGGACTCATCCTGTCCGAGTTCCCCAGATCATGCTCGAATTCACCTGGAACCCCTCTGCTTGGGCACCAGGAGTTCCTACCAAGGGACGTCTTGCTTGGGCCAACGGTGACACTACCGGTTATGGTGTTCACGCCGATTTCGTCAACGGGTAAGTCACACCACAACCTCTCATTGCCCAGTACTGACAGACAGTTGGGACACCAAAGTACTCGAGACTGCTTTGAACAACACTCAGTGTGCTGGATCTCTCTCCGCACGAACCATCCAGAGTTGCGAAGTCTTTGCGCCATACTACAACTCCAACCCCCAATGTTCTCCCTCAAAAGGTCAAATGAACGAGCCCGGAGGCAGCAACGACGATCTCGTGCCCATCGATACTCTTCCTGGATGCAACCCTATCTGGGGCGCTGGCGCCAAGCCTGCTTGTACCAGCACCCCTTCGCCCGATGTCAGCAAATGGCTCGGCACTGATGGCTCGCTTGTTGCTACTGGCGCCCAGAACAAGGCCAGGAAATTGCCAACTACTCCCGGATGGGCAGATATCGGATGTCTCAAAGACACCAGCACGATGCTCATTGGTGGATACTCCTTCTTTGACCCCGCCGTCTCGGTCACCAGCTGTACCGCTGCTTGTTCCAAGGCTGGTTACAACTACGCCGCTGTAGGTACGAAGAATAGTCGAACCGATTGTCAATGTGGAACCGGAGTCGTCGATCAGGCATCGGTCTTCCCCGGTATGTGTACTGCGGCCTGTCCTGGCGACAGCAAGCAGATCTGTGGAGGTAACGATATCCACAGTATCTACTACGCCCCACCAGGCACTCCTCTTGTCAATGCTCCCCTCCCCAACAACACCGACTCTTCGTACTCTGGATGTTACAGTCCCTCTGGATCTTCCTCTCTTTCGACCAAGATCACTTTCCAGTACCAGGACAACGCTTTGACCACCGAAGGTTGTCTTCAGATTTGTGCCAACAAGAACGCCACCTGGGGTGCAACCACTGCCGGTCGAAACTGTCTTTGTGGTGCCGATTCCTCGCTCGGTTCCGGTTACTTTGTAGGCCAAAACTCTTGCAGTCAGCCCTGTGGAGGAAACAGCAGTCAAATTTGTGGAATGACTTCATTCTACTCGCTATACAACATCACCGCTTCGTCATACAAACGACAGACCATCCAACATCCCGCGGGATGGCAAGGTTGTTTCAACGATCCTGGTATGGCTGGTCTTACTGGATTCTCTTGGGCTCGTGACGACATGACAGCTCAACAATGTACCTACGGTTGTGCCGAGCTCGGTTACAAGCGAGCCGGTCTTCTTTTCGGAACCCGATGTCGATGTGGTGACGAGTGGAAGGGTGGTGCTCTATACCCATACACCTCATGTCAGGTCCCCTGCGGCGGTAACAGTTCAGAGACTTGCGGAGGTAACTACATTACCGAAGTATACGACACCTCTGTCAATGCTGCTCAATTGAAAGCGGATATCGCTGCCAGGCCAGCCGGTTGGTCCGGATGTTTCACCAACTCGAACAACGCCATCTTCAAGGACTACTCAGTCTACGATGGCACTTTGACAGAACAAAGATGTTCCGCTACCTGTAAGACTTACGGCTACGGATGGGTCGGACTCGCCAACGGTGCCACTTGTCGATGTTCGAAAGCCGATCCTACGACTACCAACCAACAAATGCCTTCGAAGCAATACTGTACCGCGACTTGCGCCGGCGATTCCAAGCTCACTTGTGGTGGAGCAGGCGGGTATGTCGATGCCTACAACATGACTGCCGCCAACTCGGCCAACACCACGGCCGACGGATACAAGGGTTGTTACTCTGGTAATACCGGTCTCACTGGTCCCTCATGGAGTCAGACCGACATGGACAACAAGGTCTGTCAGACGGGTTGCAAAGAGCTTGGCTATTCCCTCGCTGGAAACAGCGGCAATGTTTGCTCCTGTGGAAACTCCTGGACCAAGGGAGATCTCGTTCCCGATTTCAAGTGCACCACCCAGTGTCCCGGTAACTCAACCCAGATTTGCGGAGCGGGATACATCACTTCCCTTTGGGAGTCTCGACTAGGCGCTGTTGTTCCTGCTGTCGCTCAGGCTGGTTACCTCGGATGTTTCACCGATAGCGGATCCGCCCGAGCTCTCACCGGATTCTCCTACTCTTCGTCCGCCATGACCAACTCGATCTGTAAATCCACTTGTAAAGGCAAGGGCTTTGCTCTTGCCGGCTCCAGCGGGCAGCAGTGCTTCTGTGATTCAGAAATTCGGAACGGTCAGGGACGAACGTCTTCAAGTTTGTGCACAACGGCCTGCCCCGGTTTGTCAAGTGCTATTTGCGGTGGTTATTACAAGTTCTCCGTCTTCAACTCCTCCGCTACCACGACCACCCCCTCGACTTCTGCTTCCTCCTCTGGAGCGGCTGCATCAGCTTCGGCCAGCGGTACCACCTCTCGAGGTTGTTTCTCGGACTTGAGCGTGCTCAATAGTAACGTCTACTCTTCCGGCTTCATGACCATCGACCAGTGTCTATCGTACTGCAAAGCCAACAACCAGGCCTACGCTGGTATCGCCTATGGAAACACCTGTCGATGTGGTAACACTGCCCCTGTCGTCAACGCCGGAAGAGCTTCCTGTAACACCCCTTGTGTCTCGAACTCGAAGCAACTTTCGTGCGGAGGCAGCAATGCCATGGATGTTTGGCCTACGACTCAGACTGGCTTCATTGACGCCTACTCTGTCGCCGCTGCCGATTCGACCGGCTACATGGGATGTTGGCAGGACGCTAGTACCCGGATTCTCAACGGCACTACCTTCACGACCAGCACCATGACTCCCACCGCTTGCAAGGCCAACTGTGCCGCGCAGGGATATCAGTTTGCAGGCGTAGAGAGCAATAACCAGTGTTATTGCTCCCTACAAATCAGGCCTGGAATGCAGCGATACGGTGAGGATAGGTGCAGCTACAATTGTGTCGGAGACAAGACGACCAAGTGCGGAGGCAATTGGGCGATCAACGTTTACACCGCGAAAGGTACCACTACTCCTTCTTCCTCTGTTCCCGCCTCGGTAAGCGCTTCTAAGTCTGCGTCGGCCAGCGCTTCCAAATCCTCCTCATCTGGTTCCTCTTCTGGCTCGACCTCATCTGCGGGCTCTTCCGCCTCAAAATCCGCTTCCAGCTCCGCTGCACCATCGTCCACACCGTCGTCGGCTGCCATCGAAGGATACAAAGGATGTTACGGCTTGGGATCGTTCGTTTCTGGAGCTTCCGCCTCATACAAAGGATCCTCGCAGATGACGATCGGCTTCTGTAGGCGATACTGTCGAGTCCAAGGGTTCTCAGCCGCTGGATTGCAAGATGGAAACAGTAAGTCCTTCTCTTTCCCTTTCTCGAGCTCCTCTGACGAGTAGACTGTTACTGTGGTACACAATCGAGCCTTGGTTCAAAACAGGCCGACTCGGCTTGCACCCGACCTTGTGCCAAGGACGGTACCACTAAATGTGGTGATGTATACTTGACCTCGATCTACGACACTGTTGGTGCCGGAGCAGTCGCGCTCGCTGGAATGCCGGCATCATACGTTGGGTGTTTCTCTGACTCCAGCGCCCGTATTTTACCCGACTACACCTTCACTTCGGGCAGTATGACCTCCGACATCTGTCGACGATCGTGCTCCGCCAAGGGTGCAAGCACCTGGGGAACACAGGCAGGAGGGCAGTGCTACTGCCGAATTTCCCCCGTTCTACCAAAGACCATGATCACCGACGACCAATGTAATTACAAGTGTACCGGAAATTCGGCCGAGATTTGCGGAGGTAGTTGGAAGGTGTCGGTCTATAACGCGGATTTTCAAAACGTGGTTGATGATGCCGAGACATCCACCGCTGCTTCGCTCTCGGCTTCCATTTCCGTGACATCCTCATCGTCCTCGTCCTCGACATCGTCCGTCGCTTCTTCAGCCGCTCCATCTTCTTCATCTTCGTCTGTAACTTCGTCTTCGTCATCGTCGTCTTCTGCCGCTCCTACTTCGTCCTCGACCTCGTCATCGGCAGCTTCGTCTGCGTCCTCCTCGACCTCGTCATTGGCAGCTTCATCTACTGTTGTGTCGTCCTCCACCGCTTCTTCCTCCGCCTCTTCGGCTGCAGCGGCATCGACAAACACAGAGGTATTTGTTCCTGTGTCGTCCTCCTCGGCCTCAAGCGCTGCCGCTTCCTCTTCTTCGACGGCTGCCGAGAGCTCGTCGACCACCCCAGCCTCCAGCTCATCCGAGTCATCTTCAACATCTAGCGAGGCAAGCAGCTCGTCTGTCGCCCCAAGCTCCTCCGCCGCCGAGTCTTCCTCGACGTCGTCTGCGGTCTCATCCACTCCTTCTCCATCTCCTTCACCATCGACGACCTCGTCGTCAACCTCCTCTGCCGCTCCTCCATCGCCAACCAACCATCTTGGTTGTTTCACCGACTCGACTTCCGCCCCAGTCCTCTCGCAATCAGTCATTACCTGTGACGTTCTCACTCCAGGCATGTGTAAACTATGGTGTAACTCCAACAACATGGCTTACGCTGGAATGACCAACGCTTCGACTTGTGGTTGCGCCAACGACATTACTTCGCTTGCCTCAGCGCCGGCCGCTCAGTGCAGCAAGTCTTGTTTCAGCGACCGATCTGTCAAGTGTGGAGGTGAAGTCGGAACCTACGATGTTTGGAGGAGCTCAGCACTTGTTGCTCGACGAGGTATTCGTGAGCGCAAGATGAGAAACAGGATGAGTTACGATGTCATTGAAGGTGGAAAACCTCGACACTTTGAAAGTGAAAAGGAGATTCTCGAATACATCAATCGACACCTTTCGTAAGGCGTCTTGTTTCCATAGTTTTTATTATTATATCTTGTCTCATTTCGTATTTTCGGCATACTACTCGTTCACGATCATTAGATAGCTTGCGCAGGACGTGAGAATAGAGTAGGTTTTATAATGTATCCCTTGCCATCTTGAAACACAACGAAGCATTTTTAGCGCCTTTGACGGGACATGGGCTTCAGCTTACAACTAAGTGCCACTCTTGATTGACGGGAGCAAATCACAGTTGGGCTCATGTCCAGACCGAGCTGCTATGACGGTACTCATGACTATACAAACATCATGCCAGCAGCAGCAAGAGACACGAAGGCAAAGCGGACACCATTCAAGCCAAAGGAGCCGCTTCCAGTCGCAGAGCGACTATCGAAATTATATCGTGGATTGACGGATCAGGTCGAAGGCAGTCATTTCGCCGGAGCCATCAAGACATGCAGGAAGAGTGTGTCCCTTTGCTCGTCGCCCGTGTCCATCTGTAGCTAACGACTAGTATTATCGCTCGACCCAGAGTCATCTGCAGCATTTCAAACCCTACTTTTCCTACACTTACATACCGATGATTACACCTCGGCTTTGGCTGTCCTCGATTCCTCGTCGCTTGCTTCGTCGCTGGATTTTGAAAGGTCGTACTGCTTGTACCGACTACATCGGGAGAAGGAGGCTCTGGAGGTCCTGAAGAGATCGAGTACCGATGGGAGGAAAGAGAAGCACCTGGAAGCTCAGATTGTACGTCCCTCTTGAAAGGTTATGCTGATTATAGAAATACCGGCTGGGCGAATACGAAGGCGCTCAGGAGTTATATGATAACCTGCTAGCATCTTGTGATCCAGTGAGCTACTCCCTTTGCTTCATCTCTTTGCTCCTTGGCATCAGCTTATACCCTCAGTCGTCATCCGAACATCCCGATATTCTCGAAAACATATCCGCTACTTCGGCCCATCTGGACTTTATCTCTTCCGGATACCATTCACATCTGTCTGCACCTCCCACCAATGTCGATCAGCCCCGTCATGTCCCATCTGAAAGAGAATTGGAGTCGCACGTTCCATCCTTGCCATCAGGATGGGCAGTCGGGGGTCAGAAACCCACACAACCTCAGCCGCCTAAAACAGTCAAGAAGGAAGTGGTCGAGAAACCAAAGAAGGGAACGAGGCACAAGCTGCCGAAAGGAGCTATAGCTGGTAAAGCGGTGAACGAAGATGTGAGTTTGCGTCTATTGGTGTTCTAAGACTAGGCTGACATGTAGGCTGAGCGATGGCTCCCCATGAGACAACGAGCTTCCTATATTGCTGCTCAGGCCAAGAGGAAAGGGGTCAAGGAGAGTATGGGTACTGGCTTTACTCAAGGCAGTACAGCGCAGCAGAGCAGTGGCGGTGGAAGCGGGGGAAATAAAGACAAGAAGAAGGGCAAGAGGAAGTAGAGACTGTCCCGCATCAACATATCACAGGCAAGAGCATGTATCTATGCATCTTGATGCCATCTGCTTCGTAGTCTGCACCGTATGGATACCAAACGGGGGGGCCATTGAGCAAAAGACGTCACCTGATCGACGGAAGCAAAGTATAGTGTTCGGTCTGGGGAATTAGGCCGAACCTTAAATTCACCTCAAAGGAGCACTTGGATTGTCTCTCGTCTATATCATTCTTCTATACATTGTCGCACCTATATAGTATCATTGCTCGCTCAGGGGCAATGCCCGAACGTGTTTGTACCACTCGCCATTCCTAAACAATGTACTTCTCGACTCAAATCCTCACACACATCCTCCTACTCCTGATCCCATGCCTACTTCTTCTCTCCGCCACACCATCTCCTGCACCTAACCCGTACCCCGCCGCTATCGCTTTACCATCGCTATCTCGACATCAAACCGGACAGCTATATGACGCCAAACCTGTGCCAATCGAACTTTCTCATGATCTGCTAGACTATGCCATCATCTCGACTATTGACGGCGCGCTCCACGCGGTAGAGCGCGACGGGGGAAAAGTCAAATGGTCTCTACGCGATGGAGTTTCTCCTTTGGTCGGGGGACAGATCAGGGGGAAAGGGGAGGACGAGTACATCGTGGAACCATTGAGTGGAGCCTTGTATGTATTTGAGGGAGAAGACTCGAAAAGTGTTAGGAAACTGCCTTTGTCGGTCGAGCAGCTGTAAGTCTTCATGACTACCAATATGAACTCCCGCGCTGACTGTTCAGTATCGAACTATCACCATTCACCTTTCCTCACTCGCCGAGTAGAGTCTTCACCGGATCCAAACATACTTCCCTCATGAGTATCGACCTTCGAACTGGACAGCAGCTGGACTGCTTTTCCACTTTAGCTGAAAACAACACCGAAAGCTGCATCTGCGAAGCCGACCGACTCTTAGACGATATGGAAGGTCATGCTCGATCCAGTTCGGACATTCTATTCGTCGGCAGAACGGATTATCGTCTGAAGATCCATTCACCACCTAGTCCATCAGTTTATTCGGCTTCTACCGGGATTGCATCTGGTATGTCAGATAGACGTCCGGGCTACCAAGAGATCTCTTATTCGACATATACGCCAAACATGTTTGATAAGCCAGTAGCTGAATACTGGTTGAAGGCGAGTCAAGCACTAGCCGAAGATAGCGGAGGGATCTCTTCAACCCGTATCGAGCTAGGACATGATGGTATCGCTGTTGGGGTCGGGCATGGAGGTGGCGTGAGATGGCTAAGGGATCTTGGGAGTATTGGGATTGGAGTATACGATATCCTACAACCCACGTCGCCGTCGGCCGCCAAACCTGTGATTGTACCTCAACCTCCTCCCAGGCTGGAATCGCTTTTCCCCCTTCCCGCCAACCCGGATAAGTCATATACCGACATCCACGCCAAATTACCTACCACTTATATCGGTTCTGTCCCATATCAGCTTACTATATCAGCCAACGATTCCGACGAAACCCGCGCTCCACCCTCTCGGGATAGCGATAGACCACTACTATTCGCTTTATCGTCCGCTTCATACCCGCTCATTCATTTCGTCCCCCAAGCTGAACCTGGAACGCATGCAAATGGATCGTTTCCGTTATGCGAAGATCTGCCGGCCAAAGATCAGCTTCTGCCTCAACTTCTCGATCCAGCTAGCGAGGAGAAGACTATAGATCCTGCACCCGAAACGGTCATACAGGGATTAAGGCGAAGGGAAAGGGCTGGTAGAGGCTGGATCTACTGGGTAATCGGTGTTCTGGCGACTTTGATCATGGCTGGAATCGCCGTTGCCGGATTTGGGCGACGAAAGACGGTGCGGCAAACTGTGACACCTCCGAATGAAAAGCAACCGCTTTTGATCCGAGACGCATTCAAGCCAGCCTCCCCGAAACCCGTCAGAGCTTCCTTGACAAACCCACAAAATACATCTTCCGGATCTAGAACAGAGCAGGATGGGCAAGATCCTTCCATAGAGACCAAGCCGAAGAAGAAGACGAATCGCCGTCGAGTCAGGGGTAAAAAGAAGCAGAATGACTCGCCAACCGATGAAGAAGATTCTGTGACTGGCTCGCCAAGGACAAAAGGCGACAAACCACTCCCCGAGCTCCCACGAGCGATCTCGTCGGTTGCATTGGAAGATCCCGATGACAAGGAACGACTTGTCATATCAGATAAAGTCATAGGTATGGATTTTCCCTTGCACGTTGATCACAGGCTTATCAATAGGCCATGGCTCAGATGGCACCGTCGTGCTTAAGGGTACATGGGGTATACGACCAGTGGCCGTCAAGCGACTGGTGAATGATTTTACCCGAATCGCAAGCCAAGAAGTCAAAGTTCTCCAATCAAGCGATGATCACCCAAATGTCATCCGATACTACTGTCAAGAACGCCGTGAGAACTTCCTGTACATCGCTCTCGATCTATGTCAAGCTTCACTGGAGGATATCGTTGCGAAGTCTCAAAACCACCCCGATTTGGTACCCTTGTTCAATACCAAGAGAGCGTTGCTCCAGGTCACGAAAGGACTGAAGCATTTGCACTCGATGAACATTATACATCGGGATATCAAACCTCAGTGAGTGAATTACTGTCTTTTTCGGAAGGTGGACTGACTTCCAGGAATGTCCTAGTGGCTCGTGGAGCCGATGGAGACTTACGGATGGTCGTTTCTGATTTCGGGCTCGCCCGTCGGCTCGAGCAAGATCAATCATCATACGCCCCCACCGGCAACAATTTAGCAGGAACGAAAGGATGGCGAGCGCCAGAGTGTATTCTTGGTCTAGTCCGGCTCAATGAAGGATTCGAGCGCGATTCGAATACATCGTCTTCCTCCTCTTCAGATTCGATCGTCGATCTGGTCAACGGCGAAACCGAAACAGATCCCGATAAAAGCCAGATAAGGAAAGATCACGGCAGGTTAACGAAAGCTGTTGATCTATTTGCATTGGGTTGTGTATACTTTTGGACAATTATGGGGGGCCAGCACCCATTCGGCGATCAAGATTATCAGCTCGAGAGCAATATTGTTCAAGGCAATCCGGTCAACATGGAGAAAGTGGCAGACATGCATAGCCTAGATGGTGTACAAGTGGATGATCTCGTCAGGAGTCTGGTGTCTTTGGATCCTGCTTCCAGGTTAGTACCCCTCCGTGTGCATTTGGTCCATACCACTAATCCATATAGGCCAAGAACAACGGAATGTTTGACACACCCATACTTTTGGCAACCGGAGAAGCGCCTGAGATTCCTGTGTGACGCTTCTGATCGTAAGCCTATAATGTCCCTGACAGTTCTAGACTAACGGACAGGATTTGACTACATTGCCAATGCGGATCCGACTTCGCAAGATCCGACCTTGATCGCTCTTGAGACCAATGCGGCCGAGATTGTCGGGAGAGATTGGTACTCGCGACTCGACAAGTCGGTCGCTGGTAGTCTGAGGACACATAGGAAATACAGGGGTAATTCGGTCCGCGATCTCCTGAGAGCCATGAGAAACAAAGTAAGTCCCACTTTTTGCCGACCTCAAACATAAGACTGATTATGTCAGAGAAATCATTACCAAGATCTTGATGAGGTAGCCAGGAAGAATATTGGTGAACTGCCTGCGGGTTTCTTGGATTACTTTACCTCTCGGAACCCCAAGCTCTTCTTGCACGTGTACAGGGTCATCAAAGGATCAGAATTGGGTCAAGAAAGCATGTTTGAATCTTATTTCGCCTCTGCTGATTCGTGAGTATAAGAAGGTCTGTTGTAGTAGTAAGAGGAGCATCATATAATTATCCATTGTCACATCAAGTACCTGTAGCTCTTGTAGCATGAATGCATTACCAAGTTTCTTACTTATTCTATTGCATTAAGTATTGATGCTATTGGTTGATCGGGTGAATATCCCTTATAACCGATGATGACATCAGTGATCTTCATGTTAAAGCAAACCCGATATTCAACTAACTGTTCAATACTTTCCATTAATCGTATTCATCAATACCATACACCGTACAGATAATCTCCATGTCGCTCAACATCCTCCGAACTCAGCTAGGATTCAGGTCTACCCGAACTGCTCTCACTGCAGCTAGGACATTCACCACCACATCTATGAAGGCCAGCCAGACCTCGTCAAAACACGAGAATGATCCCGAGGTAAGCTTGACCACCGATATTCTCGGTGACTGCAGACTTCGATCTGACCATTCAGACACTAGAAAGGGAGAAAGCAAAGAATCTTTCAGGTACACAGGGAAGTTCTGCCCCATTGAAAGAACATGCTCCAGGATGGAACGAGAATCTCGCAGTAAGTTATAGACTTTTATCGACGCGATCAAGCTTTCTGACATGGCAGACCGATTCTGAGGCACACGTGAAGGTATGCATGTGTTCGAGATGAAGTGTGGTAGGCTGATGAAAGGCGGATAATGCCGCACCAGAAGGCCCACCAAGCCAAAAGCTTCAGGATGAAACTGTTGCTCGTATGTCTCCCCAACATATCTATGTTCCTGTCAAGACTGACGTTCAAGACACTCACGACAAACATCATTCTGGCTCTGATAAGGGCGCAAAGGCAAAGCAGGCACAGCAGAACGCTCCCAAGACTGGAAGTGAAGACGCTGTCAAGGCTGACAGGGGAGATCACTAGTGGTTGCAGCAGGTGTGGGTGTGAACCGTTAGGGGCAGCAAAAAGCAGGTATCAGAATGCATCAAACATGTAAGAAGGCTCACCAATGACTTGCTTGAAGCATATCAGGGGGAATCGAAACGGGCTCGGCCAGAGAACATTGGTATAGGCTTCATCGGCCGGGCACCCCCACACCTGATCAAAGGATGCATCGACCTTTCATGTTGTGCTCCACAGAACGGGTCGCCAATGACCAATATAAGCCGACGCAGATCTCCTCACAGACACCGAGCTGCTCGTTGTACTACTCAAAATGTCCACAGATACGATAATACAGATTTACCCTCGCGATTCATTCCACCGATCCTTAAGTAAGGAAACCAAGATTTCGCGTTTCACCATCGAAGCGAAGTACACTCTGCCCGAGACATGCTGGACTTTCGCCCGATGGATCCCTCCACGCAGTCGTCGCCGCTCTTCCGATACTCTGCGACACAGACATCAGTCAACCGTAGACGAATTTTGCAGGAAACTCAACAAGACAAGGATATCGGTTTTTACAGGGGCTGCGGAGCTCAACCAAAAGATCGCCTGCACGGCTCGAGACACCGCTCACCGGCCGGACGACTGGCTATTTGCAAAAAAGTCTCGAATTTGGGCTGAGAACCTCCATACCACAGAGCACCCGACGGTCTTCCGTGTCGACGTCGAGGTAGGCGACTTATCGCGTATAAGGGAAGCGCTGTCCTACTTCCCCATGCCAGAGTATGTGATTGTCAGGCAGCTGAAATTATGCTTACTGTAGCGCCACGCCGTCAAGAACATCTAGGGATTTGGAGCAAGGTTGATATCGGGGGGATTGGGCTTATGTCATGGCTGTAACGAGGCTTTAGTGAGTGGCAGGGAGCTTAACGATGCATGAATGCCTCTACCGAATTCCAGACGCTTGCACCGTCAACTTCAACGGCTGATGTCGGCTCGTAAGGAATGGCGCACTTCTGTTCACGGTTGCAGTGTTGAGATGAAGTCCCCCTAACGAATAAAATTACCCTATGGACTGTGTGTCCAATGCTGGAGAGACGGTAATCCAAGACGGTGCAGCTGAGTGTCACGATGGACGATGGCGACCAAACATCGAACACCACAAAATCGTTACCCACGGCAAGCGAGCAGGAAGCCAAAAGATAGACAAGTTGCGTGAAGTTATACTGTGGGTCAGTCTTTCATGATCGATCTGGAGCTGACTGACTCGCCAGGGACACGCAAAAGTAGCGACTTGGGGCGAGGTGGGTGGCGATGGATTTCTTAGAGCGAAAGGAGTTGTCTTCCAATGACGCTCTACGTCACTGAGCTGTCAGCCCGAGTCCATAGCGTTTCCTTTCTCCATGACATCACAAAGCTGATCGGGGCATGGCGAGAGGTGGATTACCACTGAAGACACCGCTCCACCTCAGAACAAAAGAAGCGCTTTGTCCAGGTCTCGAAACAGTAAGCTGTGCGAGCTTCACAAGGGTTGCTGACAACCTTTGTTTTCATGGAATGTCTTCGAGTGAGAAAGACACATAAGCGAATACCGATGCTGACGAACCCCTCTCTCCCCCTGTCATCATTCACCATTAGTGATCAGTCCCCATCCCAGCCTTAAGCACTACACAATGAACACCATCGAGCTTTCCTTCGACCAGAACAGTGGTCTTCCCATGCGGACCTCTGAATGGCATGTGTATGTCAGCGCTTCAAGCACGGTCGACAAGAGGAACACTCAAAAGATAGTGTATCGTCCAAGTTTGAGCTACATCGACTCATCACCTCCTCTTGACGACGACGAGGACGAATCCGTGCCCCTTACTCAGCGAACTGGCTACGCTACCATGTCCCGTTTCAAAGAGTACGTCTGTAACTCGCATCTCCCGCTATATGAAGTGCAGACAGATGACTATCTCAAAACCCTACGCGAGCGTCTTGCTTCCCAAACGAAGCCAGGCGGCTGCTTCATCGGCATGTCACTCGTCCGTATCACACAGCAGCTCAGGACCGTGACGGATCCCCATACTTTTGACTTCCACTGCCTAGTGGGTACCAGGTATGAAACGGAGTCACCTCTGGGCTTGCCTCCTCCGCTTTCGAGCGATGATGCTTCTAGCTCCAGCGAGGATGTTAGCCAAAACGATAGCGACGAGGAAAGCGACGATGGCCCTCCGGCAGCCAGTACCCCGTCCAGACAACAAGGAAGCGACGCGAGAACGGGAACCTACAGAGGGAGAGGGGGGTGGAGAGGAGGATCCATACGAGGTCGCTGAGAGACGGAAAAGCATCCTCATCTCTTCGTCATATGATATGTACAGTAGCCGTTTCCCGAACAAACACATGTTAATACATGGATCTGCATTCTTGCGAGTGTTCGCGAGCTGCAGAGCACATGACCGATTGTCATGACCCGACATTATCACAACATCAGATAGCTTGTTGGCGCCATTGAGCCCTTTCCTTATCAAGACAACGTGAGCTTTACAGCTTGGTGGTATGTAAGACTCCTCGACACGACCGAATGTCAGAAGCTCCTTCTCAGGGAAACCGCCAGAACCCATATCCTGCTCTCATAGAGTGTCGCATGCGACTCACTAGTGGAAACAATCACGAGGCGAGCTCCAAGCACAGCTGTTCCACATAACATATGCAATGAATTGTCTCGAGACATACTGTACAACAAGATACCATATGCGATGAGAGTTGATATGCTCCTATAGAATTGACGACCAAGAAACCGATGACCGAGAGATCCTCACTTCAATTGTAATAAAAAGCCCTACAGTGGTCAGCCTGGCTCACGACAGTGTAGCTAACCTGCCTTTGCTTTGTTACCCTCTCTGACCCCAACGAGCCAAAACACATATTGTCCATCCTCTTTGACGATTCTCCGCACTGCCTCTCGAATGCTTTCTGCGTATTTTCGATCGTTCATAGCTGAATCCGCCAACGTCGCTTTCCAAACTTCATCTTCGGTAATCCAGGTAGTGTTTAACGTAAGCTGCGCCAACATCGTTGCTGGCAAATCGACAGCTATGACTGGCAGAGTGGACTTGGCAGACTGCAGGAATGCCGTAATCTTGTCGAGATATACAGCCTGTCGTCAATACGATGGGGCATAGCAGTAGTAACGACTTACTTTAGTGGTGTGACGATGCTTGCGATTTGGTTTCGATTTACCCCCTTTGATCGCTTGTAGAGGTTCTGGGGGCAATATCAGTCTGATGTCGAAATCCTTATCCGGACGGGATTCTACCGAAAGAGCAGCTGCTTGAGATGACGATAGTGACCCTTCATGCGAAGCGTAGGTCGCGTCTATCCGCCTTTGTTCGGTAATCGCCGTCCGCAGATAAGAACAGAGTTCGCTACGGGGCACTGGACATCAGTCCGGTCCAACAAAGAGAGCGTACCTTCTTTCTCGTTCTTACGCAGAACAGACCGCACTTTGATATCGGTCCTGTTCACTCGAGGCAGGAGCAAGAACCTGGATGATGAGCTAGTGATTCCACCGAGAGGGAGGAGTACGTACGGTGTACTCTGCTCTTCACACTCCGCCATGACATCGTCCAAAGTCCTAATATCGTCGTATTGCAGATCGGCGCTGATTCCGCTCCGCCATAACTCGGCTACGAGTTTCATTCGAACCGAGAGATCGACTTGAGCACCAGCAGCCACGTAAACGTCACATCGCTGAAACGTCAGTGGGATTTTCATGCAGACTTCAAGGTCCAAGGAGCTTACACTGGGCGTCCAGTAACCAAATGATCGCTCATCTTCCCGATCTCGAGACATCAGATCCTGAGACAAGGCAACTTCCTGTTTCGAAACAATCTTGACAAGATGACTTTGCATCAGTAGCTGACAGTCGCGACGTGAAAGTACGCACTCTATAGAGATCGACATTCCGACACCATACGTTGTCGCTTGCGGACCGTGGGCGGTATCAAAGTGTTCTAGCAGCTTGTCATATCTCCCACCGTACGCTAGTACATCTTGAATCATGCGTTTACTCGTTTGTACGCAATCAAACATGAACCCGCCGCGGAAAAGCTGAATCCTCAGCCTCGATCGCCCGCGTCATAAAGCTTACCTCGGGATTGGTGGCCAAACACGGCTTGAATAGTATCCTTCTGCCGATCTGGATGACGCCCAAAAGCTTGACGATCTCGTCCATCTCGTCCAGTGCTTCTTTCAATCGTCTCTTCGTGTCTGAGCTAGCTGAGGCGAATATCATTTCAAGTTTGGTTCGGACTTCTTGAAATTCACCTGAGGGTCAGTGATGTCTGTGTGAGGGCGTGCGCCGTACCTGCTACACAACAAGCTTCTAGACTATTCATGATTTGGCGAGTGACCCCTGAGACGGTCTTCAGGGCAGTCTTGGCTTTATCAAAGCTGACAGAAACGCCAATACCCTTGCATGCCTCCAAAACTTGTGATCGGGAGCGTTCGGGCACAATACCAAGGACTAGAGAGAGAACTGATGGATTAGCCATGAGCTCGACAGTTTGGTCAATGATATTGATGGATAGCTCACTGGTTTCGTGGCTGATGTGAAACTCGTAACCCGTCGCTTCCAATCCTCCTTTGCCTCCCCCGAACTCAGCAATGATCTTATCAACCACTTCGATCATTTCCACATCGGCAGCTGCAGAGCGAAGCGGCGAGACAATATCGAAACTACCTCGTTAGCGCGGTTGACGCTATCGTGCAATGATCTTACCTCAATTTCACTGCTCTTGAAGGCTGCCTACCAGGCGCAGACGGGCGGTACTCCATCCCCAAATGAAATCGTTTGCGTCTACCCACATTCCGCCTGGGTGCCGAACGCGCCATGGCGACCAGGTCACAAGCCACCATCTGAACCAACTGTCCCCCTCGGTCCAACAGCCTCACGCAGTCTTCTTGTGCGTACGGATCCAGCAATTTCGTTTCAGGTAGCAAGACTGGCAAGTATGTTTCTTGCGCACCGTGTCGATGACATAGATCTTTCAGACGCTGTACAATCACAGCTGACCAGACCTCTGTAGCGACTTGCCGATTATCCGAATCATCGTCATAGAGCCAATTTGTCGATCTTTCGGTGACTAGGTTGATCGGGCCAGCCTGGGGAGGTTTGAAGATGGCTTCCAAGAGCTGCTTATATGGCTTTGATTTACGGTCAGTCGTAAGGGCTAGATCGTCAATTACGCAGATACAATCAGGAGAAGACGTACTTGCAATCGCCCTACTATGCTCCGCTGGAGTCTTGAGCTCGATCGGCATTAGGGGACTAGCGAGCACGGTATCAGCGTCTGGCCGGGATGTGGGATCATGAGCCAGCAGCCAGCTAATTAGCTGTTCTTGTTTCTCTCGTTGTGTCGGCCACGATGGTGGAAAAACAGTAGCCGGAGACCTTAGGGCGTTGATAGTCTGAGCTCGTTCTTGACCCATCATTGGCGGGAAATTCATCTCGAAGAAGATTACTCCGAGAGAATATAGATCGGCCTTCACGTCAGATCGATCAAGCCGAATATCAGCGTGACCTACTTTGGCATCATATGACCGCCCAGACATGACTTCAGGAGCGATGTAAGCGGCTGTACCTATATTTGAGGTCTTGGTGCCATTCATGTTGATCACCCCCGGTTGTGCGGAATCAACCGTCTCCACCGTTGCCGCAGAGAAAGTCTGTTCTGATCAGCGTAATTCCTATTTCAGGCGACTTGACTGACCGACAGTCCAAAGTCCGCGACAATAGCTTGACGATCACCATCTGAATCGTCAGCCTTGATGGTAAAGCGGGCAAAGCCACTGCTCACTGATGAGGATGTTGGATGGCTTCAGATCCCGGTGTACTACTGACTGAGAGTGAAGGTATGATAAGGCCTGAAGAACTTCTTGGAAAAGCCGCCAAGACTCGACTTCGCTAAGACCACCATCAATCAGCTCTCGAAGAGTACCCTGTGATATCAGCTTACGGCACAGAGGGACAAACGGAGGACACTTGCGTTGTCGACGAACTCCATGGCGATATACAGAGTACGAAGTGCAGTCGGGTTCGAGGTGGATGTCCCGGTGAAGGCCGAGCTGGGGACATCTGAAGGTGCTTTCCTAGTCACGAGTTTGGCAGGCTTCACCTTTTGGGGTTTTGGCCGTTCGGATTCGGTCTCTTCTCCACTATCCGAACCCTCATCGCTATCACTGTCGTCCGAGCTACTGTCGCCCTGACCTCTCGTAGCAAGCGAGAACCGGACAGGGGGAAAAGACAAGCTTTTTGACTTATCTTGATTGAACGCGTAGGGATTTTTCGGATCGGGCGGTGCAAATGGGTCGCTGATCTCGTCTACTGCAGGGACTGCGATCTCTTCCGTTTCTTCAGGGATCGTGACGACTGGATCCTCGGTCCAGCAATTGAAGTATCGGACAATGTGCTTGTGTGAAAGAGCAGAAAGGATCTGAATCTCTTTATCGGTGACTTGCCTACTATCCTCATCTCGAAGCTTGATCTTCTCTATCCTGATCAGTCATCGAGCATTGGTGATACATCAGCTATGACTCACTGACAGCGTAGACCTTGTGGTCGTACTGATTTCTAGCCTTGACAACCATACCGAATCCACCTTGTCCCTGTTTGTGTCAGCCAGGAAAAGAACAAGAACCTGTAACGTACCAGCTTCTCCAATTCTTCGTAATCGAGCTTGTATCGACTTTGACCATTGGTGAGCTGCATGGGCTGAGGACCATTTGATAGCGATCTATGCGGTAGTCGAGGAGTAGGTAGTGGGGAGTAGCTATCTGACTCGTATGCATGAGAAGAGTCATGGAGAGATACTGAAAGTCAACAAGGGGCGTTGTTCAAGGCGTACAATTTGGCTTTTTGGATGTTGTTCTGAGAGTCTTTTCTAGCTCGCGCAATCTTTCGAGGATCTCGTCGGCTGAAGGACGTTTCTTGGCTTGTTGGTGCATCATCGAGTCTAGCAGATCGTAAATGGGATCCGGCAGGGGGAGGTCTTTGGTCAGCTGATCCAAGACGATTCAATTTACTATGCCGCAGAGAGTTCAAATCGCCATATATCATGTTGGCTTTGGAGCCGAGCAGTAATTCAACGAAAAGAATACCAGAATTCCAAATATCTCGTTTGGAAGTATAGTCTTGCGGGTGGTTCCGCTCGTCTGGTGATGCCCTAATTGTCAGATGGTGGTATGGTAGGGTGGGAGTACTGACCAGCTGGATGGATTGATTTCATGGAAACGCTTGAGAAATGGGTTCGACTTGTGTTCATCGATTATGCGCTTGGCGTAGCTGGTACCCATCAGCTTGACAGTGGTCTTGTCTGCGGTTGGCGAGTCAATGACGACGTAACTCGAGTCAAATACTACAGGTCAGAGTGGCGGACGCTGTAGGACTCACATCTCTGGGTGCCGTTCTTGTGGTGTACAGCCGACAAACCCGTCATGATCTGGCGCAGGTATTCCTAGACCATTCAGCGGGTTCACGAGGCGAGCGCAAGGGTATACGTACGATGGCAGTTAAGCAGTCGAAACCGTTTGTTGGCAGGCGAGTCTTGAGTAGACCACCATCCACTGGCCGCTCAACGAACACAATCACCCGCTCTCCACCCTTTGGCGTATGATCTCGCTTGACCCCGTAGACTCGCAGCACATGATCAGATTTCGTAATCTGCAGTCTTCGGACTTCCGTCACTAATGAATCAACCTTTCTCTTCCCTTGATCGGTCAGGTAGAATGGTTTGGAGAAGTCGATGACCTGAGCCCAGAGGGTTGGCAATGTCGTCCTAACGAAATTAGGGTCTATTGTACCATCGTTCTCGATAGGTTCGGCGATATAAGTCGTCCACAACATCTCCTTCCTTCCTCCAAACAAGTTCCAAGTTTTCCAGCTTCCCTCATGGCCTTCCACTCGAATTGGATCTTCCAAGACGATTTGGCGTGATGCCAATTCCCCATCGTCTAGCTGTTCAAGGGATTGCTGACGTTTCCGTTCCAATTCCTGCTTGACCTGATTGGACTTTCGTTCCCTTTCACGTAATTCATTCTGCTTAATGTTCTCCTTCACTAAACGGTCTTGTTCCAGGGCAGCCATGGTTGCCTGCTCATCTTCCGCACGACTTTGTGCCTCTTCGGCCTAATTATCAGCAGGACTTACTGACCTAGACTATTGACGTACAGCACGTTCGGCTTCCTCGCGTTGAGCCTTCTCTTCCATAAGCGTGAGTTGAGGCTCCCCAGCTTTGGGAAAGGAGATGTGATTATCTCGTATCCAGTTCTCGGTATACCCAACGAGCTATCGTGTTGTTAGCTTAGCATTCCATGCCCTGGACTGTTGGGTGACTAACCTGTACAATCATATCTAACCCAAGAATAGCTTGGCATACGTTCTGAAGCTCTTTGGATAGCCCTCGTACATGATCCGCATTGAGACCAACGGGACGATGAAGCTTGATGAAAGGTGGCTGGTGGGGATATTTCTCTTTATCAGCTAGCTGGATACCTAGGCCGGATGCCCGTACTCACTTTACCCATCTTTAAGCGAAGCTGTACGCTGACTTTGCCATCATGTGCTCTCAGCTTGATTCCTATCCACCCTCCCTCTACTTGTGTACCCCATGTTGTCTTGACTGGAGCTATATCCTCACAGTCATCCTGACGTCGTTAGCACGCCAATGTTGGGCCAGTGACATTATTGATAAAGAAGCGGGACTCACTCCGTACATGGAGCTGACCACTGCCCTCTCATTCGCCAAGAAGGAGTTGTCTGACTCTAGGTCAGGATCCAGCATGTCCAGTACGCATTTAAACTGATAATGTCGAGGTTGGTTCCCAGCTTCCGAGATAAGTTGATTTACTCAATCTGCTTACGTCACACCAAGACCCCCACTCAAGCCTACGATTGTGTGCAGTTGTCTAGAGAATACCGCAAGCATATGCTCTTCAAGGCAGGACCTTTCGCTAGACTCGCGAAGCAGGAGTTATTCAGGTCGCCGCTTGCTATGCCCGGGCGAGATATGTCAGATTCTGCGAGACCCGTAGTACGATTGGTCCTGTTTGATGTTTTCGGTCAGTCATTTGCCGACCCCGCTGACCTGGCAGCTGACTGAGAAGATACATTATGTACACCTCGCATACCAATACATGAACAGTTAGTGGAATCATGGTTGACTGGAAAGAGCTGAGGCTTGATAGGTATTACGAAGAAGCCATTGGAGCCGGAATATCGAAATCTAGCCTGACCCCCGAATCTGTTCGTGCTGGCTTCAGACCTGGCAAGTGACGCCCTGTTGCCTTCACCGTGGCTGATATCTCAGCTTTCAAATCCATGGATGTCCAGTATCCGTTATACGGCAAACATGGCAAACCACCGATATCTCCAGAGCAGTGGTGGACTGAGCTGATCCGGCGGTGTTTCAAGGAAGCAGGTGCGAATGACGCTGGTAAGCTCTTAAAGATACTCAACAGGCATTAGACTGATATGGCAGAGCTTGAAGAATCTGGTGGACAGGCGTCAAAGGCTCTCCTGGAGCGATTCGAATCAGATCATGGTTATGTTGAGTTTCCTGAAACGATAGAAGTTCGTACGTATCGCCAGCAGGAAGTAAGCTTATGGCTAGTGAAAGAGCTCAGGTCGCTTGGCGTCAAGACCAGTGTGGTCTCCAATGCTGATCCTCGCATACGTATGTCTCAACACTCGAACAAGCTGAGGCGGTAGTAAAGACCCTCGAAGGGCTACATATACTCCCACTCCTGAGCCACCCTCCAATCCTATCATGGGATGCAGAAGCTTCCAAACCTTCGCCAGTCATATACCGGCGAGCCTGTGAGTTGTGCGAGGAAGAGTTGGGTCCAGGTGTTGTCATGGTTGGCGATGAATTGAATGCGTGCGTTCACTGTCTGTCTTCACGGGTTCGTTGAAACTGACTATCAGCGACTATCGTGGTGCTGTTTCAGCGGGACTCGAAGCTCGCTTAATTAGACGGGCTGGCGAGTGGAGTGATGGAGCCTCTAGACAGGACAATGAAGACTTGACTGATGTCACGACGATACGGAATTTGAGAGAAGTAGTGGAGGAAGTACGCCGTCGCAACGGGACATGAGCAAATCATCCGAGACGAGTTCAGCAATTCCCCTTTGGAGACAGTAATAAGAACCAAGTCGATACCCAAGATATATATGCATACAACATTGTGGGCGTGTGTAATACTGTATATGCACAGCCTCTCCCGACTCTATTCACCAAGCTACGGGAGGAAAGCAAACTACCAGTCAGTTTGGCCCCGACCATTGTGAGAAGACATGGCTTACCCCTTCGTCCTTTGATCGTAGCGACTCCATACGTGATTTCCCAGACTTGGACCAATCAGTCTCTATAAACAGTCGATGTCTCTCTCTAACGCTCTCTCTAGTCATAGTTGGTGCTAATCGTCAGTTTACTCTTTGACGGTCGACTTAGCACATACGTATATAACGACCGATTGGATTATCGACAGCGCCCCGAACTGCCGTTTCTAGTCCTTCTTTATCGCCTTTACGCTGTATCGTTAGATTTCAGTCTCTTGATCGCAAAGTGGACTGACGACGTGATACACGTATGGTTCACCCGTAGATATGAGGGGGTCATGTTGCGTTCTCCACTTTGTCTTGTCTTCCGGATCCTTTTCATCCCAATGTCGGATTCTGCCAGTCAGCAACCGACACCTTGATATTGCCGAGATTAACCTACACGTTGATGAACGGAGTACCCTGGCATAGACCATCAAACGCTGTCAGGTCAGTAAGTATCCTTGGTCATGGCAGAGATCAACTCACGAGAAGGAGAGATGTAAGGTTCACCAACACCAAGCTATCTGTAAGCAACGATGAAGCTGAACTTCGACCAACTCACCATAGCTTTACTAGATCCGACAGCCTCGAACCAACCAGCCATGTTCAACTGCCCAACACTCTCTATACCCGCTTCCGAAATGACTTCGGTGCTCTTATCCTTCTTGTACGCTCCAACGAACGAGAAGGGCTCCAAATCATCTCCCTCGGGGGTACTAATCTCGACTGGAGATATATCTCTTGCGACTTCGGGGAGCATATTTGGCCAAGCCAGTTTGTCTGGCTGGAAATAAACGGGTCGTTTCCCTAGGACTATGGCGCGATGTTTCTTCTTTTCGATCAAGGGAATCTTCTCGCAACCCTCTTGTATCGAATACCCTGGTTATCAGTTTTACTCACTCCGAGATGTACAGGAATAGACATACCGAGATGCAGATTTTGCATGCCGACTGGCTGATAATCATATGGCGACAAGGTCCACTTCTCCCCTAACGGATGCGCTGGTGTAGGCCAAAAATGAAAAGTGAAACCTTTCCAAAGCGGAATTCCTTCTTCATATCCTACTCTCTTCATACATCCCTTCTTCAAGTCCTTCTGCCAATCATCTGGAGTGTGAACCATTTCGTCGCCCTTAAAATCCGAGGTATTGTGATTAGTCTCAGTCCTGTCCATACACCGCTTCATTTGCTCAGATTCCCAGATGATGGCTTGAACTAGGTCGGGGATATGTTGGTGAATCAACAGGGTGTCCATGTGACCAAAGGTAAACAATAGGGTGTAATTGAGAGCAGTGAATGCTTCGATTGTTGAACGTGCCCTGTATGTTAGTACGTCTTGTGGTCGTTGAAAGACGAGACGCACCAGATATCCTCACCAGAGACCTGATTGAGCCTGACGAAACCTGCAAATCAGCTCGGACCTTTTCCAAGTGGATGATGAATCAAGTACCGAAATGGAAAGTAGCAAGCACAACCACATTTTCCTCTCCCGGACCACAAGATCCAGCTTGTAGACAAGTCGCCAACCTCTCCAGAGCGACATCATTATCAGCTCTAGCGCTTCGCCAATAACTGTATATATGAGCGGGACCTGACTTGCGATATACCACTTACTCGACTTTGTAATTTTCCGCAAACTCCCGTCTCAGCTTGGTGATGTTCCTGGTCACAGGATCATCCTCGGTCAGCCCTTTGTTGAACACGGCGGGAGGATCAGTCTCGAGTTCCTCTTCCGGCTCAATGCTGGCCACTACAGGCGGTATCGGAATTCGAGATGCTGTCTTCTGTTTGACTGGTGGTAGGACATGATCGACATGTTGTGTATGCTGCGCAAACACCTTTTCGCCTTGTCTAACAGCCGCTGCCGCTCTGTGCGATGCATATGCTGACACTTCCAAGTCGGGGAAGAATAGTATCGTTGCTGTCGCTATGACGAACAGGATAAAAAGCACAGACGGTAACACTCTTCTTGTCCGTCGAAAGCGAAGTGAGATCCATTGCCAATGTCTAGCAGTTCAGTTGTCTCCTTTCACGACGGAGGAGATACATACCTAGCTGGCGCACTCGACGACATCGTCGTAAGACCTGGACGTTCTATATGACAAAATCAGGATCGGACAGTTAAATGTGTAGCAGTGGGCCTGAGTACAAAAGAAATCAGGGTGCCACGACAGAAGAACGTTCCTGGCCGAAATCATTCGTTTACTCTACTTGTACTCGTACTCACTTCACTTCCTTGTTAACGACATTCATTCATCAATCTATCAGCCTTCGGTTACTCATCCATCAACTTATCAGCTTTCCACTTTCATGCATACATTGGATCAAGGTTGAAATCTACAACGTGTCCTGAGCAGTGGGTCCACCATAGAGAAGCGCAATCATTTGCCGAAATGCCCCTCAATATTCGATTAGATGCCAAGTAGGCCAACGTCTGAGAGAACCAACCTAACACAATCAGACCCGAACTTCTTGATGATAAGTCATAGCAGGACGTAATGTGTCTTCGGAGCCGAGTGAAATGTTACCGTACTTACAAATGAGCCACCATTTCAGGGGCATGGCGCATCTATTCACAGATACGACCCGTTTCTTGTTCGGAATTGGGCTTCTAAATCACTATCAGGATGGTTTCGCCGGCAATACAGCACAGCATGTCATGAGAACTGGCATAGCCTGTGCATGTTGGCGATGCTGGAGTTGAATGATATCGATCATCGCCAAACACCCCGAGCGAGTGCAGTCTGGTCAGAGACAACCTGGACCCAGCTTGATGTTCACGATCCGCTTCGGCATGCTAATGACCGACTGCCACGCGATGCTGACCATCGAGGCGGACATCTGAAATGCGATGATAGCTACCGACGAAGATGCCTCGAATACTTTCACTAACACAACGTGCACACGTATTCTAGAATACGACGGCAATTGTTCATCATACGGCATGCCGTCATTTCCATACTTTTGTGCTGCAAAGGTATACAGCACATACTAGCATGTCCCAGGAAGAAGCCTATCCTCAGTAAGAGTACTTGAAAGGATCGCTATTTACCGCAAATGCCAGCCAAAGTGAAAGCCAGCGTCTTGGCCAGATCTCTTTTCAGGGTAAACGCGTCAAACCAGAGCTGCGCACCTTGTCGTATGCGGCGTTCCTGTAAAACCGGGATTTAGAAAGATGGTACAACAATGAGGAGACATTTGCTACCGGTCTCCGAGCGGAGCCGTCACCGTTACCTCTAGGCTGTGTGGTCGTGCGCCATGCCATGCCTTGGAAAGGGTCAGGTGAACACCGAAAGAGAGCAAGACGCAGTCTTCGGATGGAGCTGTGTCCGTTCCCATCGGAGTTGTCTTGTTTCGATAAACCCCGGTCCGTGCAGGTGTTTGGCCTACACGTCAGATGCTTTGCATGGCACTACTAGATGCAAAGGGGATAGAGCGATTCGTTGGGTCAGCGAGACAAAATGCGTCGGCAAGTTAAACTACCCGGTAGAATGAGTCGGGTGAATGAGGCGGATCCTCTGCTCTCACGCCTAACTATACCCTAAACCCTTGAACAGCTGGTCTTACAAACTGCAATGAGTATTTTTACAACTTCCAATACTGATCGCGCTAATTTGCTCATTTGATATCGTCGCCCCGTATACCCTCCGTCACTCTATCCCATTCCCCGGTCCCGTCGTCACCATGCCCAGAGTAGTCAGGAGCACCCGCACCAACACAAAGAAGAAGGACGACGAAAAAGAAAAAGATCAAAAGATCACTACAAATATCAAACCCTCTTCAACAAATTCCACTCGGAATCCCATTGTCGACGACTACAAGTTGCATTTTGAATTAACAGATCTTGAAACAACAAAATCCAACACCACCCCACATACCGAGGACGATATTCAAGGTGTGAGTAAGCAGGGCCAAGGAGGTGGAGTTGGTCAATCCAGTCGTCAAGGTTCAATAGTCGGGAAGGTAGACTCTAATCCGCGCGTCAACGAGGACAGAGACGGGAGCGGAGAGCCCGATCATACATCCAGCAACATCGATGAACCCCGCCAAATTCAGATCCAACACAATAGGTCTGTCCCGCGATCAACTTCACCCCACCACAACAAACATCCAATCGATCCCCAATTATCTTATATACCACAGTATTTTGAAGAATCAGAAAGTACGTCTTGTTCAATATGATTTCACCGTGCATAGCTTACGCCCCGCAAGTGCAGCAACATTACAGTCACCATCACGAAAGTACGTATACCTAGTCGCCCCGGAATCCGCTTCAATTTGAAGGACGATCGACGGCTGACTTTTATAGGTGCCGGCAACGGTAACAGCTCAATGAACCAGCATCAGCAACAGTCTCCTCACCATCCACAGCATCAACAGCTGCACTCATCTCAATCACCTGTACACCACTCTCACCAGCTGCCACCTCTCAACGTTCATCATCAGACGCCATCACATCATCCTCCTCCTCCGCCGCTCAGCCATTACTACAACACGCCTCAAGCAGGTCCATCGAATCATTCACCGCATTCGCACTCGGCTCCCTTGGGTCATCCATCATCTCACGGAGGACATCACTCGGGACACAATGGGCACGCTCACCATACACCTCATAGTCAGCACACGCCTCATGGATCGCATCACTCGCATCCGTACAATTCGCCCTACAGCGCGCCTCACAGTGGTTCCATGTATGGTCAATCGCCGCATCAAAGCATGTATCCCCCTCCTCACCCATCCCCTTACAGTCAACATCAGCAATACGTTCATCACCCTGTCCCACCGCCACTGAACGCGCCCACGCCGGTACGACTGGGTGAATTCTTACATGGTCTATCGCGTCATATTGTCCCCAATCCCAATCAGACATCACCCCCATCGCAAGGTTACGGATTTTCGGACGAAAACGTCGCGCTATTTAAGAAAGAGACTCAGCAGACCAATTCGAAACGACACACCGAAGACAAGTCACGTCGCGATTGGTTATCAAAAAGGCTGAACTTGATGCCAGAGGTCGTTGCTCGCGCAATGGTCAATACTGGTAATACCGAGTCGTTCAATATGATCGCAAAGCTGCCGTTCCCGAACGAGAGACCCGTCAACATGACGACCGATATGGAGATATTCAACAATCATATCAGGATCATGGGAGCAGAATTTCCTCACGATGGTGAATTGGATTGGTACAGGGCTGTATTCGTCCCCTATGATGCTCAACTGTACATCACCAGGCGTCCCGCAGTGGTGAGTGGTCTTTGAGCACCTCGAATGCGTCGCCTCGCTGACTCGGTAGGCAAGATGTAATGGGCGTATAGTCGTCAAGCAACCCCAGACCCTCAAAGGTGGCCGATGTAGAGTCTTGTGAGTCTACTGTGTCTTTCAATCAGTACTCAGCTGATAATCAGCATCGTCGGGTATTACAACCCGGCTGCTCATCGATGGGAGTACTCTACCAAATTCGCAGTCTACGGCACCCGTTTCTTGATCCGAGACAAGGGAGCCTCACCCACCAAAGTATCAAAGGTCGAACCAGCTAGTGAGTCTATTGCCGGATGCTGTGAAACGATCCTCATGTTCAGCCCCTAATTCGATCGCTGGTCCAATGCCTCTTCCAGCAACAGCAACTGGTCCCGCTCCCGCGATGCCACCGGTAACGGCCACTGCGCACGCTCAACCAGTAGAATAGCATTTCACGAAACCTCTTCTCTTTCATTGTCTCCTGACGGCCTGACTCGATTCTTTCGGTGTGATATATAGTTTCAATGATATTCGATGTATTCCGTTCATTTCATTCATCATATTCGTAATGGTCATAAACTCTAAGTACATCACTACGAAGTGAAAGGCATTGCTACTTTATCTATCGCCTCTGCCAATTGGTCAACATCTCCTTTTGGCTGACCGTCAGCGGTGAACATCACGATCAATGGTCCACTCACCACCCTAATGATTGTGTCTGAGTGAGGTCCAGTACGCGCGTCGACGACCAAAGGGGCCTGATCAGGTGATTGTAGGACAGGGATGGCGTCTTGTTCGGTGTCGGATAGATATATGACGGCAACACCTGCACATCCTGCGTCGGCGACTGACGATTAGCACTACCTATCGGGTTCAACTGACTATATCGTTCATTCCCTTCAATCTGATAGATAATCTAATTCCGTCAGCAAACGTCGGGGATTCAACACAGATGGACTTACTAAAGCTTTACTCTCTCTCAACACTTTCAACCAAGCCTCCCTTTCGTCCGAGAGTCCTGCGAGATTGATGTTTCGCACCCATGAACTTTCGTCCGCATCCGGGACCGGGAATGTAGTGATGAATCGGAACGCCTCACCATCGTCCATGTATCCATCATCGAAGAAGGCGACTTTCCACGTTGCTTCCGTCATTTCGCGTTCCCAGACTTCAAAGGATGGTCCCACTTCCTCGGGATTGGACGCGAGGATCAGACCCTGATGTCGACGGTCGTGAAGCGGTAGTGGGGTAGGTTGGTCGATGCAATGATCGGTCGAAAGAGGTACTGCGGTAGCAGCAGTTGCTATGAGGAATAATGAGAAAGTGAGCATTGTATGCTAAGTCGACTAGGTTGAGGTGATGGTGTCGGTAAGATTAATTGGAAGATGATGGAATGTAGTTTGAAGTGAAAAGAGACGTGTGAGGATGTGAGTCAGTTTGTAAAGTTTCAAGATCCGCAAACTATGCTGAGAGTATATGGAATAGGGATCCGAAGTAAAGGAAGGATAAAGGGGAGTACCGCACGGACATGTGTATCTGTGAGTTGTTTGTGTGTAGTGTTGTAACAACCCACAGTCGGATCAGAGTAGAGGTACATGGGTGTACAAAGTATCCTTTCCGTCATCCCGACCTTCTCGAACTCGCTCCCGATGATTATCGGGTGTTTCAAACAATTTGTGAACGGGATACCTGTGTGGTGTAAATTATCTTGTAATTCGGCACAGGTTGTGAAACGCGTTTTCCAACTCCACTCCACACATTCACGGGACTGATCGTGTAAAGCTTGTTTTCCCGGGTGACATGTAAGCATCAAAGAGTTCTGAGCCGTTTATGGGGAAGCCAATAGATAGTCGTTCCCTGGCTTCAAGTTCAGATGGTAGCAGTGGAGTCGATGCTGAAATGATGCAATCGTAAGGCGACCCCGGCATCATCTGACGTGGCAATATGATGTGGCTGTAAGACTGTATGTCTGTCTTGCAGATGTTCCGTGGGCATGGGAGGGACCTTCCAGTCCCTTTCTGCACTGCTGACCATGCTATGCAGTACAAACTACTCGAGTGCTCTTCAGGCCATGCGATGTCTTGTTATCGCCATTTATTCAGTCCAGGCTTTCAGAACGCGTGGTACGTTCAAGCTGCCCTCTTGTTACTCTCCCCGATCATATATCGGTTTCCTGCTACTCAAATACCTCGAAGAGGATTGGGGTGGATTAATGCGATGTTGTCAGATTGCCCCAAAATCCTCTTTATCCCAGCATTGCTGTACGTCCCCATGATACGCGTACCACACTGCATGTGAAGCGACAGTTGTGCTAATACAATGCATTCCCGTTATCCCTGTAAATATGTAATCCAGTACCAAATCCCTATTGTCCTATATGACCCGGTTTCTATCCGGGTATGTTTTATGCCATGCCCAGGCGCCCATTTTTCTCACCATCCTTCAGCAATTACGTCTTCTTGTCGTAGCCTGCTGCGTCGACAACACCAGCTATCCGCTCGTCCCAGAAACGCAAGTCTGTAACGTTTGTATATTGGATCGGGGCGACATCGAGAAGTTTTCCTCGATTCAGCCAGATCCATTTGTACTTTTGGTGATAACGGACTGTATGTGAGTTAGGGGACAGGAAGTTATCGAGGAAGATCCTCACCCGCATAGCCCCATTTTTGGAAAGGTTTCTTTTCGGTACTGTTGAAGTGTGGTGATTCCATATAGGTCCTTCCGTACATGCAATTAAAGTGAAGCTGGTATTAGCTGTACGCTCTACATCTGAACTTAAGCTGATGCGAGGGCGACTTACAATACCGGGCGTGATCAAGGTACCATCGTAGTCTGTCTTGTCCAGATGATATTGCTTTTTGATCTGCTCTTCCTCCGTAAACCTCGCATCGTCCGCCAGTCCCGTTCCATACCAGTCCTATGCATTAGTCTTGGCCTTTGATCCGCCAGAAAGGTCTCACCATTAGGCAGGACGTCACTTCCCAACTTAGCGGCAGGCCGGTGTGGAATTGCGGACGGAACTGCGATATGGCCCAGAACAAAGTCTGGTCCCCTAGCCCAATATTGCTGTAAAGTCCCAGTTTATGCGTAGGCGGGCCATACATGGTGTGCATGGCGTCGTTTGAGAGGGCACGAGCTCGATCAGCGGGACCGAAGAGTTGCGAATCCATGAACACATTTTTCCTCTGATCGTAAGTCACTACCGCATGGAAAAGACGAACACTACGCACCATGTTGTCGAGGTCCATGAGGTAGATACAAGAGCACAAGTTGGATGTGCCGTTGTACCTTTGACCTATGCCCAAGTGCATCGGTAGTGCCAACATGTGTTCTGGCGACCATGTATTGAACTCTCGCCAGAGATCTACATGTCAGCGAGAAAGACGAGGCGAGTGAGAAGAGGCCTAAAAACTCACGCGTAGGATCCGTTATAAAGAACGCGTCCGAATCGACGAACATCGCGCGCGAAACAGTGGTCGGCAATATTTCGTGTATAAATAGCTGCTCGTCAATACTACACGCCATGGCCGACCACGAAATTCATTCACCTTCATCATACCGGCTGAGCTTCAGCACATGGTTAAAGATGGTCAAGGGGAATCTACTCACGCGTTCCAGCCTGGTGTCCTGATCCCAATTCTCCATATCTCGGTACTTCTGGTGTTGGAGATGCCGTTCGCCTCAAACGAGCCTGCATCGCTTCGGTAGATATCGGGTAGAAGTATATACGTATAGGTACTGCCGGCGATTTGATGAGACCAAAGCTGGTTTCCAAGAAGGCTTGAGACACTGGGTCGGCAATCAAGTGGAAATCCACGGGCGAAGACGAGTACATCAGGACCGTCTGCCAATCAGCATTCTTGCAGGTCAAAAGAACAGAATGCAGGTCAAAAGAACCGCGTCGGCCGTCAACACACCTTGACAAGGATGTCAGTCTCGTAGACCGTTTCGTTCCCATAGACGATGAGCGAAAAGACAATAGGTTCACCCTGACCTAAGACGGGTTTCTTGCCCCATGTCGAGTAATAAGTTGATGCCGCGGAGAGGCTCGACGGTCTCATCGAGCTCGTCTGATGGGCGAGGCCAAGAAATGCTGCGATACAAACGCAGATACCGAGGATGACATAGCGACGAGGGGGCAGTTGTATCCCGGACATCGTATACAACGATTACGAGAGGATGGGAATCAAGTTACCAGCAACGATAAAAGGGAACAGAACGCGCGCTGAGTTTTACTTCCGTTAATCTCCAAAGATATCTAAGGAACAATAAGCTGATATCAGTATCTCGGCAAAAGGCTTGAAGAGCTTGAACTGTTGATAGGGACGGTGAGTAAGAGGCCAAGGGAGATGATCACGGTCTTGGAGAAGGTACCCGTGGTATGCTAGTGGGAGCCTGATCATTGGTGGGATTGGGCGTTAGGAGCGTGTCGCGTGGCATTTCGTATTAATCGACCTCGGACTGGTTCTCAAGCGTCTCATCATGCATTATGCAATTAGACCTACAAATAGGCGGCCAAATCATCCTAGGTCTAGCGGCCGATACCTTGTTTGTGCTCGCTTCCAAACCTCCACATACAGCCAAGCCATCAGAGATTGAGAAAGATAATCAACCTATAATTGATCGATCTATATCAAACGTTCATCTATTCTCGTCCATCGTCGTTTATGGCCTTGCTGCTGCTCAATATGGATCGCACTGGAATACCCATGGAGCTGTGGGAGGGCATACATGGAGTATGAACGAGTTGACGGGTGTGGGCATGATGATGGCCGGTGGGACGTTGAGATTATGGTGTTATAGAACACTAGGGCAATTCTTTACCTTCAACGTGGGGTTTTCAGCTCTTCCAGAACTCTGAGCTGATCTTTCATAGCTGGCAATCAGAAAGGTCAGTATGACATCTGCTCATTGTGCTCTTTTCACATCAACATGCCGAGCTGACAGACAGGGCCATAAACTTGTAAAATCCGGGCCTTACTCTCTTATCCGCCATCCGTCCTATACCGGCCTAATTGCGATGCTTGTAGGCTTGAGCCTCCGCTATACGACGCCCAACTCCTTCCTCTTACCCTATCTCGGCCGTACCGCACTTCGTATATCCCTAATATTCGCATGTCTCGCTCCCGCCTTCTCGCTCGTCAAGCGGATCAAGCAGGAAGAGGCTATGCTAGGAAGGGAATTCGGCAAAGAGTGGGATGAGTATAGTAAGAGAACATGGAGATTGGTGCCGTATATCTGGTGATGAGGAATGACTGTATTTTACATTGATATAGATATGACCGTATGTATTCTTTTACCCCTCCACACACTCATACACAATATACCTCGATTCCGTGTAGAGGTCTATGTAAACCCGACCGTGAAGATCGAAGTGGCCACAACGAAGTAGAATGCGAAGGCAACTCGAATCGTATCATAAACGCCGTCAACCAAAAGCATCACCAGCCGGAACACATAGCCAGCAAGGGCGAGGAAGGCGGAAAGCCAGAAAAGGTAGTTGACGACTCTCAGCGTCTTCCAAGCCCGAGCGGGTTTGAGGGTAAAGGTCATCTCGCCGGCCAAGACCGTTTGGTCGTAGCGGTCTTCTGCAATCTCAGCTCTCATGAGAAGACTGGAATGGCAAGCGTGGACGTACTGGCAATGCACCAGCCTCGGACATCGAATCCCATCGTTCCGTTCCGCTTTGGCTGCCTCCACCTCCTCCAGCCTCCGGCCCAAGTTGTCTCAGGCATGGTGTATGGGCGTAGAGGATCAAGCTCATCGACATAGCCGACCGCTTGCTGTTGTTGGATGGCACTAGCCGTCTGTTGAAGGAGATAGGTGGTCATATCCGGAGTTGCATCACGGCCGGTGGACTTGATGCAAACCGCATCTACCGCCTCTTCGTCGAGCAATACCAGCGTCTGGGTAGGTGGGGTGAGAATGAGCTCGTCATTGGACAGTGAGCTTGAGGATGACGAGGAACTGAGAGAAGGAGCCATAATGCGGTCATGAGTGGGATTGCTTTCGACTGATTTATCAGCCCACTTGATATCCGCGTCGTTTGAGGAGACTCACAATCTGGCGACAGAGATAGCATGCTCTCGACCATGAGCTCATCGCGAGCAAGTGCAAGTCGCTGTGCAAGGGACATATTTATTGGCGTAAGAAGAAATGCAAGGCGTGCTGTAATAATAGCAGTGAAGAAGTGTTTGATAAGGAAGAGGAGATGGAGAGGATGAACGCGACGTCTTTTGATTCGTACCGTTCCATCAGAAGGGATGTTACATCACAAGGCAGGAAGTGAAACAAAATCAGATCGAACTTATCGGACGGACATGTGGATATCTCAACATCATTGTGGGAAACAGAGATGGGTGGATCTGAATTCAGTTGATCATGTTGAGCAAGCATAGCTACCTATGCTGCTAGGCGTAAGATCTATATGCCAGCCTAAGCTAGTCAGCGTTGCACCAATTGCACGACAATGTGAGATGATCATCGATGTATCTGTTTTCTTATTTGTTCCACTACAAGTTGTCTCCTCCACGGAATGGACTCCCGTAACTTTCACAACTTAACACACGCCTCGGTTCCCAAAAGCGATACATACAATTGTTGACTCTGAACTACAGATGTACGATGTCGATGCATGTAACATCCACCCACATAACCATATCATATCAATACGCCTCACTGCATTGTCGACCACTGAGTTTTAAGGTGCCTCGAACCAACAATGAGGTCAGGTACCGGTACCATCGGGTCGACCGCAATTGAGTCTAGGTATCTTGCCTGCGCCCTGGTGACGTTTGACGTGGGCATCAAGAGGTCATCTTTGTCGAGCAAGCTGGACGATCCGGATCCGGCGATAGCCTCTGCGTTGTAAAGTTGGCGTATAGTGGCAAGAGGCGGTTTGTTGGCCCCCTCTGGGTGCATAAGAGTGGCCAAGAACCCTTGGAGCAGGTCGCATGCTTTGCTTAAGACAGTCTTCTTGTCCGCGTTTGAAGGCAAACGATTGTCGATCACCCCCTCTTCTTGTCTGACCGCACACTGCCAGGCCTTAGTCCAGTAGTGACTCGGCCGCCACCTCCCATGTTCGACATCTTTGCCGCTCTGCGATGCCCGCCATTGCGTCAACGGCCTGGATGTCATTAGAAACGCGCCATGACTCCTCATCCCGACGCCATGGATGTAGACATGTGGTCGACAATCGGACCGCGAATTCTCTGCCGCTGATCTTGACAACTGAGGGGTGGAAAGCGAGGATCGCGGGGTGTGTAGAATCTGCTTTGAAGTATCTCAAGCGATCTTCGTGGCCGGATGTGGAGATTCCATGAATATAAGAAGCTTTGCCGGGCGACTGGTCGGGCACGACGTATTCTGGCACCACTGTATTCCACATTGCCTCACCTGATACCGTTCTTGAGTCTAGTTCTGGAATGATCGGAGGAACACTCGGCCTTAACTGGGAGGGTAGCGTCATCTGGGTCATTATGTCCTGGCTCGACCATGGATCAGGATGACCTGCAATCCATCCAGCAGGCTGAGAACCTCGGGGCAGGGGTATAGATTCGGAATCACCGGGAAATCCAGCGCGGACAAAAGACCCCTGTCCCAGGAAAGAGGGTTGGTAGTCTCCTGTTTGGGGCCACATCTGTCCCGAATAATCAAGCGAAGTTACCCGTCCGTATGACTGATCTGTGACGGGTCCGAAGGAGTCTGGCATGCCTACAACAGGGGCCTGTGGGTTCCTGTGTGGAGAGTTGGCGAAAAGACTCGGAGTGAACTCGTGATGCGGCGCTTGGGGAAGGGGTGCCAGGTCCGCCGTCGTGGACGACTGGGGCCTGCGAGATTTGGACGTCTGGGGTGTAGTCTCTGGGTCAGAGCTGGGCCGCCGTCCTGAGGTTGAAGCGTCGGAAGAAGTGGCTGAAGGTGGCTGACGGCGTCTTGCTGAGCGATACCACGCAATGGAACGCAACGGTCTTTCGTTGATCCACGGGTCTAGATTGTTCCCTGAGCCTGGGTTTGGCATGTTCTTGTCGATCTGTGCAAACGGGCGTGAGGCGTGACTTGCTTTGAGCGCTCGTGATCGAAGAGTGGGAATGTGTACAGAAGGCAGAAGAATTTGGGAACGCTCGTAGAGCCAGCTCTCTAGACTTTTCAAGCGCCGCCGAAGGAGTACAAAGGATGACCTAAGTCTATGCGTAACGTTCGCGACTTTCGTTGCGAAAGTATCGATTTTCGCGACTTGTGGCGAATCTGCCTTTTATTTGACCGTCATGGGCTGGGTCCTTTGTCGCAATTGGCATCAAGCGCTTCCTGGACTCTGGTTCATCTTCTGCAGGTCAGTTATGGCTGTGTTGAATCATGTTCCGCGTAATTGAACTCGTCACAGGATGTCGCAAGGAGAGGAGAGCAGCGCTGAAGACCTGTTTTAGCAGCAAGGTTCAGGGTGGAGGAAGAGGGACAGCGTGGTTGAAAGCCTCGTGACTATAGGTTTTGAGGATCCAGTCAGAAAATCGAAAATGCTTGGGGTCAAAGATAAGGATCTCATGATCATCTGTCGACTCCCCTATGGTGTTGCCACACACCAGTGAAGGGTTGCGCCGATAAATGCCAGACATAAATCAGAGTCGATCTGTGAGTGGTTGACTATATGTAACGTGACTTACATACTGATGATTACATTTGTTACGGAATTGACGTACCACACACAGATCGGATTACACCCTCAGCTCCCCATCCTCCCCGAAAGCCTTCATGGCTTCTTCCAACAATACAACCCCCTTCCCCATGATCGCCAAATCCCAACCCTCATCTTCAGCAGCCTGATCAAACTGCCTAATCATTTCCTGAGCGGCTATAAAACTTTCTACAGGTTCCCTACTCATCAGCTATCGCCTGGGAAAGAAGAGACATACCAAGTGGATTCATTTAGTGGGTATCCTTTCCACAATATCAGGTACTCGTATTTTCCTTTCGAAAAGCTTCTAGCTGGTTGGGTTGGTCTTCGACTATATCTCAGCTGATGCGATGGCAGTGATAGGACAAGGTTCACCCTATTGCCTGGAGAATTACGAATAATTCTGCATCTGTAGGTTTCCACTCAATTTTGGAATGTCGGCTACGGTCAGCCATTGCGCGGGAGAGAGGCATACCGGCGTATGCAATCTGGTCGGATGCAGCGTTCGGTATCCTCAACTCGAGTAAGTTGATCCCCTCCTCCAAGATCAATACTGTCGCCTACACGTGTACCCGGTGGCAAACATACCATTATCACGAATATGATCGCACTCCGGACAAATCCAAGGCACATTTGGGATCTCTTCATAATCCAACAATCCCGCACAAGAACGATGAACAGGTCCAAAACACTGGACTTCAGCCTTTACGTCTGGAAGAAAAGTTGTGGATCAAACTTACGACTTCACATTCAATATATCCTCCAAGTCCGACAACGGTATTTGGACCTCTTTTTGGCCATGTTGCATGTTTGACTCTCGCTACACCGTTACTCTTCTGGAGAGTACCGATAGGCAATGAGCCATGGGCGCCGAGCGATTGTCTTGGGACATACGGTTTTTTGGTGACCTTCTGTCCTTTCTGCTTCTTCGAGGGCGGTGTTGGGTGGCTCGGTCTACGCCGACTCGGTAAGGTCGCATTTCGACGTGGTCGTTTAGCGGATTTGGGTTGATTTGGAATCTGAGGGAGGTGGGAAGGAGGCTCTGAAGTAGGTTGGGTTGGTACGTCAGTGAGTATGGGAGGAGAAGTAAGAGTGGGTCGAGTGAGATGAGGTGGTTCAGTAGGTTGCCCAGAATGAGTGAATTGAGTAGATTCTTCAGTTACAGAACGAGCAGGTCGAGTTCGAGATGCAGTGTTGCCATTATGGTTTGCATGGGCTATCGACATCAGACATAAGGCTGCGTCGTTCGGCGAGGAGCTTGGTCGGTTCGGCGATTTTGGGAGCAAATTGGGTGGAGAATCTGGACCAAGATCTTCGACGTCTGAACTCAGCATTTCTGGAGGTTCCTGTCTCGAGACCATATCCGAATTAATTGTGTTTGAAAGCTTTGGTTGCTCCCCTTCTTGATGGTCGGATGCGGGTTCCCGATCTGTCTCCTGGGTTTGGCTTGATGATCGGATCTGAGAGGACGATGCGGGGGATGTGATACGTGATTGAACCTGGGCAGGTAAGGACGAGGGTCGCAACATACTAGGATCGATAGTTGCCGGGGGAGTGTCGTCCTCCGGACTCGGCTTCGTAAATCGACTAAGATGTGATCGAGTTCTTGATTGTTGGTTCTCAAAGTCCTTGAATGATAAAGCGGATACATACTCCTTAGTAGGGGGTGGATAAGTGTGAGTACTAGTCATTAGGTTCTTCAGCTCTAGTAAACTTTCTTGACATTTCCGGACATCTTCAATACTGTTGTTCGATATCGTTTCTTCAATCTTCATCACTCTTGCGTTGGCTTTCTTGATGAATTCGTTCAATCGATTTTGATGTTCTATATAGTCTTGATGCAGGACCTGTACCGCTTCGAGGATCGAAATGGGATCGAAAGGCTTGTCCGAATTGGTCCCGGCCACATTTGCACCCATCGATAATTCTGGCGGATCAACAGTATCCGTCGCCGACACTGCGTTTCCCACCCCTTCATCCTCGGACTTCTCGCTGATCGCCTTTGAGAGTTCACCCGGCTCCATTGGCCGATGTTCTAGGGCAGGTGAATCGGTCTTGGGGACCTCGTCAATATCCCCGAGCTTTTTTGGCGTAACGAAGCGAGTCAGAGGAAGTGAGGATCTTGTACGTTTCATTGTTGGTAAGCTGAGCGGCTGAGTTGAATTTCGATACCCCCAAGGCAGGTATTGCATCCTATAGGATGACCATGGGGAATTTGATAGAGAATAGGGGAAGAGCAGGTGCTGAATATACGTTTACTCTACCTGATAACAGCGTTCACGACTAGATGTGCACGTCCCTCTGGTGATGTATTTAGCCGTTTAAGCGAGTGTTCCTGAACCTTAAATTACTTCCATATCCGGTCCTGAACCTGACGTTTCATGTTCAAACAGTTGGAGAGGCTAGAAGCTTAGAGAGTGGTTGCCTGGCAAAGGAGAGTAGAGAACGAAGGGGCGCACTATACTACAGTAGAATAATAGATAGATGCATGCTGTGTGAGAGATGATGGAGTAATTGGGTCCGAAAGGATGCATGTCAACGGTACACGCCAACATTAGCATCTTGTTCCCATTGACTGTCCTTCATCTTTGCTTTTTGTTCGTCACAACTATCCTACCTTTGACTCCACCTACCCCGTCATCTCAAAGTCTGGTAGTGAAAAGCTATTGCTCTCGACCATTCATCAAGTCTTTCTTTGTACCTCGCTTCCTCATCGCAAGCTTGGACGAATTATCAACCGTCAATAAAGTCAACCCCACTCGACACTCACCTTACGGCAGTCCATACTTCCCCAAATCAGCCTACGACAGCAGCACACACACTCTTCCGGCATCCTACATTTCGGGATTCGGGACATTGTGATCGACCTCGAAACCTTGTTACATCTTTCGGGAAAGTCGGTAGCCTCGTTTTACAGATTGCCTCGACTACTTACCTACTGAAGGCTTGTAGATTAGCGGATACGATTAAGCACTGGTGATTTGAGCTCTATCCAACGTTCGCTACTATATTGAATGTCAACGTAAGTCATCGCCATTTCTAGAGTGGACCGAGACTGACATGACAGCTCAGATCCTTCGGTAAGAAATCAAATCAACTGAGCTATGACCATGTCAACTAGTGAGCCCAACTTGATCCCTTCACCCTGCCCTGTTACACCATAATGATCCTGACTGATTCTCAGCTCCCGTATTCCTATCAGCTCCATCGGCTAACGCTCTCATCTCAGAGTTGCGCCCGACCACCCTTTCTCAACCTGCATTACAACATATCAATGCCCTAATCGATGAAATCCTTCACCTCCTGATCACATCTGCGGAATCTATCAATCCAAGCCATATCCGCAATCAGGGTATCCCAGCTGTTTTTAGCGCGGATAGAAGTGCAGGAGAGACTACCGGACCTAGAGCATTGGGGAGGTCGGCTGTTGCGGAAGCTGAACTGGAATTGAGGAGTTGGTACGATTCACATCCAGGTGCCAAGAAGGGAGGATTTGGAGGAGACGGTAAGGGCACGGGCGTTCAGGGGGCTCGAGCTTTTCCTGTACAAGAAGCTACGGAATTGCTGAAATTCAAGTGTGTTTCTTTCTCGGTATGTCTTTTCTTCATCGCTACTGGGTTTGGGGACTGATGCTGTAGACCTTGGCACCTACAACACCGCCTTCCGACGCGTACGAGCTGCAAGTCACGAATGCCTGGAAAGCAGTAGGAGGAGATATCTCTGAGAATACTCTATCACCATCAGGACTCTGGATCACTGCTATTCTCGAGTAAGCTGAGCAACAAGAACTCAATCTGAGCACTTAAGCTGACCTCCAGGCACGTCTGTGAGCACGTCCTACGCCAGTTGTCTCGTGTGGTAGCGCGAGACTCGAGTATTGCAGTCGCAGGGGTACAGGACCTGTACGTCGCACTCTGCGAAGACGAGAGTATCTGGGGCCTGTTTAAGAGGTTGCAAGGTAAGCAGCCACATTTGAGACTAAGCTGACGTACAGTGAAAGAATCGCTCGAATCAGCGATCAAAGCAGCAACTCGAAGAAAGAACCCCATCCCACACTCGCAGTCTCAGAATCTCCTCGGATCCCATAATCAATCCAAAAGCTCACTCCCCACGTCAGCTTCTCTGAGAGATACATCGATCGACCAATCCCGTCAATCATCTTCGACGCCGGTAGAGCATATCGTCCAACAAGAAAGGTCCAAAGGGCCAGTCGCAGCCGTAGCTCGAGCTGTCTCGTCTTCCACTCACAAGAGTCATAATCGATCACCTAGTGCGCTGAGCAATAATACCAAGACACTTGTTACCGCTTTCCAGGATCAGTACGATAGTGATAATCAAAGACGGCCTAGTGCGGATGAGGACGAATTTGACGCTTTGGTAAGGAGTGGAGAAACTATGAAAGTCAGCTTGACTCCTAGTCGGCTGAAAAACTTTGATGTACGTCGCTCAGAGCAATCCTTCAAGATCGTTGCTAATGGTAGATGTCGCCAAATCGTCGTGCGCCACCTTCACCTACTCAAGGCAAATATGTACGAGCGGTTCGACCTACCCAGTCCCCTGAACTGCCCGAGTCAGGCTCCATGCCGCCCATGCCTTCCGGACTCGGCGTTGATTCGACCAAGAAGCAAATGCATAGCCGATCGTCCTCTGGTCAAAAACTCGTAGCTCGCAATGCAGCTACGATCAAGGAACACGAGAATGAAGACGATGAGGAACTGCTCGATGGGCCAAAGGCAAAGAAGGAATCACTTGCTGATATGTTTGCTTCGGAGCCCAAGGAGAAAAGTAGGAGATCTTCAGGATCCGGAAAGAGGGTTGTCCCAGCCGTTGTACTTGGTTCGCCTCCTCCCCGGGAGAGTTCTACCTTGTTGAAAAATGACGATTCCATCGGGCGCAAAACAAAGAGGAACGATCTCATGGTTACTACCGACTCGCAGCAGGGTTCGACGAAATCAAAATCTACTGCGACTGCCAAACCCAGAGGTCGATCTGAAGCGCAAGAACTAGCCGATTTCTTCAGTTCCACCGAACCTCCTCCCGATACTCTCGCTCCTCCTTCGCCTGTTCCCGACGAACCTCCTAAATCGGCAAAATCATTCAAATCGTTTATGTCCCGTATGACTGGTAAGAAGGTTTCGAAAGAGAATGAAAGACCACCTATGCCTTCCGCTTTTACACAAGCCCCAACGGCAAGTGTTAAAAGGCAGAAATCATTTGGATCTTTCAAGTCGAATCCTGCTTCTCCACCCCTTGGAAATACGGGTGCATTCGCTTCTCCCTCCATGACTACCTCGGCGTCTTTCACTTCGCCGCCTCAAGCGACTTCGCCTCCGGATCAAGCGACTCCGGCCTACGTTAATTCACCTATCGTATCGCCTCCAGAGAGGGTCTCGTCATTCACTTCTCCCCAGCCGACTTCGATTTCTCCCAAAGATCGAGGAGTCTCGTCTCTCAGTACTGCTGCTCCACAGCCTTCACCCTCGAATGACAGCGGAGCGTTACATGCTGTTGGCAATGAGGCGAGGTCAGGCGGGAGCTCAAGACCTGATCAGTACTTAGCTGCTGGTGTTGCCGCATTGTCAATGGGAGCGAATGACCAGACTAAAGTTGTATCACCGGAACAGAGGATCGACGAGACGCTTGGAGATATAGGAGCAGGCGATGTTCCATCCGGTGGCGAGCAACAGGAAGAGCAGGCGGTAGGAGGAATGTCGAGGGATGTCGAGTCGGTCGGTGCTGATCCGAGTGCCGGTCGAATAAACTTGACGCCCGACACGAGACCAAGCCGCCCATCAAGGAGTATCGGGACCAGTCAGCACTCTGTCCAACCCGTCGTCAAGGATCAGATCCCCACATTGGCACCTCCTCTGTCGACTGCGGCGGACGAATACGTAGTGGTCAACAAGTCGGACGCTACGCCCACTCCTATTGATATCGAGTCGAGTCAGGAGAACGGAAACTCCAGCCCAACACGACAGACTCCATCTACTTCTGCTCAGTCTCATTTCGCTTCGGATGCTGTCAGTTTCCAAACCGCCTCGGAAGGTACTCCTGCACCACAAGAAGAAAAAGAGGAGCCAGTGGCGACTCAGGGTCCGACTGAGACTTTCGGTAGTCAAGAAGGTAAACAAGTAAACAACTTACCTTCGATCTTGGTTTCCGATCTCGTACCACTTCGGGGTCTACTGCAACATGCTACTTCGGCTCGAGAATGTCAACTCCTCCTAAATGCTATACTTTCGCAGCTTGGTATTCCTCACTCGTCCTCGTCACAGGACGAGGTCGTCGACCCTGAATCAAGAGTCACCGCGTGGTTACTTGCAGGTCGAGAGGGTCCTGTTGACTATCCATTGATTCGATCTCCTCGATCGATGACCGAGACCAATGCGACGACGACGACGACGAGTCATATGCCAGCAACCCGATATTGACAAATGCGGATCTTGACGTTGGGAAAATCGTTTCGAATGGACAAGGTGAAACGGACTGCGGTGTCGGAAGCGAAGAGACGGCGACTGATGGGATGTTCCAGAGCGAGAATGAGGATCAAGGCGAAGAAGGAGAGGGATGGAGTAGAGCGGTTAGGATACCCGGAGACGACGAGTCAAACAAGGTCAGGGATGAGGTCATTGGTGCTTGATATCTATCTTGTTGGGTGGTCTTTGGGTCGATCGATTGATTTGGGTCTTGATAATAATGACCAAATGAGGTGATAGTAGATAGGATTGCTGTACATGTATGAATCACAAACATATATGACACTTCAATAACCGCCAAGTGTGACGCGCTGAATCAAGCTGTGAATTTCAAATTCGATAATTTAAGCTTATCTAGACGATAGAATGTGATGTACCACATGAAATGGTAAAGATCCGACACATCTACATGGTGGGATGGGTTCTGATAGTGCTGGAAGCGGACGATATGGATTCCGTCGGCCGTGATATTCGATCTCGATGTGAATTTTAGGTTTCCGTTCAACAGACAAACAGGGACCTATGGAACACAGAGGACAAACAACTCGGAGAGTCCCTTGAAGGTAAAGGATATTTAAGCAATGCATATCACGACCCACTCTGACATCTTCATCCACCTTGCTATATTTCTATCGAATTACATACATTCTTGCATATCGCTAACAAATTCAAGATGTCCACCTCAACTCCTAAAGCCTACCCTTACCCTGTACGCACATACCTTGTCATCTTATCTACTGGCGATTAAGCTGACGCACGAGCTCCTCTCTGTAATGTATGTTGGTAATATCCCATCATACATTACACGGGACAACGTCATAGATGCTCTGTCAGACTACGAGCCGGGTGACGCTCACATGCATCTTTGTGTGGAACCTGCTTCAAGGTTTCTCCCAAATGCCTATTACGAAGGAATGCCGTGGACCTGTGAGTGCTTCAGTTCCTCGCAATACAGTATCGGCTTGGCGCGCTGTAGCTGATGATAGTGGCTGTAGATCTCAAAGAGTCTGTCAAACGTAAGTAAATCATCGTTCTCATGAGATGATGATCTTCAGGAAACATGTGCTAATCTACAGTGGAGAAAGCGATACTTTGTTTCGCTAAATCTCCCTTTGCCGTCAGTCATGGGCTCCAGATTTCTCCATACGAGGATCTATCAGCCGTCCCGCCCCTCAGCCCTCCAGCAACATTAAGGCATTGTACACCCTTGCCCTGGACCGGTGTGCCTCCGCCCTCCATTGGTGTGCTGTTTGACCAGTTCCGTCCATGGGGTCCCATCAGGGGATTGAATGTTGTCCTCGCCTTGGGCGATGTTTGGGGCTGCAGCGTAGAGTTCTTCTACGAAGTGGATGCGAAGGAGTTCCAGAGCAGATTCGACAAGCTTGGATGTCAAATAGCTGGTTCGAGACTGTGAGTAGAGCCAGAAGGTGTTTGAACGAGGCCAACAACCAGAGCGGTATATGCCGAATGTGATGTCGCCACCTATGATACTTCCCCAGTGGTCTCCAAACGGACAACATGCTCCACTGCCGTTCGGCCCAATCATTCCTTTCGATCCCAGATATCCTGTGCCCAACTTCGCCAACCACGCTCCAGTTCACTACTCGAATGCGTATCCTCTGGCTGCGCCTATGCCAGGAGCCAGGTCCAGAGCCTTCTCTATGGATACGCCACCCCCACATTCACTGGCAGTGGTCCTCCCTCCACGAGCCCAGACTCTGCCTATACGTACAATCCCTCTTCCCAGAGTGGGACCTGATCATTTCCCACCCAAGAGTCGGTCGGTCTGGTCAGAAATACGTAATTACACTCTAACTGGGGCTATAGAGACCACTGGTGTGAAGAACCAACATGGGGTGGTGGTACCTCACAGTAAGTCACTCCATCCTATGACTCGTTTTGATCAGCTCTGAGCAGGATAGGATTAGGACAACATGTTGTCATGGTTGATGGCGAGCATCATTCTTCAGGCAAGCCAGGACTTGTAGATCTCTGCAATCTCCGTGTCACGGTAAGCTTGAGAGATGGCGAGATAGCTTAACACAACTGATGATCTTAGAGGCTCGACCCCGACATCAACGATGGCTTCTTCAGGAGCATATGGCAACCGGTGAGTGATTCCGCTATTCTTTCCCATAGCTATCAAGCTGATACCTAGTACGCGGGCTTTTTGAGCAGTGGCGTCTGCAGAGACAAATTAGGCCGGCCAAAGGAGTATGGATTTGCTAATTTCAATACTGTCGCTCAAGGTACGTCTGTTCTAGGTATATCTGAAAGCATTCGCTGAAACTCAGCTGCCCATGCGAAAGAGGCCATGCACAACCAAAAATGTGGATCTCAAAACCTTGTCGTTACGTACCACGAGCCTAGGGACTTGAAGCCAGATAAAGAAGCAAGATTCATAGCCGAGATGAGGGCCAATGCAAACAGAGGAGGGGGTGTGTTGCGTTGAGGTAATGTACTTGTTGTTTGTAGTGAATGAAGATACATATTGTACAACTGTTTCTTCCGACAACGACACTGTCTTCAATACAGACTTCACTGACCTCCAGTCCACCCTCCGCCACCAGATCCACCACCTAACATCGGTCCGCCAGTATTTGCACGTCCTCCCATCCCAACACCCATACTCTGCATCATAGCCGGACTCAGGCCCATATTCGGATTCCAAGCTGGTGCTCGTCCCTGCCCTTGTACTTGCCCTTGGCCCTGACCCGGCTGACCATGACCATGCCCATGACCAGCCATCAAAGAAGCCATATTGACCCCTTGTCCCTGTCCCGGCCCCTGGCCTGGTGCACCACCTCCTCGAGCTTGCGCCTGTAGTCGTTGCTGAGCTTGCATCAGTAATGCGGGGTTCATCATTCCTGGACTTTGATTTGGGGTTTGGTTTGGATTTGGTGGTTGTTGCTGTTGTTGTTGCTGCATAGCTAGGAATTGAGCTGGATTGAAGCCTCCCTGCTGCTGCTGCTGCTGCTGCTGGTGTTGCTGGTGTTGCTGATATTGATTCGGCGGTGGATTGCTGTAAATCTGTTGATGTTGTTGTTGTTGCTGTTGTTGGGGCTGCTGCGATTGATGTGGTGAAGGGTGATACCCTGTATTCGACATTTGATTGATTTGAGGAGTCTGCTGATTTCCAGTCATGCTCATTCGCCTTTGATCCGGTGGACCCGGCGGGGGCATTGTCATCTGCATCATGGGCGGTTTGACCGGTGACGATGATTGCGAGTGTCGTTTTGGTAAAGGTCTATTTATCGATTGACTCGAGGATGGGGTAGCGTGGATATTGCCGTGACCGTGACCATTCATGAGTTGTTGTGGATCTGGCTTGATATCGGTATCGGGTCGAGGGGGTTTCATGTGTGTATAGTAATCTTCACTAGAACGATCAACTAGGAATTGTTGAGTATTGTAATCCCATTGAGGTCCTCTCATCCGTCTAGCCTCGACAAGGAGATGATTCCTGAACATCAGTTTCCTTATGTACTCATACCGACCGCGAGAAACAGCTTACCAATGACTAGCACTAGCCCTGATACCGTCGACATCAGCAGCCGTCAACCCTCTCTTCCTCTTCTGCCCAGCTTCAGCCTCTTTTTCCTTCTCGCGCTCCTTTTCTTCTTCCAGCCTAATTAGAGCTTCTAATTCGGGGAAATATTCCGGTACGTGACCCTTTTCGATAGCAGCTTCACGAGCTGCTAATTGAGCGAGACGTTTTTGCCGTTGTTTCCAATGCATATTCATTAATGATGGGTGGTTTGGTGTAAGTTTGAATGGTTGTTTGACGGGAACGGTGGGGGTCTCGGTGCCGGCTGGTTTGACGTCGGTAGCGGATGTTGATTGGTCCTGGGTTGGATCCGTGGGCTGGGCGGCTGCAGAGCCATCCGCTTCGGCAGTGTTCATGGTCGTACCATCTCCCGACAGTGCTTTGCCATTCTCGGTCCCTAGTCCATCGTCCAGGCCACTCCCATTGACTTGTACATTCCCATTCTGTACACCGCTTCCACTCCCTTGCCCAGCCCCTACACCATCACCTTCACCATTCTTGCTCTCCTCACTTTGTCCCTCTAACACTTTCTCAGGCCGAGGCCACTCCTCACCCCTCTTCACAGCTTTCCACTCTTCCCTCAAACTCTGCGGCATGAAAGCCTCTATATCAAAAACAGATCCTCTATCCCTAGCGATCTTCTGAGCCATCATCAATACCTCCAGTGTGACTGGTTCCCTATCTCCATCCATCTTTGATGTAGGATGGACAGGTGGGAGATAGAGAGTGGTTGTCTTTATAGCTTGTATGCGTGGCATCGTGATTGTTGCTAGGCACCAAGGGGTCAAAGGAGGGTTGGTCCCGGGGATCTGGCGTGTTTTGGGCTGATGCAGATCTGAGCTTGTATTATGGGCCGGAATCTAGTCGTATCTGCTCTATGTTGGTTCTCCGATTGATGCGTAGATTGCTGGATTGCGATCTAGCTGATATCTAAGGTATAGCTTGTATAGTTGATTACTTGGATTGGAATGCTACTTGAACCGGCGCGTCGGGTCACCAATAGAAGAGATTGAGCGTGGGAAAGTCAGTAGTGAATCAACTGTGCATATGGTGCAATGGAAGATCAGCATAGTGATCAGCAGTTGACACATAGCATCACGGAATACCGCTTACTGCTGTAAATACGATGATAACGACACTGGAGAGTACGCTATGACATACCACTTGAGCGAGTTCCGAGACCATGGCCGTCCACCCAGAAATCGATACCTGAACCCACCCCGTCCGCCGGAATTGTTAGCACTGATGATATTGGTTTTAACGATATGCACAACGACTCTCGCACAACTTTCACTCTCGACATCGTCTTTACCCCTCACAGTAACCTTACCACCCTTGAATACCTCCACTCAAGCATACGACCTCTCAATCACTTCCCCATCACCAATCACCTCATTATACCTAACCCTATCAATCTGCTCAGTAGGATCCAACGCATCCATCATACCCGCCATACTGGTTTCACTAGATCCGGATAACTTTGATATAGACCAAAATTCAGTCTCGGACCGATCTTCAGGAGGGGTGGATAAAGCAAATAGAAAAGCTAGAGGGGCGGATGTATGGGCTTTAGCTTGGGATATGGGTTTCGCAAATTGGACATACATTGATGATGACGGTACTGAGAGTGTGTCAGTGAGATTAGGATTTCCAGAGGGGGAGGAGGTCAGTGAAGGGAATGTGGTGATTCAGCTCGGAGCTAGTGTGGACGGTACGTCAATTGTCATCCTCGAAGACTCAGCCTGCCTAAGCTAATAATCAGAACCTCAACAAGCTGTCTCGACTTCAATGCTTTACCTTGGCGATACGACTTCCACTCAATCTCTGCTATTTTCACCACTTCTATTAGCCTCACCACAATCTCAACCGAGTTACCCAAATTACACCCTCCCACCAGCACTCATGTCACCACCACAGCTGCCCGAGTTCACGTTTCCCTCCTTCGACCTAATCGTCGTGCCTACCGGCTCATCGCCCACCGAGAGTGGACTTGACAACTCGAACTGTGCCGTGCTTAATGCAAATGTCACTACTGGTGCTCTGGCTCGGAATTTAGTAGTGAACGCCACGACGGAATGGATGGCAATAGGGAATGAAGAGGGATATAGGACTTATTGGGTTATAGGTGGTTTGTTGCCAAGTTCGAATTACACGGCATATTACTATGACGCTTCCACTCGAATTATGAGTCAACCTATCTGGTTTTCCACCAAACAATGTATGTCCCCTTTTCACATCTAGGAAGCTCGCTGACGTATAGCTTCGTTTCAGTGCCAGCTTGTCCTCCCAACACCATATTGCCCTTCAATCGCGTATTCTGCCCCGTTGACTTCGGATTCGACGTCTGTACTCGACTCGCCTGCTCCCCTTACCACCCTTCCTGACTCTATCATCGACCCGCTGGTACAATCACTCGAATCATTCTCCACTTCCTTATCGTCAAAAGCCTGTGGAAGGGACTACTACTCCCACACCTCATCATGTCTCGACTGCTACACTTCCTACCGCGATTGGATCTGCCGAAACTTAATTCCAAGATGTATAGATCCTCCAACAACAGACATGGACGGATTGTCGGATCAACCCGAGGTAATTCCACCTCGATCAATCCCAATATCGCAAACGGATTCAGAGGGGGGATATGGATATCAAAAGTTATTACCCTGCCTTGGGGTATGTAATCGCGTAGACCGGACTTGTCCAGCATGGATGGGATTCGGGTGTCCACAAAGGGAGATCAACGCGAATGAAACATATGGATTCTTTGGGCAAGATGAGGCAAGAGGGGATGGAGCTGTTGATTCTGCTGGAGGTGGAGTTCGGAGTAGTGATAAATGGGGGAATCGATGGTGTAATGGACCATAGTACAGGTCCGATAGCATTTCAGCAACCCACTTGCCAATACGGCTATCACGGTTACGACCATCCTGAAAACGATCAACGGCCAGTCCTTGATCCCAATATTACGAAATGCTGCGACTCGGCGAAGGGGGACTACACAATGGACGCAGTCAGCGCCTCCTATAATTGCCGGCACACCGCCTCTGACTCCCAGACAGCGCGGACTTCGCAAAATCTAGCGTATAGCCTAACGACATCGTCAAGACTTGATAGATACCTTAGACGCTCTCAATGTGTTTGAACTAAGATGTAGCGCATATATGCATGGTGTTCTCTCGCAAACTCAGCAGCGAGTATATATCATTAATTTGTAGGAATACAGTGATTGTCCAGTCTATCTCGTCCGACTAAGTGTCCTGGCATGTGCATGTCAGGCAGAGACCTACTAGTTACCGCCAGCACTCAACCCGCCTTCTCAATAATGCTTGTAATTCCCCACTCCCGAACTCGACCCCTAATCTCTCACAGAACGCCCTCGTAGCTTCCTCCCCAGCCCACGCAGCAGCCATACCTTCTTGAAAAGTGACTTCTCCCTCATTCGGAAGTTGCAGTACTTTCCCAATATCTACCAAACCCCGCCAAGGCCTCAATACCACTTCATCCGGAATTTCAGATACCGATAATGACTCTTTTGAAGTTGTTGTGAATTCCTGAATTTCTTGAGAGAATGAAGTACCGCCTATCGAAGTGAATTTTGACCAGCCAGAATATACTGCTCGGTGTGATATGTGGGTTATTAGATTTTCTACTACGTGTCTGTAGATCCTCAATAGAGGGGTTTGAGGGATAGTGGAGGCGAGGTAAGAAAGGGAAGTTGAAAGTGTCACTAGTGAAGAAATCAGGGATGGGTGAGTGTTACTTGGATCATCGGGGGATGGAGTAATTTGTTGATCCCATCGTCTAATTATCAGCCTCGTTATCGTTATCAAGTAGCAGTGTCAAAGACGAACCTCTGTAGATGTTTCTTCAGATCCAATTCGACTTCAGCAGTGATTAACCTAACAATCATTTCCTCCCCTCTATCCCCTAATGATATATATCGCTGAATCATTGAATCCCACACTGACCACTCTTCATTCGAAGTTGGATTCGTGAGTAAAGGGTCGGACTGGAGTTTATATCGTACGGAAGGAGTATTTTGGAGTTGATCAGACATTTCGATAAATAACTATCCATCAGCTGCGTGTCTTTTATATTTAGACGGCTGAGTCAACTGGACATACAGGATCATCAGACCATTCCCTTATTGAGCTCTCTATCCATTTCGAGCTCAAATAGGCTTTAATCAACCTTCCCAATCCCTCCACTCCGCCAGTTAGGGATTTCTGATCCACATGTATCCCACCTCTCATATGAGTTAATGCGCCGGGGACAGCACGGACGAAAGCCGAAGAGAGAGTTTCGAATGCGTCAAGTGAGGACGTTATTCGGGAATGATACGTCAAGAGCAGGGGTAGTTGGATGGTAGTGAGGAAGGGGAGTTTATTGGTGATTTGGGGAAGGGGCGAGTATCGGTCTATATGTTAGTGCAGTGTCACACAATGTATGAAGTACGATGTTGATTGAGCAGGAAGGAACATACCAGTGATCTGCTCTATCAAGGCCTTGATCTGCCTGGACGAGACGGTAGCTTTCAGACCACCCAACATATCCTCTTCGGATAAATCCTCTGAAATATTCCAAGCATCAGCAGAAGATATGATGTCGTTAATTTGATTCTCCCCAACTACAAATCAGCCCCCACCAAGGCATAGCTCTTCTCAGGGCAGATGGAACCGGACACGTACATTTCCGCTCGCCATCGACCCATTGGTCAAACCATCCTTCCTGCCTCAGTATGACACCCGCCAATCCTTCCCACTCCTTTTCCTCAGTCACGTTGTCACCGAGGGAGGTATCACTCAAGGCGAAACCACCAGATTTGACAGATTCATCGAACAGGATTGTCTGATATATCGTATGAGCCAATAATGCAGGATGATCGAGAAGATGTGGGATTCGAGATTGGAGGAATTGGAGAAGGATTGGGAATAGAAGGAGAGTGAATTCGGACTGTGCGTTAGTTCAGTGCTCTATTTGAGGATAGAGGTAAGAAATGAACTTACCTTGACATCTATGTCATACCCCGCTCTGATCGTGAGAGGCTGTAGATAATCCCGAATGAAAGATTGATGTTCATATATCTGGTCCGAGATATTGGCAAATGCCCATTCAGGCTATATGTTAGCCATACTGCGAGCCCAAGAGACACGAGTAAGAGATCGGATGCACGACGGAGACGAGAAAATGAAACGTAGAAACTAGGGGATTGAAACGAGAATGAGAATATCGTACCTTATCAACCCGATTCGTATTCCTACTTCCTTGGAAATGGTATTTAAATCTCAACTCAATTGCCTTGACAAGAGCTTGAAGCGGATACAGTCCTTGTCCATTTGTCCAATCTGTATCTATCCTTCGATGCAACTTCTCACCCCTTGTCATCAGTAACGGTCTCTTATATAGTGGTGAAGAATCAGGTAACATACTCAGCTTGAAGGTATAGAAGGTCTTGATATGCTCTTTCGAATGCTCGTCTTTGAGGAGCTGGGACAGAAGGGTAATTTATCTTGGTTGGCCATTTGAGAGCCTCGGCCGCTGATATCAGGTTACTATTGATAAGCCTAATCGTTCAAGTAAGGAAGAAGAGGGTTTACCTTGACATGACCTCCTTGAGACCTGCCCAAGTCTTTTCCCTGACCCCTTCTACAATGCTCAATAACATCATACCAGCTGGTAGATCCCTTTTTAACCCATCTATTGATTCACATAACGATCTATGCCTTGCCAAAGTCGATAATGGTGAAGGTGAATGAGTCCTCTTGTCCAGAATCTCTTCACTCCTCATTAGCTTTCCCTGATGAGTGGACAAACAAGCAGGCTAAAGCTTACGATAACGATACGACCCGTTCAATAATTTCAATCCAGGTATATGAGACTTCCAGACGTCCTAGTTCATCCTGTAATCCCTCTAATTGCTCCAATACAGTCCCCTTCTTCCCCTTACCAACATCATCTTCTCCTTCATTCGAGTTTAGGTCAACAATAAGTCTCGAGAGTCTATCAACCAGCTCAAACCTTTTGGTTGCTAAACCCTGTGTTGAGCTCAATAAGTCTTGAATATCGGTTTGAGTAGTTTCAAGGAGTTTAGGTAATTCCACGCTAGTCACTGCTAGCTTATCATCAGCTCGATTTAAGCTACGACGGAAACTTGGGACGTACTTCTTTAGCAGCATCCAATTCAAGTTTCTCATAGTAATCTATTTCCTGATCTAATGTTTTTCTTTTCTTTCTTGATGGTCCAGCCACTCCTCCTCCTCCTGACGTAAAGGTCGAGGTCGAGAGGAGAAAGTCGAGATCATGAAATTCGGTATTGAGGTATTGTTTGACTTGATCTTGCAATTCATTAGGTGGCTGTATTTGGACAAGGGACCTTATCGTCGTTGCTGTCGATGTCATAGTGGCTTGATTTGACCTTTATACCATAGAATAGATAAGAGTGGGTGGGTGTCAGTCAGTCTTTGGGTGGTGACGATTGATTAAGGCACCACGTAATGTGACTGTGCGATTTTGTTACCTCAGTACTCGACTCTCACCATACTACGTACTGGTTCACTATATCACAGACCAAGTCCAAAGTGCATAGCATCGACAGCAGTAAACTCTAAATAAGACGTCAAGAGAAATCTCGAGATCGAAAATGGTACAAGCAGCATCGGCGAGTAAAAATATCTGGGTAGCAGCTAGTGATGGTGACCTCGACCGTGTCCGAGTGAGTTTACTCGCTTCAACGCTCATCCCTCTGCCAATTAAAAGTGCGACTTGAGAAGCTGATCTCCAGTTCCTGATAGAAACCCAAAATTTATCCCCAAACATCCCCGACCCAAATTCCTATACTCCAATGCACGCAGCAGCATCTTACGCACATACCGATATTTTAGAATATCTAATATCAGTAGGAGGAGATATTAACTTGAGAGATGATGATGGGGATACACCGCTTTATGTTGTTGAGAGTGTGGAGATGGCTATGTGGATGATTGAGAGAGGGGCCGAGTGGGGGGTGGTCAATGATGAAGGATTGAGCGTGAGTCTTTTACGTTTCTTTCCATATCGGCTTCTGCTTCAGATACCACAGATGGAGGATAACGGAAATGGAGGATTGGAGGATGAGTCTGTATCGCTCAGTGCCGTGACCAGCGACAGGTGAGAGTGGGTAATTGACGGGATCGAGGATCTTGACAACGAGATTGGGCTTCACGTTTGCACCCCAACTATTGTTATTACCTTAATTCATCGAGGCGATATCGTATTGTCAGACCTGGAGCCAAGAACTCGCCAAATGCTGCACCATGACCATACAGACCTAGACCGAAACTAAAGCTAACAACCCAGCCAGCACAAGCTCTAGAAGATGAACATCCTCAAATATCATCATACCTCTTCTCCCTCGACCCATCAGCACCCCAACAATCACAATCAACAACAATAGAAGAAGACGGAGAAGGTTCAATATCAGCCTTGGCAGTAGATAATTATACTACCACTCAAACGACGAATTTACTAGAAGAAACAAAGAGAATAATGGAACAGAGTGAACGTGATGGGACGGATCCAGATGAACGATTGAGGGAAGTTGTTGAACGTGCTGTTAGAGAGGGGTTTAATTTTGGAGGAGCTTTAGGTGGTGTTGCGGAGATCGCTGAGAGTATTGAAGTTGATGATGGTCGAAAGAGGACTAGGAAGGATGGATCATGAGCTTTGCTCCAGGAGACGCCGTCAGAACACTCATGTATTCGTGGTACTCGTCCCGCACGTTCAACATACTGCATGGACAGATACTCGACCGTGGGCGCTGCTTACCACTACGTTTGAATAGTCTAGTCTTGTAATGCATCTTCCTTCCCTGACTGATTATTGCTGACTAGTAAGAACCACAATTCATGTATAAGTGTTATGTACAATGCTACCAATCTATTTCGTATCCGCGTATCAATATCTCAATCTCGATCTCAAAGCACAGCTTATCTATGCAGCTCCCTGTCCTTCCGTATCACCTCACGAATCCTTCTTCCTCATCTGCATGCTCTTGCTTTCCTCATCCCTCATCACCCCCACTCCTCCGACATATTACTCAGCTTTAGCCTCCAACCTCGACCTATGCCTTTGTAGCTTCCAGCAAATGCTCCATCGCATCAACAACCTCCTCTGGACAGGTAACATGCCATCCGGCCAAAGTCTTTTTAGCAGGCGGTCCAACGGTAGTAGCGAAAATATGATCTGGTCGAATCAACAATTCCACATCTTCCATATCTTCCGCTTCTTCAGGTTCCAAAGCAGCCGTAACAGCTACTGGAGCAGGTAGAATGACGGGATCATCACCCTGAGGACCACCTGGTGGGAAAACTGTCCTTAAAGCTCTAAACATATCTTCATCGGTTTTATCGTCTCCTGCACAATAAATGAAATCGGCATCGGGGTTTTCGTACATTAACCTCTTTACGATTTCTCCTTTATTGACTGCTAAAGGTCGGACTTCGAGATTCTTCTTTCCTACTAACACTTCAATAGGTCGTCGAGGAGCCAAGGAAGACTCAAGTAGGTCGAGAGCTTGTTTACATTGGAAATCACCAAATTCAGGATCCGCATTCCTATAATGCCATGTAATGGATGCTTTCTTGACTTCAATTGTCGATCCGGTAGTTCGTTCCATGTAATACCTGAAGATTTCTTCTACCTCCGACATCCAAGACATATCCAAAGATTCAGTCATGTTTGTGAATTCATCTTCAGTGGGTGCTTTAACGAATGAACCGTGTTCGGCGGATAGACCTAGGTTCTTGACATTACCCCAGTGTTCATCTAGGAAATCACCATCCCGACCAGAAATTAGGTAAACGACATTGTTGGGGTCGGCAGCGAGGGCGGTGAGTGTACGTCGGGTTCGGTCGGTGGGGATGGCTTGAGATGGGACCTTGACAATGGGTGTTAAAGTTCCCTGTCCGTCAGCTCTCTCCCCTCCTTCAGTCAAGTAGGATCACTAACATCATAATCAAAGAGCATCAACCTCTTTTTAGCATTCTTGTATGAAGTAGTCATGGCGGCCAAATCTAATCCTGGAGTCTGATGAGCGGTATGCTCACCGCCCACATTCTCCAACAATTGTTTAAGGATCGTATGCGCCCAAGATGAAGAGGTGTGACCTAGTACACTACCCAGTAGTGTATTGTGTCGTTCCTCCTTTTCTTCTTGCGACATGGTCAGACCCTTGTTGATAGCATCGGCAACACCGAGGAGATCGTGAGGGTTGATCGTAAGAGCGGATTGGAAGGAAGATGAAGTACCCATGAATTCAGATAAGACGAGTGGGGATTTATTAGTCTTGTCCTGACACAAGGTGAACTCCATGGAAGTCGTGTTCATTCCGTCTCTTAGCGAGGTGATGAGGGCGAGGTCGGCGACGGAGAGCAAACCGAAGTATTCGTCTCGATCGATTGCTTGGTGGCTGGGATCAGCTCGAGCTCTCGGAGGCTATATAGCGAGAATGCGATACGGTTCTGGATGGCTACGAGTGTAGAGGGGAGAAGGGGATGAAAGGAAAGGACGGGAATGATGGCCATCTCGGAACGGAGTCAAGGGAAAGTGAAGAGTCGTCGAAAGGAAGGGATTGAAGATAGTCATTCCGCAGCGCAAAACAACGGATTGCGCATCTTCGTAATGGTAGAGATTAGCGTAATCGATGATCCGGCCAATCGCCCATGTCGACCCGAAGCGCGGCCGACAAGGCAAGAAGATAAGAAAGGAAGAAAACTCACTAGTGATGAATAGGAGTAAAGTCCAAAGACCCATAAGTCCCATTAATATGACTAACCAATTCCGCACACATTCTCTCCAATTTCGGATGTTCACTCAAAGCAGGTGTAGTAACCTGAATTAAAACGACCTTTCCTCTCCATTTAGGATAAGTTTCCAATAATTTTTCAAAAGCCTGTAATTTATTGTAGACTCCTTTTGCAACATCCAATTTCTCCCTTCCAACAATAATCTTCTTGTCCTTGTACAACATCCTTAAAGCTTCCATTTTTGGGATTACACCTGCTGAGTCACGGTCATGCGAGACTCGCTTTATATCGATTCCGATTGGACAGTAGCCGACTGCTGTGAATTGACCATTTGATTCGACTCCGCCTACAGATGACTCGAATCCACAAACTCGGATACAGGTTGATACGAAATGTCGAGAGTAGGAGTATGTTTGGAACATAACAGTGTTTGCTCCCAACATTCCTTCCAGAATCTCTCTTCGGGCTACCTGTCAGCTTTATTTCCAAATTAAAATTTAAGGAAATGTAAGGAAAACGAAGAGAACAACGTACTAGGGAGACAACGGAAGATTTCCGATGATGGCCAAGGAGTGTGCATAAACATTCCAATCATGATTTCATTGACCTTGTCGTTCTTCTTTCCCTCTCCATTTCCAATTGCATGACCAAGGTTGGAAGCTGCATTACCCAACTTCTCACCCAATTTCTGTAGTCGACCACCTTCCTCTTTGGGTCCAGTTTGAGGTGTGTCTTCCCCTACACTGTGGCCGTTACCGTTTGTATGATTGGTGCTGAGTGCTTCTCGAATCATCTTGGGGGCGAGGAGGAGGTGGTAATCGTGTACGATAATCAAGTCTCCTGGTTGATAGATCTCTGCTACTTTGCTTGCAAAGAGTTTGTTGGTCTTGACGTAGTTTGCCCAAGATGGGTCGGGAGCAGGAACAGTAGCGGTAGTATCGAGCCACAGGAGGTAGTGGAATAGTGGCCAGAGGGCTAAAAGATCAGCTACTGCGCTGCATGAGTTCTGTGAAACACTTACTCTTCTTACAGAACTGCTCGTAATGACCCTTGCTCATTGCAGGAGGTACGAATACAGGCACATATTTCATCCTCGCCTGTCCCTCATGTTCCGATTCAACAATTGTGAACCTCTCCAATTCCTTCTCAACCTCTTTCTTCTCCTCTTCACTGAATTCCCCTGCGAAGACTTTCTTGGCGGCAGGTTCGGGAACAGGAGTGATATCAGGTTTCAATCCCTGTGCAGCTCCAGCGATTCCTCCTGCACCTTGGAATGAATTTCCCCTGACCATTCCCAATGCCGAGAAAGTTGAAGTGGTCGGTCGAGGTGAAGGAGCGGTCTGTGATTGTAACATGACCTCTCCAGTCCATGCTACAACCAATTGTTCATGGGTGTCTGAAAGAGATCTCATTCCAGATACCATGGCAGTATGACCTGCTCGAGAGTGAATTCGCCATTTGGCATCATGGGATTCAATTCTTGCGTCCGCATCTTCTGATTTGAATTCAGGAGTCATTGGAGGTGAAAGAATTCCAGTTTCAAGGTGCTCGGGCGGTACTACTCGAACAATCTCGACGGGAAGGTGATGGCATACGTGGATGATTCGACCGGACAAGACGTGGTTTTTTGCTTTAAGAGATTCTTCAAGTCGGAGAACGTGCGCTCGGATCTCTTCGACTGAAGGGGGAGCCTGGGGCTCGGGGTCGGGTAACATTGCGTCCATTTTGGTGGTGTTGCTCTTGGCTTTGGTCTGGTCGCGAGTGTATCTAAAAGATAGTGGGATGATGATAGGTGGCCGAAGTATTTATCTTGATGTGAAGAATGGGGTATGAAGGTGAAAAGAGGTTCTAGAGTATATAAGCTTCTTGGAACGTTCGTTTTCCGGTTCAATCCTCGCCGTATACACCGAGTAGGTGTGTTGATGAAGATGGGAAGAAGGTAGGTGATGAACGTGTAGAAGTAGATTAGTAGTAGTAATAGAAGTGGAAGTATTGAAAAAGGTGTCGAATGAGAAAGGGGTTCAAACAGACAGGAACAAAGAAGCTTACCTGAATTAAAGTAATGACGTGACGTTTAGATTCGGTACTGTACTCGCTAGAAGTGCAGTAAATGTAATCTAGTTGAGTTACGCAGCAGTCTCGTTGATACTACTGAACAGGACGCGTATGATATATCAAGATGATGTTTAGATGTGAAGATGAGAAAGGAGTAGGACTACGGAACAAGGGTTTATCATCTGAATAAGATATGTATTCACACTCGTAGATATCAATTCATTCCTTTTAGGGGTATATTACACTTACCGCATTCAGTAATATGACTATCAACGCAAATCATGACGTTACTTTACAACACGTGGCAAATTATCAAAAGTTGACTTTACTCAGTACCTGTCGATACATCATCGAAACCAAGTAGACTATAGGCAAAGTAGGATGCCACCCCTGCCCCCCTTACCACCCCTTTCAGCCTGGAAATCCAAATGGCCAAGACCAATCCTGAGATATTCTATGGATAAAACAAATCGAGAATTCGCAGGAAGAGTCTTACTTGCGAATCGAAGAATCGCGGATGATTTCGTCAAAGCATTAAAGATTAGGGAAAACGAGGTCATTATTGAAGCTTTCCCTGGACCTGGTCTACTGACTAGATCATTACTTGATGGTGGACAATCAGTAAATGGACCGAATGGGGAGTTGGAAGAAAGAGGAAATGAACCATCCGTGGTGGTAGCTTGTGAACCTTCTCCGAGTTTACTTGTAAATGGCCTTGGAATGAGTCAAGATGAAATACCAGGTGAAATACCTGCTCGATTCGAATCGGAAGATTACGCAGTATATCAATCTAAAATCAATCCATCAACTCACGAACCACGATTGTTATTATCGCCAAGTACACCATATAGATGGCCCACGCTTAGTCAATTAATTGCGAATCCGCTCGTCAGCCAACACATAATTAAACATGAGGGGATGAAGACAGAAGATATGCAGGTTGGGAAAAGACCTTGGAATGCACCTCCTCCCAACATTACAATTGTTGCTCAGATGCCTCAAAGTGTTGCTGGAGATCAAATGGTCGCTCAGTGGATCGGAAGTTGTGCGGGTGATGGAGCAAAGGATCGGTCTTGGATTTGGCAGTGGGGACGGATCAGGCTAGCCCTGCTGGTGGGAAAGAACCAGTACGATGTGAGTTCAATCCCAGACAGCTATTTCGATTTCGTCAATTGTCAAAGAGCGAATGAGCCAAGCTGACATTCAGCGATTAATGGCTGGACCTGGAGAAGTGATTCATTGTAAATTATCAGTAATGACTCAAGCGCTTTTCAAAGTATCCCCTCTCCCACCTTATCACCACGTATTCAATGTCGATAAATCATCACATCGAACCGAAGATACACCCATAAAATCTCCTCAAGCATCAACCATCAAATCAAAATCAATACCACCTCCACCACAAGCTCATACACCTACAACAACCTATCCAGACGATTTCTATCCAATCACAATAGGTCTTACAAAACATCTCGATATCCCACTCCCTCGTCCTCAGATGCTTGGTGTACTCCTTGAACCAAGGATAGATACACCAATCAACATCAAAAACAAAGATGAATGGGATTACGTCCTGAGGAAATGTTTCGTTACAGAAGCTCAGAAACTTGGAGTGGCGTTAAAAAATTTAGCATTTGGAGCAGAAGGATTGATTGATAAGATTGAAAGTGAGGAAGGAGGGCGGTTTGTGGGTAAGAGAGTTAATAGGGACAAGATCGTTAGGGATTTAACTGTTGAAGATTGGGCTAGGGTGGTGGATGTTTTTGGTAAATGGGCTTTTAAGCCTGAAGTGAGTTTTTCTCGATTGTATCGTGCTGTCCGGCTTGGTTGAAGAAAAGTCGAGACGTGGGACGAGCCGGGATGGTGTAAAGGATGAACGTGGCTGACGGCTAGAATCTCATCCTGGATTCCAAACCGACCGATGACGCAATCCGGTCAATTGGGCAGGATTAACCCTACAAATTAAATTAACAGCCTAGGGTGGATTATCGACTGTAGTATACCACTAGACCCCCTTCACACAAGCGCAACTAGCGGGCAGTCCATTTTCTCATTTAATACATATTCGCTTTCATGAGTAACGACCCCTCATCCAGCATATATTCTGTTGTACAATCAAATCAAATCATATCATAGCACATAATGATCATATCAATGTACCCCTATTCACCTCTTCACCGTTCATCAATGTCATATCATGCAATGCATTACTCATTATTCAATCACGCATACTATACAACCTTTCGTGGCGGCCCCGTAAAGCCCCTCCATACCCTTATGCCTCCGGGTGATCTTTGATCCACTGCCTAATGGCCGTACTACCCATTTTCAGCGCTTTCAGTTCCCCCTCATCATCCACATGACTCAAATCACGAGTCTTGATCCCCGCATCGTCTTCCCCTGCCTTCATCCCCTCCCCGTTCATGCCATCACTGTCGTCCCTGCCTGTCCCCGTCATCCCATCCTCGATTACCATTGGCTCAGCGGCAATAACATCAATAACCCAAACATCCAATTCCCCTAATCCCTTCTCTTTCCTCTTTTTATTCACTGCCTCACCCCCACTGACAGTTTCTTTAGAAACGACAAGAGCCTGGATATCGCCATCCCAAGCCGTTGGGCCGAAAGGATCGTGAATCTCGACTAAATCCAAGATTACTTTCGTCCCCTGTCTTTGTAAGAAACTTCGGGTATTCGATATACGATCTTCTAAAGATTCGAGAAGCTGAGCATTTGATTTGGACTGAAGGAGGGAAGGTGTCATTAGGCCGACGATTAATTTGTTGGATGTGAGAAATAATGCGAGGTGGAGGAGTAATTTATGGGCTGCGTGAAGGTGATCGAATGTCCCTCCGAGAGCTGTTGTTGGGTAGCTTGTATCACCGATACTGTCATGCGACGAGAGTGCTGTATCGACTCCAGGGCGGGACTCGAGATCCCTCCTCGTATTTGAAGAGTTGAGGCCGGTCAGGGCAGATATCGTTTGTCCTGTATATTCACCTAGGACCTGATTGAGTTTCGAGATTACAGGTAGATCCAAGTATCCTATTAAAGCTTCAGTCCGATCCCCAGCCAAGAGGCCAATACACTATTATAAACACTCACCTTCAAGGTTCACTACCCTAACTTGCTTGCCCCTAAACCGGCTTTCTAGGTCATAATCCTCAAATCCAACTTCTACATCCATCAACACCCTCCCAACACTCCATTGAGCAGCAGATAAAGTCGCGTAGACCTTCCCTAAAAACCTCTGGAAAGAATGCCAGTGTTTCTTAGGCGAGGCTCGGAGGTGGTTGTACAGGTGTAGGTCCCCCACTCTTGGTGTTGAGAATAGGATAGTACATAATTTGACTGATTCCCGAGTAACTTTGTACACCAATGGCAGGATCAAGCTCGGATCCTCTAGTATATTTTTACTGAAGGGGAGTACCAATACTGTATGGTCTGATATCGACATTGTTATGCATGTGCACGTCTCATTCAGAGTACAAAGTGGACAGAGTGGAGAGTTGATCCCGGTGCCCCATTCGACCGAAGTGAACCAAGTGCCACACTCAGTACACCTCCACTTTTGTAATACCGCCAAACTCCGTCTTAGTAATCTCAATGTGGCAGATGACCAAGGCAGGATATCCAAGGGGGGGATTGATAATCGATACTCTAGGTAAAGGTAGTTCGTCATTACTTCTTCTTTGTACTTCAATCTATCAAATGTGAGTACAGTCTCATCAACATAAGCAGTAGTCCAGTGGAACAGGATAGAGGGCAGACTACAGTGAGAGAATCAGGATGGACCGTGGAGTGGAATTGGAGGAGGTATTGGACAATTGGACGGGACTACTGCTGGATTACCAATCATATTGTACATTCACTAATAACCAGTATTCAAGATGGGTCGACGTCCCGCAAGGTGTTACAGGTACTGTAAGAACAAGCCGTATGTCATTCACTTCGTATGGTATCGATCAAAGATGCTAATATGATAACAGGTTCCCAAAGTCGCGATACAACCGTGGTGTTCCCGACCCAAAGATTCGAATTTTCGATTTGGGACGAAAGAGGGCCAACGTTAACGACTTCCCATTCTGTTGCCATTTGGTCTCTGATGAGTACGAGCAACTTTCTTCCGAAGCTTTGGAAGCCGCTCGAATTTGTGCAAACAAGTACATCGTCAAGACTGCCGGTAAAGAGGCTTTCCACTTGAGGGTCAGGGTTCACCCTTTCCACATTGTCCGAATCAACAAGATGTTGTCCTGTGCTGGAGCCGATAGGTGAGTCGAATCGAGTCGAAACGCAGTCTTGATGCGTCAGCATCAAGGCTAGTGTCGAGGCCAATATTACTCTCATGAATACTCCTGCTAACAATAAGGCTTCAACAGGGTATGCGAGGAGCTTGGGGTAAGCCCTACGGATCCGTTGCCCGAGTCAACATGTGAGTCTATCCTTACACTCCCTGCCCCCTGTCGCCCTCGAGCTCGACTGACAATCAGTGGTCAAGTCATCATGTCCATCCGATGCCGAGACCAACACCGACCCGTCATCATGGAGGCACTCCGACGAGCACGATACAAGTTCCCCGGAAGGCAAAAGATCATTGTTTCCAAGAAGTGGGGTTTCACTTCTCTCGATAGGGCCGATTACGAGGCTTTGAGGAGGGAGCACAAGGTCATGCCCGATGGAGCTTACGTTCAAGTGAGTCAAACGTGCTAGGTTGCAGGCTGCGGTCTTGCCTATTTAATTGCAAGGCGTATACTAATTTAACAGTTCTTGAAGGCAAAGGGTCCTCTACTTCCCAACCTCCGAACCGCCGAGACCAGGGCCGCCTAATCTTTTCATCGATAATTAGGAATGGAATCTGTGTAAGGTCGAGACGGATGGAGATGGATGTTGTATGCATAGGCAGAGGCGATGCATAGGTGTTCACACGGTTGTTGGCAGTCGCACTCTGGCACACTTGTGTTCTTGCGTTCTTACTGATGCTCTGTTCGAGTCGAGAGGTGACGTGCTACTATCCAAGAGATCCTCTACACGCACAAGCATGAGATCTCATCTGCGGGGCTATGTGTTCAACTGGAGGTCTGCACCACTGCTTGACTACAGTGCACACTACGTTATCTGATGAATGATACGATAGCGTCGGGTCGAGCATGGCTCTGTACGGCCATTGTAGCCCGTTCAAAGCTGAAGTAACACTCATCCCTCTTCCCGTGACACTGTTTACGACTTGAAATCTTGACGGGTCCAAGTCGCCTGTGCGATTGAACGGTGACTCGGCCCATAGATCTTACTTGCAGTCAGCGCAATTGAATGTCCCTCCATTTATCATAAATGAGAGCCCCAATGATACTCTTCAGCTGCAACTATGACAATCTTCACTTAGTCAGTCGAGTGCACAGCACCTTGTCAGCTGAGTGCACATAATCTCGTCCGGACATCGCAATATTGACGATCGTCATCGACTTCCACACAAATTCACGGCTCGGCCTGACGGCCAGACGGTCAGACGGTCTGAGCCCGAATTCCTACAGCCTGCCAGCAAAAGGCAACATATCATACAAGCTGCATAAAGTGCAACCCTAGAACCCTATGCAACGAGCTTGATGACACCTCCAGCCTCCTTGATCTTTTGCTCGGCGAGCTTGGAAACGAATCGGGTCTTGACAATGAATGGTCGGTCGAGACGTCCTTTACCGAGCTGAAAGTCAGTTTTCAGAGCTAAGAGAAGACGGCAGAAGCAGGGATGACTTACTAGCTTGAATTTACCGAGATGAGTGAGGTCAAGAACTGGGACGGAACCTTCAGGAGCATCGGCCTTGGCTTCAGGTAGAGTGATGAGCTGTATGATTAGTTTTTTTATCCTTGATTTCCAAGTTGACCATGGTCCTCCTTCAGAGTCCCGATGGTGACTCGACTCGACTCACCTTGTCGATGTTGATGGTAGGTCGGAAGTAGTGGTTCTTCAATAGATGGTAATGTCGCATACCGACTTTACCGAAGTAACCTGGATGATACTGTGATGTTAATTGTATTCAGGTATTGATTTGAGCCGAGCGAGCAAGGATCTTCGAGTCTGATCTGGTCTGGCCTTCCGTCCTCCGTCCTTCGGTCTCCAATCCTCTCGCACTCGTGGTTCGTCACTCCTCCGTTATTCCCATGACTTTGAGCAGTCGAGTATCCTATTCCAAAATTTGCGTCAATCCTTCATCCATTTTATCCCATCAATCCCAACACTTTCCAGACCACGACCAGATCAGACCAGATGACTACACTCCCCCATTGCCCTCGCTCGCTCGAGCTAATCTAGCTCACCTTATCCATGTTAGTCCTGTGGTGGTGCTGACCACCAGCGAGACCTCGACCACCGGGATGCTTCCTGTGCTTTCCTACACGTCCGTGACCGGCTGAAACGTGACCCCTGTGCTTCCTAGTGTTGGAGAATCGGGTAGGCATCTATGTTATTAGTACTGATATAAGGATAATGGTGTATTTATCTACTAACCTTTGTCGAAGTTGACGGATGAAAGACTTGGATTCACTGTCTATCTTGACGATAACCAGCGAGCGGAGAAAGGGAGAAGGTGGAGGTGGTAATCCCGGGTCATGGGAGAGTGGCACAATGGGGACAAGCGAGTCTCGGCGTTAAGATGACTTGCCGGAATAAGAACCGATGCTACCGTCAACAGTGAAAGGTTCCGCTCGGATCCGGAGATCCCACTTTACTCCGTTGGAATCTAGGATTCGATTCAACCGAAGTGACCTCAATAGCTTCCAGTAAGAGTGATCGCTGCGTCACTTTATCATATACCTAGCTGCCAGTCAGCTCATCTTTAGTACACGGTATGTCCTACCACCACTTTGAACCCCAGCTGACATACAGATATCACTAGGTCGTCAGCTACGTAAACTCCCCCGTCAATCTCGTACGGGCATGGCCCCTTCTGAGAAAGTCGGTTCCTGGCTTTCAGATAATAAAGCAGGAGAAGCCTATGAATCAGGTTCAGCCTCGGAAACAGAAGCAGAGAGTTCAAATGGGAATGGAAAGAAGATAAATGGAGTCAAAGTTGAGAGGGAAGAGGTAGATTGGAACGATGTGTTAGGACGGATCAGGATCGCGATTGGAGATAAATCTCCAAAGAGACGACAAGCGTTCATCGCTAGGAACTTGTATGTTTCTGACGAATGTGAGTCATTTCATTTCTTCTGGCGGGAGATGGGGAGGAAGATGTACTGATGAAAGCCCCGCCTGCTGAACATTTACCTCTGATCGTTTCGTCATTATTGGCTGTTCTTGGATTATCGAGTGATCCAGCACAAATTGACGATATCGTCAATGTTCTTGTGGAATTAGTCAAGCGGGACGAAAGGTCAGGAGGAAAATTAGGAGACAAACTTGTGAAATGGTTACAGATTGAAGGGGATAAATCTGCGAATTCCACAAAAGCATCAACACCATCTGGATTACTATCATATACATTCTTGAACCTCGCCCTACTTTCCACGTTGAATCGATCACGCGAAGCCTTCAATACCTCTTCTACATTCACCGACCTCATTCACTCCCTCGCTTTACTCACTGATGCGATTGAGGCGAGAGAAACGGATCCTTCGACATCGACTTTACAGCCTTCCGCCAAGATCGGTCGATTTAGGCGTAAAGTCGGTATTAGAATATGGAGGACAATTCGAGATATCCGAGAATTAATCCCTACAGTCTTCGATATCTTGACGAAATCAACCACCCCCAAATCAGCCGTTTTAATACGACATGTCGTTGGCGTTTGCTTGCGATTAAGAACATCAGCAAAGAGACCGTTGAATGGTAGAGAGACTGTTGAGGGACATAAGGGCAAGATCGTGGATTGGTATACTACCAATGTACTCGGATCCAAGGTTGTGGTGGGAAGACATACGAGTGGAGCTTTGAATGAGTTCCATAAGGAGTTTGTGGATATTGATACGCTTTCTGGCAAGATCTTGCCTACGGCAGAAAAGATGTTGTTGAGGTCCCCGGAAGTTGCCCTTGATCGTAAGTTGATATTCTCACTGGTGTTGATGTATATGCCTGACCGGTAGTCACATCCGATTTACTCTCCGGACTGCCATATGACCTATCATCCATCTTACCTGGCAAACTCGTCACGGCAGCTCTATCATCTTCGAAATCATCCAACCCCGATACCCGCGCAAAGTCTTTGAATTTGATGAAAGTCATTTCTCAGAAATGCGAGGATACATCCATACAATCAAAGATCGTTACCGAGATCTTGAGTCTTCCCAAAACTGGAAAAACGACTAGTCCAGAACATCGAATCGTTTTATTCCAAATGACCGCTCTTTTCCCCACGAACGATACTACATCACCTATCGTTGTTGACACACTACCAGGATTATGTACCAAGGAAGGAAATGACCATGCTCTTCAAGCTTTATGTGCGGCTTTGATCCCACATCTGTCTCACTCCCTTACTTCCAATACACCTATCGCCTCAGCTAGTGCTTTGGCAAAGGAATTGGGATCAACAAAAGTATCGGCAAGAAGAGCATTGGCCAACGCAGTAGGAGAATCGATCTGGATCGTCCATTCTCGACAATCACAATTTTCGCAGGAAGGTGAAAAGTTTTTGGAAATCATCATGCCAGCTCTTGAAAATGCCTTGACTGCATCTTCGACCAATCAACCGGCAAACAGTACAGGTTTCTTAGAAGGATACGTTGCTGTCGCTTTATCACTTGGGCCATTACATACTACCCCTTCCGCCACTAAATTGGCATCCGTACCCGCTTTAACCGATATTCTCGCTGTTTCGCCCAAACCATCTTTCGTACTCAACGACAAGATTTATACGAGACTACCAGCGCCTGAAGATGAGAAATGGCTTCTGAGGTGTTTGGAGGGTATCATCAATCGCCTAGGACGAAAATTGGAGAAGGACGATGCTGCAAAGTTGGCAGTGGGCATGACTCTGATACACTTGGCGTTTGAAAGTAAATCATCAGAAGTTAGGCGAATCACTATTACCGCCATTTCGGATCTGGCAAAGTCCCATCCTAGGTTAATCAGTCATCTGATTCGAGATTCCTTGAGGAACTGGTTACAAGTCCAAGATGCCCGCGCACCAAAAGTCCGGAAAGTCGACGAAGAGGAAGTCGTTGAATCGAAATCAAGAGATATTGGAAAACTCCTATCGGCAGTCTTTCATCACGCAAATACGAATAGTACCGATAAAGCAATCTGTGAAGATATCGCTGTCGATTATATCGTCTTGGCTCATCATCCTGAAATCAATGAGGATGCTCAAGTTTCCTGGATCGCACTTGTACAGAGTCTAGGACTGGATCCAGCTACAGTCGCAGTAGACAAGAGGGTTAGGATATTGGAGAGTTTATGGGAAGCTGCTTCTGCTCCTCCTTCCGATCTTCGACTTGCTGAAGCTTCTTATCGAGCTATCACGACACTTGCGTTTGTCCAGCCGGAAATATACGTTCAGGCAGTATTGGAGAAATTGGAAGATGATCTAGATCCTGCCAACTTGGATCTCATTGGTTTGGAAGAAAGGGGTATATGGGCATCTCCACCTGATCAACTTTTCGTGGATGGTACGTTTGACTCAATCACCCTTTTGCTACAACCGGAGCTGATGATTAGTCCTAGCTCCTAAGAAGGATAACAACGAAAACAAGAATTCCAAGAACTACGCTACAGAGAAATGGGAACAAGAAATCAGAGATTCAATAGCCGCCAAGAAAGCTGCTCAGCCTGGAACTTTGAAATTATCTAAAGCAGATCAAGCATTAGTTTCGGCTCAGAGAACGAAAGAAGCGGAAACTCGAACCAAGATTGCGATTACTCAGGCGAAATTGGTTAGAGGAGTTGGATTGATAAAATGTTTGATCACTTCCAACTCCGAGGTTGTCGCTAGGCATTTGAGGGTTATGGCGGAATGTATGTTGGCTAGTGTTTTTTCAAGGGGTAGTTTCTTGGTTGATAAGAGTGTATTTGGAGTGTTCTTGGTATGTCCCCTCCTGCATTAATTGTGTAGTTGTGCGAATAGAAAGAAAAGGAGCTAATGAGAGTCACTAGCGTCACTTGCTCATGATCGATTGGGAGAGTATCGAAGAATGATCGCCGCTGCAATTCTTCGATCTCACGAAACACCATTTATCCATGATGATTACCTTCAAGAAGGTAAAGCAGAACTAGTCACTCGATTACTTCATCAAATCGATTTCGTGGCTCAACAAACTCCCCTCGACAGTACCACCTATGGTCTTGTCAGTATGCTCCTGAGTCAGGTAACTGCACTTGGAGGGATTGGTACCGAGCCAAATTCGGATGAAGCGCAGGAACAATTGACGCTGGCTGTTAGTATTACTGGTGCTTGTGTTGGGGAATGTGAGTTGTCTCTTCAATTTCTTATTGAAATTGTCCACGGGCTGATAATCAGTCTCTGACCAGAACTACCCTCGTCTCGAGACTATTCGGGATTTATTACGCATGATCACCGCCTACCCCCGTCTCGGCAAGGACGCTGCTCAATCCCTAATCGACCTCGGAGACGCCATCAAAGATGTTGCATCCGTCACTGAAGTTCAAGGATTAGTCACTGGTACACTCTCGAAAGATTTGACTGTCCGAAAAGCCGCTCTTGAAGCTCTTCAACCAGTGGATATGACTGAACTCGATTACTCTGAAGAGATCTGGATCGCAGCTCACGATGCCGATGAACAGAATGCTAAACTTGCTTTGCATTTATGGGATGATAATGGTTTGGATCTACCCGAGGCTTTCTTGACTACTCTTCCGAAATATCTCGGTATGTTCTACCTTTTTCTTTCAAAGTCAGAGGGGAAAGCTGATGATAGCCCATGAAAGTTCTGCTGTGAGAATCAGTTGTGCTGGTGCAATTGCAGAGGCTGTACAACAGTACCCTGCACAGATTGAACCTACCGTCAAAGAGTTGCAGGTTATGTATGCTGACAAAGCACGAATGCTTGCGCCGGAGTACGATCGATTCGTAAGTCCCCTCACCTTTCTATGGCATGTATGCTGATGACAGGGAATGATTATTCCAGAAACGGTAAACCGAACCGACCCATACGAAGCCCGAGTTGCCATCGCTCTAGCTTTCGAAAGACTAGCTCCGCTCATGTCCGATGCCTTGGTCGACCCTGTCTTCGAGTTCTTTGTGGTCAAAGAAGCTCTGGGTGATCGACATGGAGCAGTCAGAAGAGGGATGTTGGAAGCTGCTACGGCTATTATCGATTTACATGGTCAAAAATCAGTTGCGGAATTGATGAAGCAGTTTGAAGAGTACCTCGGAAGGTCTGGACCATCTAGTGAGACTGCCGATTATATCAAAGAGGCTGTTGTTATTGTATGTCCCCCTTCATCTTATTGCTTCCTTGGTGCCTACCAGGCTCCACGCGGAAAAGGTGCTGATGACAGCTCTTTGGTCGACTTGCTCGACACTTGGATACTTCCGACGAAAGAATCCCTAAGGTTGTCGATCGACTGATTGACGCTCTCAACACCCCCTCCGAGCTTGTTCAGTCGGCGGTCGCAGATTGTCTACCACCTCTTGTACAGGATATGGGCGAAGAAGTTGAATATCTAGTCGATAAACTCTTCTCGAACCTCACTACAGGCGCCAAATACGCAGCTCGTCGAGGAGCAGCCTATGGTCTAGCTGGAATAATCAAAGGTCGTGGACTACAATCTTTGAAGGAATACGAATTAATGGATAAACTAGTTGAAGCTGCTGAAGATAAAGCATCTTATCAATCCCGACAAGGAGCTTTATTCGCTTTTGAAACTCTTTCTGGAACGCTTGGGAAATTGTTTGAACCATACATCATTTCCATTGTCCCCTTGTTGCTGGTACTGTTTGGAGATGGAAATGCGGATGTTAGGGAAGCAGTACAGGATTCAAGTAGAGTCATTATGTCGAGGATTAGTGGACATTGTGTCAAGTTGATGTTACCTACGTTATTGGGTGGTTTGGATGAGAAACAATGGAGGACAAAGAAGGGATCTATCGAATTGCTAGGGTATGTCCAAATTCTTGCCTCATGTGGTGCTGTGGAAGGCTGATGATCAGTGCAATGGCATTCTGTGCTCCACGACAATTATCGCTTTCGCTCCCTACCATCATCCCCCATCTCACTGGGGTCATTAACGATTCCCATGCTCAAGTCAAGTCAGCTGCCAATGCTTCATTGAAGCGATTCGGTGAAGTTCTCAGCAATCCCGAAATCAAGGCTCTTCAAAGTGTCTTGATGAAAGCTCTAGCGGACCCCACGGCAAATATCAACAAGGCCCTCACTTCACTATTAAAGACCTCATTCGAACACTACCTCGATGCCCCCTCTCTAGCTCTCGTCATGCCGATCATCGATAGGGGATTGAAGCAGAGAAGTTCAGAAATCAAGAGGAAATCGGTACAGATTGTCGGCAATATGGCCTCCTTGACCGAAGCACGAGATTTGACACCATATCTCGATCAACTCATGCCTCTACTGCATGAGGTTCTGGTTGACCCCGTCCCCGAAGCTCGAGCTACTGCCGCCAAGTCCCTCGGAACGCTGGTTGAAAGATTGGGAGAACCTTCATTCCCTGAACTGGTCAATCAACTCATGTCGGTCTTGAGGTCTGATACGGGTGGTATTGATCGACAAGGATCTGCTCAAGGTTTATCGGAGGTTCTGTCTGCCTTGGGAATGGAGAGGATGGAGGGTTTGTTACCAGAGGTAATCACCAATACTTCTTCACCAAGAGCATATGTCAGGGAGGGATTCATATCTCTACTAGTCTACTTGCCAGCTACATTTGGTCATCGATTCGCTCCTCATCTCGGACGAGTAATTCCTCCTATTTTGAATGGTTTGGCCGATTCATCCGAATACGTCAGGGAAGCATCTTTGAATGCTGGAAAAATGATCATTTCGAATTACTCTACAAAAGCAATCGATCTGTTGTTACCCGAGTTGGAGAAGGGTATGCTGGACGTTCAATGGAGAATTCGATCCGCTTCCATCGAACTTACCGGATTACTATTGTATCGAGTTACTGGTATTTCCGGTAAAGTCGATCTGGAAGAAGGTGCCGAAGCTCCTCAAGCCGCCGATAATGCCCGTAAAGCATTACTCGATGCCCTTGGACAAGAGAGGAGGGATAGGGTACTTGCAACACTCTACATTGTTCGACAGGATACAGTCAATGTCGTTAGGTCTTCTTCTATCCATATTTGGAAAGCTCTCGTTCAGAGTATGTCATGTCCCTTTTTATGTGTATAGGAAGGAAATAGCTGACATGTAGATACGCCAAGAACTACCAGGGAGATTCTACCGGTATTAATGCAAATGATCATGTCGCTACTTGGAAGTCCAGAGATTGAACAGCAGGAGACTGCTTCGCGAACACTGGGTGAATTATGTAGGAAGAACGGAGAGAGGATATTCTCTGAATTGGTCCCAATCTTGCAAAAGGCAATCACATCTTCCGACCCTAGGACAAAGGAAGGAGCATGTCTCGCTTTCGCAGACATCATGTGAGTCCCCCTCATTTCAAGTCATGAGTGGCGACTGACGAGTAGGGTCGCTGCAAGCAAAGATGCAGTGGAAGACCACCAAGACGCCATCATTTCCGCTGTTCGATCCGCTCTTGTCGATTCTAACGCAACCGTTCGATCGGCTGCCGCACGTACATTCGATGTCATGCAGCAATACCTCGGTGCTAAAGCTATCGACCAGACGATTCCAACATTATTGGAAGCAATGCGAGATCCAGGAGAAACTTCCGAGACTGCTCTCAAAGCATTACAAGAAGTCATGTCTGTTCGAGCCAATACCGTCTTCCCTGTTCTCATTCCAACTCTTACCGCTCAACCTATCACCGCTTTCAATGCCCGTGCCCTCGGCGCCTTGGTCAAGGTTGCTGGGTCCGCTCTTAATCGACGTCTCGACTCTGTACTTGGTGCTCTTGTCAAGTCACTCGAGAAGGAGTCGAGTGAAGAGATCAAGGGAGAAATTCAATCTGCTATTGAATCTCTACTGGAATCTGTATCAGAAGAAGAAGGTATACATCAACTTCAAATGCTTCTACTCTCATGGGCGAAAGACAAGAACCCAACAAGACGAGCCACGGGATGTAATCTCTTTGGCACGTTATGTCAGGTCAATTCATCCGATAATTCCGATTACCGAATCGATTGGATTCGAATCTTGGTTTCATCCCTCGATGATTCCGTTGAAGAAGTCGTCGCTGCCGCTTGGGAGGCAATGGATATTTTCGTCAAGTCGATCGAAAAAGACGAGTTGGATGTCCTTGTTGTTCCTCTACGAAGAGCTATTGAAGGAACTGGAAGTCCTGGAAAGACTGTTCCTGGATTCAGTAGGCCCAAGGGATTGCAGCCGATTGTCCCGATCATCCTGGCGGGTGTATTGAGTGGAACACAGGAACAAAAGGAACAAGCTACTCTTGCTATTGGAGATCTTGCCCAGAGGACCTCGGAGCAAGCTATCAAAGTATACATTATTCAATTGACTGGACCTTTGATTCGTATTCTTACGGTCCCGGTTTCACCGCAAATCAAGTCGGCAGTGTATGTCACTTTTCTTTCTTTGAGGTGGATTGACCTAAATTATACAGATTATCGACATTGACTGTACTTCTGGAAGAGATCCCACAACTTGTCAAACCCTTCCATCCACAACTTACACGTACATTCGTCAAATCCGCCTCTGACCCTGGTGGTTCTTCGATTCGAAGTAGAGCTGCAGCCGGTTTAGGTGCATTGATGAAACATCAACCTCGTGTCGATCCTGTCGTTACGGAATTAGTAGGTGGAGTCAGGGCCGCCGATAATGATATTGCCCCCTCGATCGTACTTGCTCTTGCGGCAGTATGTAAGAGTGCTGGAAAGAATATCGGTGAAGGTGTTAGAGGTAGTGTGGTTGAAGTTATCGAAGAGGCCTTTATGGGTGGTCGGAACGGTATGTCCATTCGCTACGTCATTCGGACGATGATGGCTGATGAGGTAGAAAATTACGATAAATCAATAGCCAGGGTGATTTCAGGTTTAGCAGCCAATGATCCAGAATACATTCGTTCAATCGTAGAGTATGTCCCACATTTCTCATTACCACTATTGCCTCTTGTTTCAGATCGCTGATGACATAGTACATTCCTAGCAGCCCCAACACCCCCTACGGCTCTTATCTCACATTCCATCCTAGCATGTCTAGAAGATTGTCCAGACGTATTCTACGACCTGGATGTCGTTACCGAGATTGTCAAAAAGGTTCAGAGTAGCGTTAGTTCCGATAATGGGAATATCGGTAGACCGGCTAGGGATTCTAGGGATTTAATGAAAAAGCTGGATAGGTGGGAAGGGGATGAGGCTGTTCAGTCGCTACTTCAGGCGTAAGTATGGGTTGCGTGCGGATTGATAGGGCGAGCGAATGAGCAATGGGGCGATGGAGCCGAGAAGAGGATGGGTGAAAAGAAGATTAGGATAGATCTAAGATGGAGATAGAGTAAAGAAGTAGTAATATTGATCTTGCATGGATATACAGTCTTGGCATACGAGTGGATTGCGAGCCTTGTCTCGCAATCAGCAATGTCCATTTTCCCTGAGAAGCTCGTATATCTGTATGTGTATGTATAGCTGCAACCGGAAGCCTCTTTTCGCTTTCTTCAACCTCTTGGCTATAGTGGCGCGCTGAATCTCGCTCGCTCTCATAATCTCGTGACAAACTTCCTCCCCTTCTCCAATTCTTCAATAATCTTTCCCCTCTTATCCAACTCCCTACTCATTCTAACCCCTTCCTCTCTTAGCGCTCTCACTGTAAATTCAGCCTCCTCAGCTCTCCTCTTCCAATCTTCCGATTCTTTCTCCAACCTTCCAATATTACTCACCGACCATTCATCTCACTATACCCTTTAGTCATCTCACCTTCCAACCTGTCTATTTCATCCTGACTCTCTTTCAGCGATTTAGTCAATGTAGTCACTCGTCCTTCCAGGGAAGAGGCGGCTTTGGTTTGAGACCGTAGTTGATTTTCCAATTGAGAAATCAAAGAAGTTGCATCGGTAGCTTGGGCTTGTCGGAGGTTTCGTTCTTTTTCTAATTCTTTCTCTAACCTTTCAGTCTTTTTTCGATCTTCCAACACTGTGTTTTCTAAAGCCGCATAATCAGCTTGAGCTTGAATTAGAGCTAATCCAGAATCTTGGGTAGATCGTTCTAAATGTGATATTCTTCGAGTTTGGGCTTGATGATTACTTTCCAAAGTCGTAAAGTGGTCTTCCAGGAGTAAGTCCATTGCGGCTAGTAACATATCTCTTAACCCTTGTCGGGTTGGCATAGATTCTGCTCGATTCGAAGAACTTGCGGCGGAGGTACGAAACTCAGGACCTGCTTCGTGGGGTGTACCGAAATGAGATCGTTTAGAGGGGGAATGACGATCGAATATAGCTCGAGCGGGGGACGGGGCGAAGTACCGTTCTAAAGGTGAAGGTTGATCTCGAAGTGTGTTTCGAGTATCGGCTCGAATACGGTTCAAGCGAGAATCGCGATCAGGTGATGGTGGAAGTGGGATATAAGCCGGTTGAGGTGCTCGTCTACCTTGTGGCGATGTCGGTTTAGGCGGCGTAGGGGGTGGTTTCGATTTCTTCGGTGATAGCGTTAACGGTTCGAATGATCCTCGCCTTTCACCCTCATCCGCATCTTCCTTTTCACTCTCACTTTCCCTATCGCTAACCTCGACGTGATTGATTTCTAATTGAGAAGTACTTCTCGGATGACCTTGTAATGGTCGAGGGTTACTTGGAGGATTAAATGATAATGGTGGAAATCTCTTCGGGTTAAGCGAAGGCATCATCGGTCTGGGCGATTTATTCACTGGACTGCCAGAGAGAGTAGCTTTGGATTTCTTCCTTCCGAAAGAAAGTAGATTTCGACGTGGTTTCTCTTTATCGTCTTCAGAGGGACGTCGGAATAAAGGTGGCTATCATCAGCACTTTATCGTATAATTCAATCTACGAACAAGGCATGACATACCTCTTCTGACCGATGCATCTTCTTGGGATACTGGAAATCAAAGTCTTCATTCTTCATTACGAATGACCAGCCTGGGCTTTCTTCTCATCAGTTCTGCAAATAGGCGGCAGACATACCTTGAGCCTGCAGTGCCGCTTTAAGACGATCAGGTGATCTGGGAGCTAAAGCATCGAGATCACTTTGAGTGATATGATTAGTATGGTCGGTAGGGGGATTGTTTGCCTATCATTAGCTTTGAGATTGAGGGGTGAGGGGAACTTACTGGGAAAGTGACTGTTCTTGATTCGGCGGAGGACGGTGGATCTGATAAGTGAAGTTGACTTCGGCTGGGTCGGGTCGGCGATGGTTCTGGCATTGTGGTCTGATGTTGTTGGTCAAGATAGATCGGGGTTAAGGATTATGTTTGGTCAATATGTCAGTGAATATAGCTCAACTGGACACACAGTCTATCCTTTCCCCACTCTTTCCAGCCTCCCCATCTATATCCCATGCATAGCATCCAGCAAGCTAAGACAGCCTAAGACTATCGTGACCAAACATGCGATGGTTCCAACCATCGCTTATCCCATTGGGACTCGCATGAAAGGTAGAGCATAAGCAAAAGCAAATACACGCTATTAGACTGGCGGAAACTCGGACCGAATCCGCCATGCTCGTCATGTCTACTTCTGCATACCTACTCACTGTAACGCTCAACACATGACCTGGAACATCGAAGCAAATGACACATAGATAGTAAGACTACATACAATGGGCGCAATGGATCACAAGCGCAGATTAAGCATAGAGAGTAAAGATGGAGGGAGTACGAGTGGGAAAAGGAAATATCGTAAACATAAGACTGGACCTGGGAAAGCATGTGTCTATTGTCGACGAAGGTACGTCTGTCTTTATTGTCAGCGATGGAGGGCTGGATGTTGATGAATAGTCATATGGTCTGCGAAGGTGGTCGGCCTTGTGAGAGATGGTAAGCTTTTGTCTCTTTGGCTTTTGTCAGGGGAGCTTATGTGTAGCATTAAGAGAGATATCAGTCATCTCTGTAGGGATGCTTCACCACCAAAAGATCTCCCGCCCAAGGATCCATCACCAAGTGTTAGCCTAAGGAAAGAATGGGGAGACGAGTATCAAGATATCAAACCGATCATTCCGCAACAACAAGCCTCGTCATCTCAATCACAACTACCTCCTCAATTATACTCTGATCCGAATTTCCCACCCTCGTGGCCATTGCTGCCTGATACAAGTACAAATACGGGAGCTACGTTTGTGGATGGAACGGTGGGCAATGGAGTCAAGGGAAATGGGATGGGGTGGGGGATGAATGATGAATCGGAGCTGGGGGCTCTTTCGTATGTTTTTGGCTCAAGAGATCTTGTGTGCTGTGATGTAGGGCTGATCTGTAGGAAATATTTAGGTGAATTGGGAGTACCAGCTTTACCTGGAGGGTTCCTTGATGTCCTCACATACTTTTCGAGAAATGACAATGATAATAACAACGATATGGGAACCATACAAATGTCTGAATTGACAAATCAAGCACCACCACAACAAATACAACATCAGGGACAGAGTCAGCGACAAGCAACGATCGGTTCTGGAAACGAGATGTATGGGAATGGAAATGGTCATTCTACTGGATCCAATTTCAATACGAAACCCACTTCTACATCGATCGGGAAGTCAACGCTGGATAAGGGAAAAGGCAAAGAAACTCCACCAGTAAATCCACTAAACATTTCAGGAATGTCAAGAATGTGTGTACCCTCCCTCTCTTCTCTCTGATCCATCGATAAAGCTGACAAGGCAGAGAAAGATACTTTCTCGCAGCAGCTGATCAACCATCTGGTCCTCGTCATTCACGTCTCGCACAAGTCATTAAGGCGAAATACGATGCAGGCCTTCTGAAACCATACGACTATATCAAAGGCTACGAACGAATGAATAAATGGATGGATAGTGGGAGAGCGGCTCCCAGACAGGAGTCAGTGAGTGGAAGTGCACCTAGTAGTCCAGTACGAGGTGGGAGGAAAGCGAGGATATGTTTGTTTTCCCCTTTTGGCGCTCAAAGTGTTCACTAATGACAAGCCCAAACACCCAATCCGAGTGGAAGTAGTATCTCCCCCGAAAGTCGTCGGAGGATTTTAGCTGCTTTGAATGGGTTTAGACCCAAATTTCGACAAATCGCTCAGACATTGACGGACGTCGACCTTGTCTTTGTCGAAGAAGCGATGGAGAGGTGGATGTTGGAGTATGATCGTGCTTTTGCATGTAAGTCTCGGCAAAGTATTCTTTACCTCGTGAACTAATCATCAGCAATCCACACACCCTCATGTATCTGGCGTAGAACTGGTGAGATCCAGAAAGCAAATCAGGAATTCGCCAACCTCCTTCAAATCCCCGCATCAATGTTCAGAAATGGACAATTATGTGTCTACGAATTGATGGATGAAGACAGTGCTGTCAGGTACTGGGAGGGATACGGAAAGATCGCTTTTGATGCTGGTAGGTTTTTCAATTTCCACTGATTTGGTTTCACGTATTGATCAATCAGGTCAACGAAGTATATATACGACTACGACTCTAAAAATCCCACAATCGTTAACTCGACAATCTCATTCACACTCTACATCTCATTCACATCCACATTCACAATCCCAACCCCATCTTCAGCGCCCGCCAGATTTAGCAATGTCTTCTGATCTTTCCGATGCGGGATCTGGGGTTGTGATGCAGGAAAGTTATAGGGAGATTAAATGTTGTTTCAGTGTAACTATCCGGAGGGATGCTTGGGGCGTCCCGGTTGCTATTATGGGACAGTGGATTGTAGGTCCTTCTTCACTACAGACAAGACAGGCTTGGCTTTCAGCTGACATATTAGCCAATATGACCGGATTATGCGAACTATATCGAATTACTTGTCTGTAGCTTGAGTCAATGTCTTGCAAATTACGCCAATGCTATGCATGATATTACTGTATGATATGCGAATGCGTGTATGGGTATCATTATGCAATTATACTGAAAAATCAAGGAATTCGGTCTGACCAGCAGAGTCCGAATTGCTAATGTGGTAATGTGGTGACACCAACGTCCACTCTATTCTTTGGGGTCGCAGTCTCCGGCAGCAAGCATGGGCCTACTCTGTCAGACGTGTGTGGTGCTGTCAAGCTGAGAAGTGAGCTTACCACATCAGCAGGGCTTTGAGATCTTCCACACCATCCTCCGAGACCACGACCTCATCACCTGTAGCAGTAACGGCTCTCGTCTATCGTGTCAGTCTATACTCAAGCCAAGTTTTAGAATGATTCACCAAACCCAAAGTCAACTTAATGCAAGGAGGCCCAGGTTTGTAACTCTCCAAAGTCTCTTTCGCCCTTCCTTCCTGTTTCTCAATCAAGCGACAAACGTTCCTAACTGCAACTTCAGCTTGCCAGTATGCAGTATGTCCAGCTTGTATAGCTCCAGTTTCGGCACAATCCCCAATAGCGAATATATGTCTCAAGTCCTCCTCCTTCTCTTCTGTATGATCCGATGAGGGAGGTGTAGGCAGATGTGGCTCGGGAGGTTGTAGTGATAGATTTGCTATACGTTCCAGAGTATTTGCGCGTGATGCGATTGGTCTCGGGTGGGTGAGGAGTTGCATTGTTGGGTGAACCCTTATACGGTCTGTTGTTGGGGATATGGAGGCGGGACAAAGAGCGGCTATGAACGATGTATGCGGTTTCTGACCTGTACATGGGAGCTGACCGATCAGCTCACGTCTTTTGTATATGAGGCTGGACTTACGACCAGATCTGCATGGAAGTCACGCCCTTTATCCGTTGTTAGGACTTTTGTCTTTCCGTTCAAGTGCTCTGGGTCCTCTGGCCATGTCATGACTCTTTCACCTAGGACGACGTTGACGCCTAGTTTCTGAAGTGTCGTCATGGCTATTCATCAGCTCCGGATAGAGAGAAATAGATGTAGCATGCCTGCGACATGCACTTCGATAGGGTAAATCGGCATGAGCTGCGGTCTAGAGTGAAGTAGTGTCACCTCTTTATCCGGGTAGATCTCTTTCAGATCCGTTGCGAATTCTGCTCGTCAGCATCGCCCGAAGAGACCAAGATATCGACTAACGAATCCCAAGAGCTCCACCTCCGACGATCAATACCCTCTTGGCGTCTCTCCGGTCTTTAGCCTTCTCTTCCATCCAAGTTACCCCGCACTTTTTGCTGCCCTTCCCTCTTAGATGCTCATCATTATCGATCCCAGGCGGTAAATTCGGATGTTCGGACCAAACATTACATGGATCTGGCATACCGGATCCAAGGGCATAGATACAGTAATCGAATGCCAACGTCTCCTCTGGTCCTTCGAAATCGTACGTCCCGACCGTCGTCGAGGAACCCATTGACGACAGCATTGATGATTTGCGGGAAGCTGGGCGGATGAAAGAAACGGAATGAGAAGTGAGATGGGTAACGGTTCCCTGAATGAATTGACGTAGTGGTAATTCGTCCTCTTGGGAGGAGAATGAGGATGTTGAGGAAGCAGGTGAGAGAGGTGGAGTGGGGTACTTCGATGAAGACGCTTCATTATTGGATTCGATAGTTTGATCGGGCGGATCGAGCATTTTCGTATATGGTATAAATGCCTTGGGAGCGTGGTCGGGTAATATCGAAAAACGAGGAAAAACATATACATCTATATCTCAGTTTGACACAGTCGTGCGCAAAGATGGACATACGATTCATATGTGAATTCCTATCCATCACGACCAATCTCCAGCCAGCAGGTAGGGTTCCAGCCAACATCCTCGCCGCTCTCGCTCCACCATAGGCCGCACCTAGGATTACCACTGTTTTGGTGCTTCTTCTCCTCCTATGATCGGCACTGTGTGTGTGCATGTCTTGCTTCTTTGGAGAAGAGGCAGAGGCGTGCGCGTTGGAGTTGATATTGTCCATGGACATCTTCAATTCCGAAACTGAAATTGTCATCGGCCGATGATCCCGATTGAGTCGTGTATCGTTGTTGGGAATAGTCGAGCAAGAAGCAACTGCTAGGTGGGATACAGATGTCAACGATCACTGATGCCTGTGGTAGATACAGAGGCTTAGATGTACAAGATGGTAATATTTGACAAAGGAGACTCGATAGGATGATCTATGGGGGATTCATGAATTTACTTATCTGATTGGGAAAACCCATTATTGCTCCATCATATACGTCCCTGAATACGTTGTTACCCTGGACCGGAGGCATGGACCGGAGACCGGCTCTAGGCGCGCGGTGTAAAGAGCTATCGGGGACTTCGCCGTCTTACTACTCGTGCTGTACTACTTCCCCTAGGTCTAGCTCATCTAGCTGTCCACTACGGTACTGTCAGAGTCTGACGAGGCATCATGAGGGTGAGGCGATCGATTCATGTGCATGGTATGAGATGAGCAACTACGAGAAGGGGCTGTAGAAGTCATAGACATGGGTATTTTGTGAGCGGAATGGGAAGCTATCCCTAAATCACTCGATCATCCTACATGCCAACTGGCATCGCGGTATGGGATCTAGAACCCCTACTGACTCTGCTGTAATCCAACAAGCGCTTCATCCAGACATTTCGCCAGGAACGTTTCCATTGACCCAACACTCGATTTCCCGTTCGCTTCAGGATCTTCGCTTTGTACAGTGACTTCCCTTGGCTGGAAGGCCAAGAATTCGTAATGACCGTCCTTGTCAGATAGAGTTCCGATCTCTCCGGCCACGGTCGAGAATTGTCCACCCCCTTCCTCTGCAGTGAAGAGCAATCGTTCGTCGTTGTTATGGGGGTAAGCGCAGCTTGCCGTGACCAGATGAACTCGATTGATGCCGTCCACGTCGGCGCCGGCGACGGTATCACAGATGATACTGAGATTGACGCCATTCTCGGTCGAATCGTCAAGCCATACAGACAGGGCTTTATCTTTCAGTCGGCCCCTATCGGCAGCACCGACGATCTGCTGCATCTCGGCATGGCTAACGACAAGGACCTCTGTGCCGGGGGCAAATGCGATATCAAACTTCTTCTCGTCCATCGAGAGATTGGCGGTGATACCGGGAGCCCATTGAGATGTAATATCGTTGAAAGTACTAATTGCACTCTCGCCGTTCTTAGACGGGGCATTGACACTGAAAACTTCATGGTCATCGACTTTCGTGCGAGTAACGAACAGCGAGGACTCTTGATTGGTGGATGACATCTCGCTTGGATTTGTGTAATGTGGTTTCGATGTATTGATGTCCGCCTATGATAATTGTGGTCGCGGTAGATAGAAATGGTAGTAAGGATTACTGAAGAAATGTGAAGAAAGAGAGAGAGTCGTATGAGCACCCTTGCTTTATCCACGTTGAGCGCTCCACAGTACTTTGATCCTTCCATTGTCGCCATCTTCGCCATCAATGGACACCGCTGCACTCCCTGAAAAGGATCGCGAGGGTATTGCCGATATGAAAGGAACGCTAATGTCGTATTGGCACTGCCACTCCTGTCCGCCCATGCACCCAGGTCAATTCCATTCGAATGGGCGCCAGACCGCCGGTCCAAACGCCTCTTTGAATTCTTCCACCTCCTCCCTGATTTCTCTGTCCGATACTGAGTTCCTATGATCCTGAATAGTCGATGATGTCGTCTTTGTCATAAATCTGACCTTTGACCCACAGAGAGCGTGTATAGCATCAAGTAGGATATGAGGCGATTTCGCAGTTCCTTCCCATTCTTCCATAGCCGCGACCGCCCCGGGCATCAGGTACACCGTCTCCAGGTTCGGCATGAGGATTGTCGTCTCTGGGTCGGATCTTGAAGATGATGACTGGGACTGGTCCATGTCTTCGGGTTCTCGCATCGGGTGATATCGTCCTCTTGGTTGACTCTCGGACGCATCCCTTCCATAGGACGAATCCCTCAAAGTGAGTAATGACTGGCATAATCTCCAATCCACCAACGGTTCATCCAACACGATCTCCTTCACATGATCAAGACATTTCTTCTTGCGTTCCTCTATCGTTCGCGAGATGACATCTTCTTCTCGGTAGACTTGTTTCTGTTTCCCCTTCCCGTCGAACTTCGCATACGGATCAAATGTGAATCCAGCTACGGGTAATGGCATCCCATAAAGGACTTTGGGCAAGGTATATCTGTCGATGGTGATTTGGCGGTATAAGTGTGGTATGACTATATCGTGTACCGAGCGATTCAGGAGTGCTAACACTGTCATGGTTGTGAGATCGACATGACCGCAGAGGATGTTGATAACCGGAAGAGGGATAGTTCGAGGCTGCCTGACTGATCGGCGAGGGTCCCTCGGGGGTCGTGACGGATTGCTAGGACGAGGGGGATCTCGGAACCATCGATATGGTCCATTCGGGAATAGGTGATCATATGTCGGTAATCCGTCTTCATCCACTCCTGCTATTTCTTGGGATTGATCCACATGCCCGAAGAAATAGTCTGACCTGCCGCGCCTCTGACTAGGTGAGGGTGGTCGAGGGGATGAGATGACAAGCCCTCGAAGTGGCTCTTCTGGCGGCTCGTCGGATGACGGTGACTGTTTCAGATGAGCTTGTATCTTAGCGAAGATCCCCATCTTCGAAGAGCTTTGTTCATCGAGGAGATAAAGGTATGGATATGCATCATAGCACGTTCATGATTTCATCACCTACAAGCCTTAAAGGGATTACACTAACCTTGTTTCAAGAGGTAAAGAGAGAGGTTCAGATTTGATTCCGTCAATTCAGTCAAGCCAATCCAATCATCGATAAAGACAACATATTCACCTACCACTACCTCGTCACCATGTCGCTCTCGTTACTACGTACATCTCTACGATCTGGACAACCCTCTGTAGCTCGAGGATTTGTGTCCTCGGCAATCCGATCAAACAATATCGGCCAGCCGCTCAAAGGTGTTCATCCCGGAGATGTCGTTTCGGGAAACGTCGCTGGTGTACCCGCTACCAAGCCAGAGGATCCACGGGAAGTAGCAGCAGAGGTCGTCTCTGATGCACCAAGTACGTCTCCCCAGCTCACCGGATGAAGATCATGTTGGAGGCATTGTGTATGCTGACTACCAGGGGAACTTCAACACCGTCAAGTCCGAATTTACAGACCTACCAAATCGACCATGCAATCCGCCAAGGGAAAGACAAAGAAATGGGTACTTGATTGGGATGTTCTTCAAGGCGCTGGACGATGGGAGAATCCATTGATGGGTTGGGCCAGTTCAGCCGATTATATGCAGGGTACAACTATGGCATTTAGGTCAAAGGAGGATGCCGTTGCTTTTGTACGTATCTCCATCATGCCACCCAGGTCATCACCAATAAAAGCACATGGAAAAAGCTGACGAATAAGGCAGAGAGGCAGGGATGGCAATACTATGTTCAGACTCCTCACGAGCCAAAGATTCCAGCCAAGAACTACGGTACGTAATGTTGTGTCCTGGTCCCGATCATTAGCATTGGCTGACCATGTAGCGAGCAACTACGTTCACGTCCCTGGAAAATTGAGAATCCACCACACCAAGTAGTGTGTTGTAGAGGAAATTGCATGTATCTATCGACTGGCTGGTTGTCGAACTGCTGAGGCAAGCTAGACGTTCATGAACCCACTAACAAATACTGTCATCTACATTTATAAATATATGCCGACATCGATCTCACCAACGACACGCGCATTCTGCGATGCTTCTACATGTGAATTCTCACTTCGGATCAAGCAGCTATTGAACGGCAAGCTTGACGTCTTCGGGACGTTGGAGTGTATCGGTATCTTTCGGCTCGACATCCAGATACTTGCCTTCCCTGGTTGATCAGCACACAGTATAACGCATTCAGGCAGACACTGACTTGACTTCAATCAGGATAGTACGAGTAATCTCTGCAATCCGATCAAAGTCGTCCAACTATTCATCAGCGATGGTCAGCACAGCATCACGCACCTCTAAGAAGATTTGCGCCGAGAATCGACCCCACCATTTCCCATCGTGGACGTACTACCATCAGCCCTTACTCGAGTGGGAATTGAGGTCACTGACAGGCACGAATCGAGCGTTTAGCTCAAACATCCTTGTTTCCATATAATAAACCTGTTTGAACATGTCGTCAAAGTCATTTGGAGGGGGAATATCGGGCAGTTCGACATTGACCTTGATTATCAGTGATCACTTAGTTGTGTGACTAATGCACAGACCATGGCAGCTGTCAATGACCCTTCTTGATTCTCCATGGCTTTCGTTCCCCATTTCTCGGCAATCCTCTTTCCACCCCTTCACATCAGCATTCTCCAAGCCCTTGTGATGGATTTGGAAAGACACACGCGACAGCAAGAGAATGGCAATAGTCCATGATCCTATCTTCACCCCCTAATTCCTCTCTCCATGAGATAGCAGCAGATATACTCAGGAGATTAGTCCAATCACAAGTCCCATTCCATTCATACTGAGTCCCGAAGCTGAACTCTTGAGTGGACGGAGGAGGCGGGTATCGAGAGGATCTGTAGGCTGCTGACACGGGGAATGAAGATTTGATCAGATTCTGATTCCTTTCTGTCAGTTCACGTCATCAGGAAAAAGAGGGCTGAGGGCGAGGTACCTTTTGGCAACATACATGATGGCTGCCGAGCGAGGTCTGGTGATTAGCGTGTGACCTTACTGAAGGTACGAGCCGTACGCGTATAACCATTTATGAGCGTTCTGACATTTCAGCTCCATTCTTAAAACAAAAACAAGGGATCTGATTTACGGTCACGAAGAAATCGCATTCCGAAGCCCCCACATTGACTTTATGTTGTCCAACCGAATGGGCCCCGTCTACTAGACTCAAGACTCCGTATTTCCTGCATACCTGCACAATTCTCTCCCAAGGTAGGATGACACTGGTACTCAGCGCCTTTCGAGTGTAAGGTATTATAAGAGCGGCGGAAGACGTACCCAGGATTAGAAGCGATAGAGTCAACAACGACCAATCTGACCCTCCCAACGCCCTTTTCCTTGGGTGTATGCGGCTCATCTGAAGTAGGATTCACCTCGACGTTCCATTTCCCTAGGGTGTCTTCGGTTTGTTCGATGATAGTCTCGTGGGAACAAGGGAAGGTTAGATTGATTATATCAAGGTTGATCTCTGGATTCATGTCGCAGTAGAATTTCATCATTTGCTGGACTGCTCCATATGTCGTCGAGACTGCTGTCAGCCTACTCTCATCGCCCTCCGCTGTAGTCCCCTGATTGACCTTGCGGACAGAGCCATAGGTCTCCCCATGCTTGAGAGACTCACAGATGACGATTCGATCCCCTGATACCCATTTTATATTGTGCAAAATAGTATTAACCCCATGTGTGGTATTTGGAACCACCACACATTCCTCCGTGGTTGCTCCAATGATCTTGGCACTTCTCTCCCTCGCATCATTAAGAAGAGGTAACCAATCTCGTTTCATAAATCGGTCGGGATTACCTTCGATTTGAACTCGGAGTTTTTCTTTCGCAATCGATATAGGGCGGGGTATGACTCCATATGATCCTTTCATCAGCGATGCCTAGATGTTCAATTCACCATTATTCATATTCAAATCTACATGATCAGTCCTATCAAGTCAATCGGGTGACTCACATCCTTCTTCAAATTGAAAGTCTTTGAGCATAGCTCGTCCGAAATCTGGATATCCAGACATCTTCGCTCCTATCACCCCACTTCCATTGTGACCTTTCGGGCTGTCAGTAGTCATATTCTCTACAATTCGATAGTCAATGGTAAGCAGTATTTGGTCTTTATGGGATATATATACATGCCAATCCGAGTCGTTGTACTTGATATGTTATCTACGCCAAGCGACTATTGATCGTTCGTCAGGCACAACCGTTCTTTGCCGTCTGGTTTGTGTGTCCATGTGATGTCAATGAGTGACTGGGCTATGCATGATGGTACGGCAGCATGTGTGCTATCTACAGATTCCGATGCGTCCCGCAGCCAACTGATCAGAGTGACTGTATCCCCCGTCGAACATAACATAGAATGTTCGGAGCTTGATCGAGTCAATTCACCCACACTCCCTTCCGAGAAACGCCGGATCTAAGACTGGTAGGTCTCTGACGTCTCGTCTTGCGCTTGCACTGTTTATATCGGCCTTATCACACTTGGTTGCTACTCTCTCGATGTCGATCAACCTCATCGTATTCGGTAGTATTGCTCGAAACCCAATATCTAGCCTTATCACGCATAAACTCGTCGAATCTGCAGCATCAATTTGAATCTCACGAGGAAAGAGATTGAAGCGAGTTAATGGATCTAGGGACATACCTCCATATACGAGGCTCTAGGCGGTCTAGAGAAGCTGACCAGGCGTATATCCAACATTCTGTCATTTCCATTTCCATTTTCGTCTCGTTATCTACCCATCAGCCATGTATGTGCAGTTGAGGTTCCTAACTCAACGAACCAGAATGAGACGATTGTTCTTGAGCAACGGCTTGAGCTTGAGAGCCATCGAGTGATGTGCGCCATGTTGGATCTTTCAGGAAATTTGGAAGTCGATGTATCGAAGATGGAACTGATAAAGGCTGAACGGTGACTTTCCGCCTTGTATATTCCTACATTATCAGTTCGACCATGACTGAAGCTTACATCTCCTTCAAACACGTCCAACGCCTTTACATCCTTGTACTTCAACCCCGAGACGAGTGTCCCCCTAGTGTTGTAAATTTCGTCGTCCCTCTTCCTCTCTATCAGCCAGATCTGATGGGAGACATACAGATTAGATGACGATAGGATTGATTCAGTCGCTTTCCGATCAATAACTGCAGGGTAATCTTCTCCTTTGACGCAATGTCTTGTGTACCCCTATTATAAGCTTATGTATGAAATCCCTGATGAGCGAAAAGACAGGTAGGATAGCATCTTGAAAAGTCAGGTCGTTACATTCCCTCCCAAGGACGCGAGTGAGGACAGCCGGGACGCATAGTGTACCGTATACAAAGACTACCATCAGCTTTTACTGACATACAAAACCAACAGTCGTATCTCTCTTCATACTGGCTTGGCATATCTGTCGAAATGCCTGCCATAGACCTCACAGCCGTATTCTCACGCGTTAATGACCTCCACAGATCATCAACGCATCACTCGCCCCACATCACCCCGCCTTCATCCACGTTGTACACACGCGATCTCCACGTGCTCGGAAGCAAAGGACCCCAAAAAGTGTGCCTGTGCCGTTCCTTGCTTCCGATCAAAACCCTGAATTCCAATAGCCGCCCGCTGTAAAGTGGCTGTTACAACTTTTTCGAGGGTACAACCTCTTTTTCTATTCAGCTAATGTTCTCATGTATCGATCACCACCGCTTGTCCGTATTCAGATAAATGGTGGGGAAGGGGGGTTGGACCCCGAAAAATGTGTGGAAATATGGTGATGGTCTAAGTATAATAAGTAAGAGGGATGGGGAAATGTTATACTTTCAGTTTTACAACCTCTACTAACCAAATTCATCCCATCCCATCGACCTGTTTCATCTTGAGGTACTTTGATAGTATACTTCAGATCTAACCCACTTCTACCTCACCTCCACGTTCACGTCACTTTACACTTCACGCGCTACAACTGTAGTTTCGCCTCGCCGGTCTAAACTCGATCTCCGACCACCAATCACGCGACCTACCTTAGGTTCCAGTACGTCCCGCCTTTGTTTGGTCGTTAATGTTATTGAAACTAATAAGCAGATTGCTATACAGCTCATCTATCCATTCTTTCTTTCAATTACTATCATTTCAACCACAAAATTACATATCAAGCCAAAATGCTGTTCTCATCCCTCATCGCGTTCTGCTCGTTCGCTTCGGTCGTACTTGCCTCCCCTATTCCCAACGCCGACATCCACAGCTTGGAAAAGAGACAGTCATTCTCTGGTCGAGCTACTTTCTATGATGTAGGATTAGGAGCGTGTGGAGAATACAAGTGAGTTTTCCTTCTTCCACCACTTACCCTTTCTCCTCATCCCCATCTCGCCCATGGTTACGCGTACTGATTCTCAGCGTCGAGTCCGATTTTATAGTGGCTCTGAACACCGCTCAATACGGATCAGGCTATCCCGGTCCCAACTGCTTTAAATCCATCACAATCTCTTACGGAGGAAAAACAGCCCAGGCCAAAATCATGGATCAATGTCCTTCGTGCGGTTACGGTGATTTAGACCTTTCAAGGTCATTATTCAATTACTTCTCCGTATGTTCCCTCTCTCTTAGTATAATAAAAGGACTGGACTAATCATTAGGATCCCGGAGCTGGTGTTTTCCAAATGTCGTGGTCATTTAACGGTGGTGGAGGTGGAAACAACAACAACAACCCCGCACCAGCATCCACTACTTCGAAGAAACCTAAAACGTCCTCTACTCCAGCATGGACTCCTCCTCCTACATCTACCTGGACCCCACCCTCAACCAAAGCGGCCGAACCTACTTCTACTTGGACCCCTCCCGCTGAATCCTCTTCTACCCCTACTCCTACTACCACTTCTACTTCCGACTCCGATTCCACATTACCTTCCGCCTCCGCCTCCGCCTCAAGCTCTGCCTCATTAGACCCAATCGTCGTTCCTGTAAATGCTACTGTTTCCGGAACCGTCGTTTCGGTACCCTTACCCACTTACGCTTTGCCAATGGGTAATTTGGCTTTGCTCAATCAGGCAGTCACAAACTTGGGAGCTATCGTCGTTATTGGTGCTCAGGATTAGGGGCCAGGGTATGGACAATTTTTATAATTGTATTGTAAAGTATATATTTTGGGCGTCATAACTATGACTTTATATTCCACTGTAGTTAGTAAAATAGGCTATGCCTTATTTATCATGTACCTCATTGCATTGCACGTCTACATCTGAGCCAACAGATCTTCATCGACTCTGCGTAAATTGCTATTAAAAGTGTGGACGGTAGCATTACCAAGAAAAAATTACCATGTTCTACAAGATCATACAAGTACAGTCTGCCTGATTACCCGGTCAACGCCTCAGACGATTCAAGATATCCGCGACCAATCCCGGGACATCGTTCGAGGCAATAGCCCATCCAACCGCTTCGTTGATGTCAATATCAGCGCCGAGTAACTGTTATTAGCTTTGTTCCAGCTCTGGATCGAAGACGTACACTAGCATCGACCAGACGACGTGTCAGAGGGTCGTACTCCAATAGCAATGTTATCGGATTACTTGATGGGATATCATATTCTAGTTGGACTGTCGTTTCGGAAATCGGAGTTACATTTCGGATCCCTAGGAGAGTCTTGTAGAATGTAATGGATGATGATAGCCTGCTTGTGAGCGCCTTTCTTAGGTCGTTTACCGGAGCCATCTCTTCTGGGATGTACGGACAGCCTCTTTGTGGTAATCCCTCACTGAACTGATCCATTGATCCATTGATGAATCTACCTCATCTTCAAACCGACGTCAAGCGTCTGAACCCTCGTGACTGTCACGCAACTCACCAATTACAAAGCTCATCAACCCTAGTATCCCCCGCCTCCCTGCCTTCCCTTACTTCCTTTGCTCTAGCTTCCTCCCTCTCCCGATCTTTAGCCAGCCTTTGAATATCTTTGCCTGCCCTTGAGACTTTCGCTCTAACAGCTTCTAATTCGTTCTTGGCCTCATCGGCATTTGTTGTTGATTGAATCATCTCCCCTTCGTACTGTTCTACTAGAGCTTGTGCTTGAGCAGTTGTCATTCTATTCTCGACGGGATGGGCGGCTCGGATTCGTTGCATTTCGAGTTCCATCTCTTTGATTTGTTTATGTAGGGTTTGGGCTTCTGTCATTCGGGGTGCGAGGGCTGCTTGTTCTGGAGGTCAGCGAGCGAGATCAATGCAGGTATCAACACGTTCTAACAGCGGCTAACATCTTTTGGAGCCTTGTCATGTTTTGATTCAACTTGGACTAGAAAGGAGACTCACTTTCTGAATTCGACTTTGCGGTCGCTACAGCTCTCACTTGCATGTTCTCGATATCTTCTTTCAAAGCCTTCAATTCCCTCTTCTTGACAATATTCTCTTCTTCCGCTAGTCGGTTATCATCAGCAGAAACTACGCTAGGTTCATCTCCAGTGATTGAAAAGATGAAAGATCGTTTAGCATCTTGCTCAAGATGGGCGAATTTTAGTTTACGGAAATATTCCTATTGATCAGCTTGATAGTACTACTGATACCATTGTGGGGAAAAAGAAGTACCTTTTGAGCAGCTGCTTCCTCCTTGATCAGGATTGGGTTAGTCGGATCTCGAGCTAGTAAAGCGTCTTGCTCGTTCAATCCCACTTGATCGAGAGCGCGTCGCTGGATTTCTTCGTGGTGCGTAACAGAGTTGAGGGGTTCATTGTGTCGAGCGAGTAGTCTGTCATCAGCTTCACATATCTGGCTACTATAGGTGGGGCACGTACTGCTCTACGTTCTGTAGCATTGCTGTAGACATTATTGTATGCAGATATAGAGTTGTTTACTCTATCGCACTCGCGCAATTAACGCGACTGATTTCTTTTGACGGAATCAAATTTCGACCAGGGCAAATCGAGTGGATCGTTGAGTGATGTTCATCTTTTTGATATATAGTGCATACCCCATTCCTCTCCGATCATGATGCATGTATACACTTCGATGTTCTTGTTTACTCACTCAAATTTACCTTCCCAACGTTCTGATTAGATACCATGTCGAGTTCGAGGAATACCGGTATACAGATAGTGATCAAACAGCGACCACCGTTACGCACAGACGGACCGCTTACAGAAACGACTCTCACTCTCGATGAATCACTGAAACAAGTGACGGCTTACAACTCGGATAGAGCTGGTAGAAGGACGATCTTTCAGTGAGTGTTTCTCCTTCTACGGAGGAATCAGCTCACCCGTAGAGCGGATGCAGTTTTCGGTCCTAAATCCACGCCCGAGGACCTTTGGAACGGAGTAAAGTGGATGTAAGCCTTTTGCATATTCATCGTACCTGCTGATATCTAGTATACCCGAAGTATTGAAGGGATTCGTATGTCCTGTGAGGTTTCCGGCTGATCAGTGTAGTGTGGTGTAGTGTTCGCCTACGGAGGGACGGGTTCCGGCAAGTCCTATGTGAGTATATGAGAACGTGTGAATGTCTTCAGCTGATGCTCTCGCGCAGACTATGGAGGGGAAAGTCGGAAACCCAGGATTGATACCGTCCGCAATTGAGGTGATTTCACACCCGATGTCAGCCTTCTGTCCAGCTGATCACCCAGGCGATATTTGATGCGCCCCCGAATCTCAATGTTAGAGTCTCGATGTCGAATCTGGAAGTGTACAAAGAAGTTGTATACGATCTACTAAGTGGCTCAGTAGGTGTTTCTCAGGATCTCCATGTATGAACTCGCTCTGAGCAACAAGCGAAACGCTCTGAAGATCCGGGTATCGGAAACAGGCGAAAATGTGATCAGCGACTTGACTTGGATCGATGTTGAAGGGCCTGAAGACTTCCGCGAGATCTATGCGTGAGCTTCTTTGCCTATTTTGTGGAAGATAGCTGATGCGCACATCATAGTGAAGGAACCAGATGTCGCAAGACCGCTGCTACCAAGCTCAATCCAGGTTCCTCCAGGAGTCATGCAGTGTTGACTTTGAATCTTACGATTCACGACACTACAACCGGGAAGAAGTACCAGTCAGTCTTCACGGTGAGTGTGCTCTCTCGGCCGTCCTACCGCCGTCTCTGCTGATCAAGCGTCAGGCTGTCGATTTGGCAGGTTCCGAGGATAGCAAGCTTATTGGAGTTGACAAGGAGAGGCTGTTGGAGGTAAGCGTTTATATACGATGGATGTTGTTGACAGCTTAGTCGAATTACATCAAAAAGTCCCTGAATGCCATTACTATGGTAGTCAAAGCCATCAACGAACGCAAATCTCACATTCCTTATCGAGGTTCAGAGATCACGCGACTTCTTTCTCCGACACTGGGAGGAGACTCGATCGGGATAATGATCTGCTGCTTGGCCTCGGGTGCCAGGTCATCGGCTACTACTCATAGCACCTTACGGTCAGCTTGATCATCGGCGAGCTGGAATTGGAACTGATGTACAGACTCGCAAGCGAAGTCCGAGGTGTGAGGAACAAGCCAATTTTCAAACACTCACAACCGCCTCCAGCATTTGGTAAGCAATTTGCATAATGTCTTAATTTACAATCAGTCAATCGATCAGCGACCCCAGTCGTCCAGCAGGTTCAAGCGTCCACACGTGTGACGGCAAAAGTACCGATGAACTCCAGCAGATCTGGTCCAATCCCGCCTCGAACACTAACCCGAACCGCCATTACGGCCACAGGGGCTTCAGCATCTCAAACTCGTCTAGCTGTTCCGAATCGCAGCAACATGGACAGCGCATTTTCGATATATAATCCTCCAGCCCATTCCCGCTCCCTGGCTACATCCGATCGCATTCCTGTGCTTTCTGCTCACCAGGAGGCGCTGAGTTATGTGAGTAGTCGAGCGTGATGTTGTGCTGATCTAAAGTTTGACGGCTTCAAGGATAAGCCCGAAGTCATTGATGTTATGGTCAGTTCCTGCTGTCGCCTTGCTTCCTGAAGCCCAAAAGAAAGATCACTGATACTTAGGAAAACCTCATTCGAGATCATAAACGAAAAGCGATGTCTACAGACAATATCGCCGAGCCTAGAGGGCTGGCTACGAATTCTACCTCGCGCCTGACCGTCTCCTCTTTGGCGACATTGACGGCAAAGCTCAATATAGAGGACACAGCTGGGCCTCCTCCGAAAAGGGTGAAGCTCGGAGATTTGACATCGTAAGTCAGCTCAGAATACTACAGAAGTACATCCCTGGAGATTCAGCTGACCTGCAGGCACGCCATCAATGGCTCCGTACCTGTACCAGTCCTGCGTAAATCAAGATTGCCCCATCTTGCCGCGCCGTCCTTCCGCGGCAATTTGTCCACATCGTTTCATATCGCTTCTTCGTCTTCGAGGCCCCCCATTACTCTCTCCAGTACGTTGCCAAATTATGGGCGAAGCGCCTTTGAACCGGCCACCAGGAGATCAAATGCGCTGGGTGGTGCCACCGAGTTGAGGAGGACTGTCATCCGATAAGTCGGATCAATACCAGCGCGAAAGTAGCGAAAAAGGCAATCTAAGGATTGGAAACTCGGGAAAGGGATTATATGCATCACGGACTGCTCACAACGTAGCTATCAAGACATTCATGCCTTACGTGCCTTCTTTGTCTTTAACGATTGTTCTTCCTGATCATCTTCATCCTCACTCTCCTCCTCTCCAGCATCTTCGACTTCGCTCATTTCCTCCCATACTTCCTCCTCGTCGACTTCTTCGTCTTCACTCTCATCCTCATCCTCTTCGCCCTCCTTTCGCACTTTCTCAGGCTTCTCCTCTTCCATCTCACCCCATCCTCTCCATAATCCTTGCCCGCCAACTCCTCCTGCGACACTAACAATCCCCCTTGTCCATTTCTCCTTATCTCCTCTGTTTCCTTGTCTCTCCACTCCACTTGTAGCATGTAGTCTGAATGTCGCGTCGGATGACATCGAGCCTAGGCCGACTTTCGTATCCCTTCCCTCGGAGGGAATAGGCAGTAGGTATTGCGGTGTCGAAGATACAGGAAGAGTATATGCTACCTTTCCAGTCCGTAAATCAAGCGACGCCAGCAGTCCTGATCGGTCCGAGAAGAAAAGCTCGCTAATACATCAGCTAGAGCGGGAGCAAGTGAGTGGAGACTACATACTGTTCTGAGCTTCCTGGTGCTACCGTACTGATACCACCTTCTCTTGCTACTTTCCAGTCGTCCGTTGGCTTCCTCTGAGCACGAGTATCGTATCTCCTGACTGTACCAAGTCGTGTTCCAGTAGCTATCACATCGTCGGATCCAGGCAAATATGTCAAAGCAAGGTGATGAACAGGTTGAGGTAATCGCAAATGATTTGGTGGAAGCTATCATCAGCCTCCCCTTTTTATAGAGCACGGATGACTCACATTCTTCGCTCTCCACGTTTCTCCCTCTTCCAGCTCCTTTTTGCGTTTACTACTCGTGCCCATAGTTTCCTCCTTCTCTCCGCTGGTCGCGAATGTGCGTTCCACATCCCACATACTGACTTCGAGACCATTTCCAGCTACTGCGAATGAAGTCGATGAGGATGAGGAAGTAGCGAGGCATGTGACGGGTGCGGATAATGTGCGGGACTGCGAAGAAGATGAAGAAGATGAGTGGTATGTCAACAATCCTGAGGACAGTGCTGATATAGCTCCGCTGCTTGTCAGCTAGATCAAGTATTGTTTGGTGGTTCAGCTCACCCCTGTACACCTGCCAGGCCGGTCCAGGTGGATCCATTTCGATGAGGGATTTCATCCTGCCTGATTACCTCCGGTGGTCCAGATTCGCCCTTGGCGTGTAATTGTAGAGTAGATAACCGGAACCCATCATCCGCAGTTAATACCTATGACTTAGCTGAGCTTGGATAGTATATCCATATCGTTATAGCTCACCTGATCTCCGTCCATTGCAAGCATACGCTTAACAATTCCGACCGGCGCATGAGCCCCATATTTTATCGGTAATGACCTCACAATCGGCTCTTTGGCAGTTCCAGGTCCAGTGATGGGGAAAGAAACATCCAGCAGAGTCGAAGGATGAAGTGAGGGCAGCAAGAAGTCTAATGTAGGTATCATTGTGGTAATATGGCCTGTACAATAGAGAGGGTACAGTGTAGAAGTGTAGGTTGTACCAAAATTTCGGAATGTGGGGCACCTAAATCAACTGTGGTAACAACGGTGAACACCAGCGACATTTCGACCATCTTTGACCTTATATACAGCGACAATGGCGGGCGATAAAGAAATCGTAAATGTCCTGATGGTCTGTCTTGGGTAAGTATCTATATCGATAGTTCAAAAGGCTGATTTGTAGCAAGTAAGCAGGTCTACGTGAAGCATGAGGGTTTAGAGCTAACCGCCCTCTTCCCTTTTCAGTATTTGGTAAGCCCACTATTCAGTAGTGGTTTTGAGTTCATGGTAGTCGCTCTCCTATGGCTGAAGCTGTACTGAAACATCAAATCACCCAGCGAACAGCACTTTTGGAAAGGATGGATATCAGGGTAGATTCAGCTGGAACAGGTGCCTATCATGCAGGCGATGATGCGGATCCAAGAACAATAGAGACATGCCGTCGGGTAAGTGCTCGCTCCTTATTCTCAAGGTATGTATATCATGCTGAGCAGGTAGCACAAGATACCAATCTCTTGTACAGCACGTAAGGTAACAACACACGATTTCTCCAAATTCGACTATATCATCGCAATGGATCAATCCAAGTATGTCCCATCTATCACTGCTCTGACGTCGGCTGATCATCCAGCTTATCAAACCTACAAGCCAAACAACCTTCTTCATCGAAATCCACTATAGCTCTGTTCGGATCTTATGACCCAGATATCCTTTTCGCTAAACCCGGAACGAAGACACCGAAACCAAAAGCTATTGCTGATCCGTATTATGGAGGAGGAAGTGGATTTGATGATTGTTATAACCAGTGTGTGAGATATGCTGAGGGTTTCTTGGACATGCTGGAAAAGGAATCGACAAAGTAGATAAAACTGGTGAGTAAAAGAGTCACCGTACACCTTCGAACAAATCGTCGCGGCAGTAAAATTGATTCCAGGTTGTTTAAGCTTATTCACATAATGCATATCTCCCGGAGAATTTACAAGATATTCAACGCTTCCTGCCGAATGCTAACCTAGCTGACTGAAGTGGCGTCGGTCGTCACTGTCTCGGGGTAAGTAGGCGCCAAAGAATTGTTATCGTCGGATCCACTGTCGGGATCCGGAAGGACATGAGATACTGCGGCTGACGAATGTTGAACGACCACCTGGTCTGGGTCGGAGTCAATGATTCTCAGCATTTCCTCACGCTCTGCCTCGGTCAAGGAACACGGCGGTACGATGGTTCCAACGAATCTGCCTGGTACGCGAACTGGACCCCAGGCTCCAGTTTCAAAAGACCTAGATTCCAACATCATCTTGGATGGGCCGGGATCGAGATGGATACGGGTGCCAAAAGTCTCGTGGTGCCGTGGACCACCCAATATTTTGATCTCGAGGTTTGCCTCGGTATCTCGATTGATGTACAGAGTCCCACCTACCTCCGACAACTTTCTGGGACCCACGCCTTCTCCGCCTAGATACATATCTACCGAAGGTAGCCGACATGACGTTTGACCGTCTACTGGAAATGGATTCGCGTCAAACGATGCGAATTCGAGACGGAGCCGACCTTGAGCGAATCGCTTCATGACGAGAAGGGTTTCTGTCCTAGTTGGGGGATTGTCGTTTACAAAAGAGGATCGAGGGGCGTTGGGGTCATAGTCGATATCGTCCACCGGTGGCAGACCAGCGGAGAAGAGACCATCAATCTCCTGGATGTATTTAAAGGTTTCGACCAGGGAGGGAGATAGATGCGTTTCGTCGCCGGACGATGATGGAATGGCGGACATGTGTTGAAGTGTGGGTTGAGCTCTGTACGGGCTTGGACTCGAGTAGTTGATGGAAGTGACAGGTCGGTGGGAAGGCGATGTTGAAGATGCAGTGTCAGGTCAGGCCTACTACCAGGCAAACAACAAGGGAGGGGATTGGTCTATGAAGACAAAGGTCAGGACACATGGGATGGACCATGGCGCTGATGCTTGTGTCATCGCCCGAAATCCACAACAAAGGATGTTGCCGAGTGGCACGGTAGAGGAGACTGGCTTTGATTGAGCGCGAGCAAAGAAGGAGAGATGAATAAGCGCATTGATATAGTCAGGTCATCCTCTGCTCTGCGTCGGCTGGATGATCACTGGAGAGTCTCATCGACAACTCGAAATTACAGGACTTCGGGTCATGCAGATCTCGAAACAGAAGACCAGAACGCCTCGCTCTGGTGATCTGCACCGACCAGGGGCGCGCAAGCGCATGGCTGGCCGACCCCATCCAACCAGAACTATGCCGATCACGCCAAGCACACCAGTGCAGCATGCATCGCACTAAATCTAGTCAAACCCGCCCCCAGTCCAGACCTTGACGCCATCGTCTTCCATTATCAGACTTCTGGTTTATGACTCCTCAAGCCCCACTCGCCAATGGTTGACTTCTCGACTCCACCGACGTGATACCAATGCGAACAACCCAGATCAGGTTCGTCAGCGCGGCTTACCGCAATCATCTCAGTCTTGTTCTTGTCAATGAGGTGAAAGCTTTCGGCAGTGAACGTGTCGACCAACCTTCCTGGTTTGTGGCTTGTGCCAGGTGCGACAACAATGACTTCAGACTGTCCCAGTGTGGTCACGGTAACCTCTTCATGGTTTGTGCCGTTGATAGGAAGCTTTGGGAAGTATTCGATGTAGGAAAGTGCGGGGTCATGCATGATAGTGAGTGAGTGGAAGGAGGCAGAGTACCAGTTCTTGCTCCAATCTTTCAGATGATATTGTCGATTATCGTGGTCGGAATCACGGAGGTGGATGATGCAATGCGAGCCAGTGGAAGTCTGAAGACCTTCAACACTGTCGACATCAAGCATGTCCTGCAGCGATTGTTGTTGCTCGGGGGTGCAGGTGACGTTTCCCGGCCCGAGCGAATAGACGAGGGAGTTGGATTTATTGCTGGCTATTTGAAACATGTTGACCAAGCGATCGGTGGAAGACTGATCAAGTGTGCGCCTCATATACTATACATATCAGTCACCGTATGCTGTACAAGGCTTCGATTCGAAGCCATATGTGCGCCGGACACAAAGGTCCAAGCTCGTAGCAAGGGGAGCGAGAGAAGGAATATCGCCGAGCACCCAAGGCACATCAGGTAAGTATACTACTTCGGAGTTCGTCAAGCGTGGGAACATGGGAAAGTCCAGGCTTAGGATCCTTTCATCTCAGGACTCAGCACAGATAGGCTCAGGACGTTCAGATCGGTTGGCCGGTCGTCTCGCTATCAGGGCGGTCGGTCATGCGACTTTATGACCACGAGAGACGCCGGAAATTCAGGCTAGTCCTGATTCGACTTTGTCCCTCTTCTTTGGCCCAGGATGTTGCTTGACAAGGCAAACGGAACACGAGACCAGGGACCTTTCTTATTCCCCTTGAGATAAAGGATTGGTGTCTCGCACACAAAGTCCGCTAGCATGAGCAAGCACTACCAGCGACCTTGGGGACTTTGATCTACTGACTATCCGACACCTCCCCTCCACACACACACTTACTGCAAGAACACGATATCATGTTCCCCAGCTCGATTGCGACTTACGAAGCCGGACCTGGAGCCGATACTCTCTTAACTCCATCCCCCACCCCTGGTGGCCGGGCAGTCCTCACTATTTTTAGTGGTGCCAAAACCGAATATCACGAAGTAAAACCGGGCGATGTGCTTCGTTACAACCCCATACGCTACACTCTCAACAATTTCCAGAACTGTCCTAGCAACTTCATCACTGAAATCGATCGTGATAGCCACGTCAGTCTCATGGCTGTTGATCTTGTCAATGGCAACTCAGTGACAAATCGTCTTTCTTTGCCACCCGTCTCGACCAGAATTACTGCCAATTCTGGTCTATTGATCTTGTATCAGCCTAAAACAGAACCATACGCGACATGGGTAGCGACAGGAATCCCCGGCGATCCATTCACTCTACAGGCCATCGCGTGGGATCTTGAGCGGTTGCGGGTGGGAGAACAGAGTCAAAATATTGTTACTGTATTGGCTGGAGACCAGGTCAAAGTTCAGGAATATCCGTTGGAGGATCGGTCGGCCTTCACTGAGATCTCGTAGAATGGCCACAGGGGTTGATGCATTGGACGCTGAGCACTAGGACCTCATGTCAACTGACAAGGTTGCATCCAGTCCTTCCACTTCGCCACTCAGGCTTCCACACTGATATCGAGAAAGGCAAGAGAGCTGCTCTTCCACATTTTTCAGTGTGGGATCAGGCAGGTCACTGGCCTCAAAGGCCAGTCGTGCTAACGTTGAGTACATCAGCTGCGCCTTCCCCATCTCACCCCGGCTCATCCTACGTCCGAGTGTACGCGGTGCCATCTGCCCGAGTGTTCATCCAAGTGTGTTGGCGGGGTTCATCGATGCTTCCAGTCCTGACACCACGTTGTTTTCATATCTCTGCTTGAACTCGGTCATCAAAGAATTCTGTTCGTCCCGAGATAGACGGGTGACTTTTGATCAGGAGGGCTTACACTCGCTCTGGATCGAGTATCACTCACGCGAGTCAACATGAACCAAGATGATGCAAGATCGACTGGAGATCTGATGCAGCGTCATGACCAGATGTATTCGATTTCGGCTCTTTTCTCTTTACTTCGACGGGCAGCGCATGCTGCTCGGAATATCTGGTGGCTGATCGGATTCGCGATGCTCGCTGTGCTAGAGACATCTCGACACCTTTCCTTGCATATTCTTGTCCTGTTACACACTCCTGGCTCCAACTTGCACACTCTGGTCGTCTTTTATCATATACAGTCAACGTTGCACCCTTGAACTGTACCTTCATCAGAAGGCTATCGATCACATCAAGCGACGAAACTCACGAGATCACTCTGCAGTGACTTACATCTATCATCGTATCCCCGCCGCAGGGTGGCGGGATCAACAATTTTCGACAAAGAGCCTAGTTCCCCAAATCGAGCAGTCACGGTGCTGACACTTCTCGGCCGTCCGTCACTGAGGTATTCGACAGAGGTATATAGAGCGATTTTTACTCGGCGACCTTCGAGTGTCATTTCAGTGGGCGACAAGATAGTCGGATCTTCGGAGCAGGTGGGGTCCTCATAGAAATAAGGCATTCCAATGATCCATACACACTCGGACTTGGGGTTCCATCGGACCTCGATCGATTGGTGAAAAGGGGTTTTCCAATTGATCTGAGAGCCATTTGAGGTCTTGGGGAGGTTTGAAGGCTGAGGAGACTGTTCTGGTTGTACCGGCTCCGTCACTTGGAAAGTTCCGGCAGCGATGGTCATGAAGTTTGACTTACGTTTGAAATTCGGCCCGAGTATCAAGGAGCGTTGGGTGGACATGTTGCGTGGGTAGAGAAGTGGGACTGTAAGTTGTGTAGATGGCGGAAGAGGCGGAGCCTTCGATGAGTGGGAGAGATGTCAACGAGGTTTCCATGGAAAAAATCAGTAACAGACGTGGAAGTAGAAGAAGGCGGCACTAGACCCGCCAGATTGCAGTGTCGAACACTGAGATCCTTTGATGCTTCCCTACCCCTTCCACGGCGACCTCTGTGGGGTAGCTCTCCTTTCATTCAATGATAACCTGTTCAGTACTGATATTGTCTTAGCGGTACATGAGCTCTCAACTTGTCGACTTTGCGATGCATCGTTAAGCTTCCTGGCCGTTCAAGATATATTGTACAACTAATTCCCGACCCTTTCATACTGCCAGTTAGCCCCGTCAAGAAGGAGACAGATGATACTTACGAAACACATATAAGCCCTAGCCGACAGTACTTCATCCACAGTAGCCAATCTGATTGATGTACTGATCGATCAGCTCCGCGACTCTTCAATGGAACAAAGACTGACTCTGAACAGAAACACCATACTCTCCTGTCTTTTCCACTTGCGTCCGGGCGGCAATCCTCGATATTCTCCATTTTCTTCTCCACATTCAAATCGGTTGGCATGTGACCAAACATCTTTTCGGGATCTACTAGACAGTAGGCAATGTAATGACCTCCTATCATCGTTCCTAGGTGTACCACGACCGCTGTTATGTTAGTTGTGTTACATCTCAGCAAAAGAGGCTTACCGTATAACTTGTAATTGACTGGATCTAGGTTGTGACCTTGATCTGGAGATGCCCAGTCCATGTATGCTGCCCGTGGACCTGAGGGAGTATTTGCCATTTTGTAATCGTTCCTATTTGGTGCCATGTACGGTGCTAGGTCTAGCACCTCGGGGAAAGAAACGAAATCATCCATTCTAATTCATCAGTCCTGATCTTTCGATTGGGTATAAACTCACTTCTTCAAGTCGTAGAAACTTGTAAACATCATACTAGTCTTGTGTGTCTGCTTGAATCGCTTGAAATGGAAAATCAAGACCTCCGGAGCTTTTGCGAAAAGGTACCTCTTGAAGGCTCTACGCATGACGAAATGTGAACTCTGTCTTCGGATAGGTTTAGGTCTTCCAACATGAATAGTCGTATCAGGTTGTTCTTCATCTGAAGTATCTGTATCTGACAATCCATCGTCATCAGAATCGCGGCCAGCGGGTACCACTCCGACCGTGGACGGAGCTTCCGTGTCGATGGTACTGGCTCCTGATGTTCCGTCGGTCGACGATCCTATGGTGAGATTGGAGATTGAACGTGTAGCGGTCTCCATTTCAATTTGACGACGTAGTGGTGATGGTGCTCTGACATTCTGCGCACTCGCTGAAGATCGGGAAGCGACACTTCCAGCTCGACCTAACCTTCCATCATCTTGCCCGAGTCCAGTCGGCGATGCGAGCATCGATGAGGACTCAGAATCGGCAATACTGATCGAGGGCGGTGCTTGATGAGTGGCCTTCAGACCTAATGCCGATACTTCAGGCGAGGCTGGTTGCGATTCCAACAGCTCGAGGGCACTTTCATCTTCTTCGGGTAGAGTCGCCTCCCGAGACTTGTACCTCCCACTTTTGATCTTCCAACATCTCTTGCAAGCAAATGCGTTCTCCCCTTCCAGTACTTCGACCGAAGTGAAGGCTCTCAAGCTTTCTTCCAAGCCAGTCTCTGTCCCTTGCGGGGTACTGGTAGTATTACTATGTGTGGTCGATAAGGTATCAACGCTTGGCACACGTAATTTCGAGATAGGATCGATCTCGGCTGAATTAGGTGGCGGAGCGAGGATACGATGGATGTATGCCATCTGAGCAGCGGTAGGTCCGACACCGTGGACTTGATTCGATGGTCTCGCCGAGACAACCGGCGAGCTAGGTCCACTAGAAGGCATCGATCCCCTCTCGTGATCCAAGGAAGTAGAAGAGGCGACCGCGTGGACAGAGCTACTGCCGGATCGTGGCTTCTCGGGTTTCTTCTTTCCGAATGAGAAACTCTTCTTGTTCCGTAATCCGAATGTCTTTAGGGAGCTATTTCTGCTCAAGCCGTCGCGCCTGTCATCCTGATCTAGACTTAGTCGTCGATCTCGTTCTTGAGGTTCTGTATCGGATAGCTCAGTATCGGACATGACAACTGCTGGACTGAGGGAAGTTGCCGAGGGCGGCAGAGATTCTGGAACATCTTTTTCTTTACTGGACGATCCTTTGCCGGGAATCAGTTTGTTGGCAATAGCCTTGAAGCGGTCTCGCTGCATCGTTAGCTGATGATGACGATGTATGAGGAGAAGACTCACTTTTCTTGGCTTGGGGTTATCGTTTTTGAGACTGAGCGAGATATCCAAGAAACCTTCATACGTATGCGAGACCTGTAAATCAGTACACCGATCTTGTCTAGGCAGTCTATGTCAAACTCACACTCTTGCAGTTCTCGCAGACCACTACACTAGCCAAAGATCCCCCGAATAGCACATTCACAAATGGCACCAAACGCTTGTCTTCCGACACATCCTCGAAGGCCGGGACCTGTCCAGAAGAAACGGACTGATTCGAAGCTGCCAATCCTTCTCTGGCAAGGGGATCAAAAGTCGATTTTGTAGGCGAAGATGGGGCAGAAGGAGCTGGCGAAGGTAGTGGTGAAGGCATAGGTGATATTCCAGCGTTTGAGGGTCGTTTCGATCCTCTCCTCTTCTTGCCGGTTGGAGCAGGTTCAGGCTGTACACGTTTCAAAACATCCTTTTCTTCCATCTCCATACTATCCAACAAATGTCTCAATAGCTCGTGCGCATCTTGTTGTCCATAATCGTCGTACTGATCGTATTTTCTTGCCAACTCTCGTAGAAGACTACGGAGTGACATTGAGCGATGAGATGCTCCTTCTTGAGATCCCCACGTTCCCCCTCCTTCATCTTTCATCCGCCATGCTCGAGTCAGGGATTTGGTAAATGCATGCGTGACTGGCAAGAGCGGTGCGAGAGGTGGTTCGAGCGAATCATCAAGGTTCGCTGGTATACGCCGAGGATCTATAGCTGGTTGTGGGAGTAAAGAGGTTTGGACCGGGTAGAGATTGGATGATGGAGAAGGTGCGATAAGTGCTACCAGTGGTCCGGTCGAGCTCAACTGTGGGTATCAGCAAGATCTTCTTCCGCCTATAGGCTAGACTCACAGCTTGGAAAGTAGAATTGAGGAAACAAGTGTTCTGCTCATTGATGATACCAATAGGCTTCAATTCGGGTTTCCCGCCATTGGCTCCCTCATCATGGATTACCAGTCCCTTTCCACTTGACGTAGATGCTTTCCGGTCACTCCCTCCAGCATGAGTGTTGACCGACGAGTGCGATATGACTGGAGAAACCTGAGCACTCATGACTGCAGTGTCTGCAGCAGCTGAATCCGTATGATTGGATGCCATAATCCGGTGGAATTCCAAGCTGTAAATACCCCGAGGATACGCGTCCAGCCGTCTCGAAGCTGTTCTATGAGCAGTGACTGGCGAACAGCGATGAGTGTGGGATCGAGGACAGCCGTGTATGTGTACCGTAGAGTATACAAGTAGATAGAATATCTAATAGATTGATAGGTCGAGCCAAGCCATCTACGTACCCTTGTCCCCTTGTCCGAGATTCAGGATAAACTACTATTACAGATTCAGGAAACACCTTTACCGGGGATACACCGCCAATATCTCCATCTATTATGCTACGGCCGCCGATATGTACAGATATCATGCATAAGGACATGCATGGGCTCGCTTGATTCTACACTGGCACTGCTCTCTACGTATCTCGCACACGCATCTACTGGAGCTGCTTGTTAGGTTCCTCTCCAGCTGGTATCGTCAGCGTCGGTTTTCGTTTCGGCCCGCGAATCGGACTTACGAGATAGGATACCCCTCTTGACGAGTTCTTCTGCGGATGGTCGAGATGCGATATCCTTGTCGAGCTTGTCCTGCATATCAGCGGCATCCTGCTAAGTATCAGACAAACCATACCTCAAGCATACTCTTCTCCAACTCTGCCTTCTTTCCAGCCAAAGCATCACCAGGTTGTCCTGTCAATCAGCCACTATCTCCTCCCTTAGCGCAAGAACTTACCCTTCAAGATACCCTTATCCTGCAGTTCGTCGGCACTACTTCTTCCCTTGTAGAGCATCTCCAATTTGGCCCTATCAGTAGGACTGTTGGGTTCGAGGTCATGACTTTGATCAACTACACCACCTTCCTTTGCCGCTGGAGCGGGGATCACATGGGGAACAGCATTGTGTGCTTGTTGATGTGCTTGACCCGCGAGAGTAGTAGCTGCGTTCAAAGCTGCTGTACCGGCGGATTGAGCTTGGGCGGTGAAGTTCTGTGCGGTAGGGGAGTTTAAAGCTTGTTGAGCGGTTGAAACGACAGTGTTGGCTGCGTTGGTGGCTGCTGCGGTGGCTTTGTTGAGTAGGTCGGCTGGAGGTCAGCAGGCGCTCCATGTACGCAGGAGACTACTCACCCATGTTGCTGATATGTAGTACAGTTGATGGTTGGTATAGAAGGAGGAGATAACGGTTTCAAGCAAAGGGTGTAGCAAAGGAGTAGAGGTGTGGGTGTGACGTCAATTAAGTTACCGAATTAGGAAATTATGCATATTGATCTATGTATGGTTATGGTTATGGTTATGGTATGTTACAACAGTCGTTATCGTCAAAGCAGAGGGCAAGCAGGCAAAAAGGGACCAGCTATGACCAGCTATTGTACACCTCCACCAGGCCAGAAGGAAGTAATGATCCCCACAATAGCCACTACTCCGCTTAGACCACAAATTAAAGCAGAATACCAAGTCCAGCCCCACAACTCCGCTCCAGCCCAAATAGGAACCATGATCACAGTGACTAACGCGAACCCGCTCCCCAGTAATGCCATGACACTTTCGAAGGAAGGCAGGATAATCCCGCCAGCCACAGCCAGAATAGCCAATAGGACCCGGATGGCAGGTCTCAAGACTTTCTTTCGACGTTCCCATTTTTCATGGGCGATTTCCTCTGAATCAAGTACATGGGGAATGGTTGGTCCTGGATCAGAAGAGGCCGAAGGGGCAGGTGAATTGGGTCGAGTTGTATATCGTGGCGTGGGTACGGAATTGGGGACGTAAATCGCTGGATGGAGGTGGAAAAGCGTATAGATGATATCGCTCATCTACTGATCAGCTCCACTCCTTCATCGTTTATTCAATGTGAAGAAAGACATACAGGTCGGAGGGACAATGGCAATTTGGTCAAAGGGTTAAGAGCCACAAACAAAACAGCGACCCAATTTAATGTAGGTGAAAAGCCAGGTGTTTTCGCTAAATCCCTACTAACCTGATGATCAGCTTTCATGATCAACATCGGACTTGGTAACCCTAGGCATACCTCGTCAGAAACTCCTGTACCGTACATCAAGTAGCCCGCCACTGAGACAATCACATTGACAACCATCGCGATTGCATAAGCGACTTCGACAACTCGATCTGCTTGACGTGGTTTTGCCATATCGTGTCTGGGAGTCAGCGTAGCTTTCATCTTCGAATTTATTGTAGTAATAGCGAGGAAGGGGACATACACTAGATTGGGAATGAGACCATGTCCGCCGAACTGTATGTCAGCGTGATACCTTGCATCTAGCTGACAGGTCATACCGCCGCGGCTATCAATCCAAAAGTGGTACCGAGCTTGACCATTCCATGAGCTGGCCATAAACTAGTGGGCATCGGCTCGCGTAATGATCCCGGAGAATGTTCGCTATCAGTCAGTATAGGCATGTAGAGGTGAGAGTAGTCATACGTAGCTACACCTGAAAATATGAGGATTCCAATAATACCCCATGTCGTCAAGACTCCAATGAAAGATGAAAAGGATAGAAACCGGAGTGGAACAAAACTGAGTGGTAGAACACTATTTGTCAGTACAGGTCATCCGGGTAGCGGGGTTGCATCTAGAATGTGATGGCCGTGAATGATCTGGCAGCTAGAAGGAATGATATGAAGGTGTGACGTACACGATGAAACAGAGTAATTTCCATTGATCACTGGTAAACCTCGGAATGACAGCTTCCAGCGAGTCGGACGCTAAGACGACAAGTGCGACACTGGCTGTCAGTGATGTTCATCTCGTATTTCCAAGCGAAGACTTTCAGTATCACGAACAGGAGTGAAAAATTCGATAGGAGAGGTTGACTTACTTCCAGACTAGAAATTCGACAATGAAGAAACAAGTCAACCAATATTGTGCCCTTGGTCCTAGACCATGTCCTATGACATCGGTGAAACTCCTCAATCGACGATCACGCTCAATGATCCTGATCAAAATCTTTAGTCTAGTCGTTAGCGTTGTTCCCAGGGCTGGCTCCTGAATCCGCCCAAGAATCCCCATTTCCAGGATCCTGTGCCAACATGAATTGAGAGATGACTCACGTCCACAATGTCCCAGCTGCCATGATGATCAAGAATAATCCACCTAATAACCATCCGGCATGAGCAGCTGCTATTGGCATAGCTAATAACCCCGTCCCAATTAGATCACCAAGCACATTTAGTAACTTCCATCAGCCCCCTCAACCTCTCTTCCTGTCTGATACGAACATACTGTCTGAGTGAAAGAACTTTTTCCAGGCTTATACACCTCAACTTCCCTCCCACCTTTCCCATCTATCGATTCCTCATCTTCATCATAAGGGTATTGATCGGAAATGACGACTTGAGATTGTGATTTTGGGATAAGGGGTGTTGTCTCCGAAGGGTTTGCGAGGGTACTACTCGACATCCTGCCTCTCACGCCTATTCTTTCTAGGTCTAAACTGTCGTGAAGGCGGTCAAAGGAGTCTGAACAGCAACAGAATATTGACGCAATTATGCGAATAATGAGTCGGGGAAAACAAAACAGGCGCCGCGGTAAGATGGCGGCGGCTAATGATGAAAGCCAAGATCTTTAATAGGTAGCTTATGATGCATTTCATACTTGAATAGAGTAGTTGATACAGGTTAATAATGCTAGCAGCTAGATACAATGCGATCAACTAATATTTGAATGGGTAATCATCGCCTCATCCTGTCCATCAGTCCACACGAATCTCAGAAACAAACAAAGCAAAGGGACTGACCTCTTTTTGAACCGATCATAAACCTGCTCATCCGTAGCAGCTTCATGTCTAGGTTCATGCTCTTTCTCTTTCTTTCCTTTGTTAGCCGGTAATAATCCTGCAGCTTCTCGTTTAGCTTCTTCAATTGCGTAGCCGTCTGTTGCAATTTTGCCTTTCTCCCTCGCGACTGTGGGTCAGCTCCTGGTGCACTCTACATGCCTATACTTCTCCTTATCTCTGCTTTCCTCTCCCTGGGGTTTCTATGCTTTATGTGCACAGAGTCGAGGATTCAAAGAAGCGATGAGGAGGCGGAGAAACCTACACCTTGCTGCTGCATACGACTCTTCCGTCTCATTGGGTCTCCTACTCCGCTCTGTCGGTCTTGGCTTAGATTGTCTAGCTTCTAGCATTTCACGTTTCGCCTTTTCAGTAGCTTCGATATTACGAAGTCGGTTTCTATCATCAGCGCCTACCCTGCGCAAGATGTTTGAGGAGCATCTACGTGTATCTGAAAGGGAAGGTGGAGGGTGAAGAACGAGGTAAAGATATGTGATAGAATGGGTGTCGAGAGCAGAAGCGGGATATGACATGGAAAAGAAAGACTCACTCCATCCCCAAATCCACCTCTGGAATACTAGTCAACATCCCCAGACTATTCGTTACACTCCCCTCTTCCGTTTCTTTTTTCGCTACATCCAATTTATATTTCTCGACTATTCTGAACAATTCCTCTTGAGGATCGTAAGGTTGTTCAACTGCTTCTCCTTCCCGGATTGTATTTCCTTTACGTTTTGATAATTCTTCTTCGATGTATGCGAGCCTGTCTTTAGCTTGGTCGAATGCGGAGATATAGCGAGATTACAGAGAGATGGG